>NC_061158.1:40080157-40165693 GCF_022113875.1 Hydra vulgaris | reverse complement strand
TTGTATGAGTCAGGAAAACATGAAGATGGGAGAGAGTTCCAAAGGATTGAAGTGCGGGGAAAAAAACTAGATGAATAAAAGTTTTTAGAGCATGCAGGGACAGATACAGAAAACGAATGAGACTTAGCTGAATGACGAGTAAAACGAGAATGAATTTTAGTTGATGGAACTAGAGATGATAACTCCTTTGAGCAGTGACCATGATAGTATCTGTAGAAAAGAGAAGGAGATGCAACTTTACGACAATGGGAAAGAGGTTCAAGCTTAGCAGATAGTCCAGGTCCAACAACATTTACAATGCGTTTTTGGACCTTGTCAAGAAGAGAGAGTGAATCGTTAGAAGAACCAGCCCAAATATGACAACAGTATTCCATACAGGGACGAATAAGAGATTTGTAGAGATAGAGAATGGAATCAGAAGTAAGGAAATGGCGAGCACGATAAAGAGAAGCAACCTTAGCAAAAGCTAATTTAGCAATCGATTGTATATATGGTTTCCATGAAAGGTCAGTAGTAAGCGATTAATCCAAGAAGACGTAAAGAGGACGACTCAGTAAGAGGATTGCCATTCATTAATATAGGAATGTTGACCATATTACGGTAGTTGTTTGCAGTAAGCAATTGGGTTTTTTTAGAGTTGAAATTCACAAGCCACTGTGAACCCCAATCTATTACTGAAGTGAGATCAGATTCAAGATCAGCTGCTTGTTCTAGGCGATCGAAAAGAGAAGACTTTTTGTCAAGACAGGGAGTATAAAGTTGAGTCATCAGCAAAAAGAGCTACTTTAGATGAAAGGTTGTCAGGAAGATCGTTTATGTAGATAAGAAACAAAACAGGGCCCAGGATGGAACCTTGGGGAACCCCAGAAGTTACTGGAAATAAAGAAGAGTGTTGGCCTTCAAGGATGACTTTAATAAACCGGTTAGAAAGAAATGATTTGATAATCTCAAAAACTTTCCCAGAAACACCATATGAAGCAAGCTTATGGAGAAGACCAGCATGCCAAACTTTGTCGAAAGCTTTAGATATGTCGAGAGCAATAGCCCTAGCCTCACCGCCTCCATCTAATGCACGATAAAATCTTTCAGTTACAGCAGTTAGCAAGTCGGCCGTAGAGCGAGAGGATCAAAAACCGTATTGATTGTCTGACAGCAGTTTATTTGACTCAAGATGAGATGTGAGGAATTTGTTGAATAAAGACTCAAAGACCTTGCTAATAACAGAAAGAAGACTGATCGGACGATAATTGGAGGGGTCAGAATTTAAGTTAAGGCAATTTTAAAATATTATAGCATCTGTTTGATATTTTGTTGACTAAAACATATTTCTGTTAAATGATTAGGTCTGTGAATTATGAAAAGACAAAAAAAATTTAAATGATATATTTTTTAGGATTATAAAATATAAATGTTTATAGCAAAAAAACCCAGACCAAAAATTCCTTTTTTTTTAAAAAAATCTTCTCAAAATCACAATTGGATGTCCAAATTTTAATAAGATTTTAAATAAATACATTTTTTAGGTGAAATGAACATTATAGCTTAACAATATGTTCTGATCTGATTGCTTATTGGCAATTTTTCTTAATTATAAGCTCTTTTTTGGTCGGAATTCTAATATTTTTTGTGAAAATTGATAGAAATATTGTGTTTTGACAACTATTTATGGTTAATATACGTCAGAACCTATTAGAACTAGGATCAATAGTAAATTAAGGAACTTTTTCAAAAGATTTTAACTAAATTAATGTTAACGCCGATGAGCGGAATTGATCTAAAGACTCCAAAATGGTGTTCTTTAGATTCACTGTTACGGGTAGTAAAGAGGTTTTGAAAATTATATATAAAAAAGAAAAGTTTTTGTAAATTTAAAAAAAACCTGATGCAAAAAAAAATTATATTATTTAAAGCTCTTGTTTGGACATAATATGCTGATAAAACCATGCTAATTCCAAATAAAAGAATTTGAACAATCTGTAAATCGCCTTAACTACACGAGAAGCAAATTAATACTGTAGCATATGATTGTAGAAAATTGCTTCAACTCTACCAAATCATACTTAAATAAGATAAGGGCATTATCACAAATTGTTGAAGCCGCATAAGTGCAGAACTATTTGTGTTAAATATAAGAACAACAAAATAAAAATGATAAAACACTTAACTATTGAAAACAATTGATTAATTATCTATTGTAAAGCACTTTAGAACCAAATTTTTGAATTTTCTGCTGTAATGTTCAAAAGAACTCATTTTAGTAAATATTGTGTTAAATATTTATAACAAGCATATTTGTTTCAACTAATTAAAAGTGTGATAAAAATTTAAACAAATTTAAAATCTTTATCAATTTTAACAAGATCTTGGTGTTTCACTGACAAATATATTAAAAAAAATCGAATGTTACATATTAAAATTATTTCTATCAGAACTAAACTTAATTATGAATATTTAACAAGTGTTACTTGTAAATTTTGTTTTCACATTTTATGGATAATTTATTGTTGCTTTTGAAATTTCAGACCATTTAAAAATCAGTGTAATTGGCATGTTATACAACTTTTTCAAAAACAAAATCTGTACATAGCCCCCAATCTGGTCTAGAATCAAAAGTTAGTTCAATTTTCTTTATTAATTTAAAACCACAATTCAAAGCAACATTATGGCTTTTGATGTTTTTCTCATTACAACAAATAATAAATCTTTCAGCCATTAGCTTTGTGACACTAAAATTTAAAAGGCACAACACAGCTTCATGCATATAACCTTTTCCAGTAAAATTTTTGTGCAGCCAGTATCCAATCTCATAAGTTTTCTTGACAGAATCAGCATCATTAATTAGTTTGACGCCACATTGTCCTATTAGCTGTTGAGTTTGATTTAAATAAATGCGGAAACCATAATGAGGATCTTGTGCAACTCTAATAAGAGCCTTTAAATTCTCCTAAAAAAAATGTTGTAAAATGAGTTTCATATACAATTTTAAGCTTTTAGTAAAATAATTATTAATATGAATTTAAAACATTGTAAGAGTATTAAAAAATTTATTATATAGACTTGGAAACTAGAAAAAATTTTACATTACACATTAACACAACAACAAAAGTATTGTAAACAATATTTAAATTTTCATTTTCCCTGCAGTTGTAACAAATTACACAGCAAAAAGTTTATTTTTTTTTTAATTTTTAATTTAGGTGCCCTAAGAAGTCCTTACGGTCTTATCACAAAGCACCGCAGATAAGTATTTAATAGAAAGGTCATGCCTCCTTCCTAACTAATGTTGCTAAACTTGGCCAGTGGTGATGTTTGAACCATCACCTTCCTTTGTTTCTGAAGCCTTTGTCCTTTGTTTCTAAAGCAAGTGCGCTACCACTGCATCATGGCTGCTCTGCCTTATATTTGTGGCATTTTAAAATCATAGACAATTTCTGTAGTAATTTTATAAAAAAAAATTTTTTATTAAAAACACTTAACACTTACTTAACTTGTCACGAAACCAAGAACCATTGCTTTTTTCATTAAAAAAAAAAAACTAAAGTCAGTGTTTCACAGGAAGACATGCGAAGACGCGCTCAATTATATGACCACGCAAAAAATACTTTGTTTTGGCAATTTGACCACAGCTTTTGACATGTTTTCAACATTAAAAAATGATCTAAAAAACTTACTTAAACTTAGCGATCGCCCATAAATTACGCAATCCAAAACTTATTTAATAAATAAGTTTTGCATATATATAAGTAGGAGATCATTTTTTTCTTTTGCACGGAATTTTTTTGCTGGCTTGCAAGATTGTTTATACACTTGGTTTAACTAAAGACTCTGCGAGGAAAAACTTTTAATCTTTTTAATCTGGGAGGAAAAACTTTTGTCTATAAGTTTAATTTCGCTTTACCCAATTTATCCCTTATCTAAAAAAACTTTATTTTAAAAAAGAAAAAAAAAATCTTAACGAAAGAGAAAATAAAAGAAACACTTAACTAAAGCAAAAACACAATATATATATATATATATATATGTATATATATATATATATATATATATATATATATATATATATGTATATATATATATATATATATATATATTATATATATACATATATATATATATATATATATACATATATATATATATATATATATAATATATATATAATAATATATATATATATATATATATAATATATATATATTATATATATATATATATAATATTATATATATGTATATATATATATGTATAATATAATATATATAATATAATATATATATATATATATATATATATATATATATATATATATATATATATATTATATATAATATATATATATATATATATATATAAAACCCAACTAAAACAAAACCAACAGACTAAAATGCTTAGTTTATTTAAATCATATTTTTTAATTACATTCGAAATAATTTTTTATCTTTATTAATGTTTAGAACATTAATAAACATTAACAAACAAAGAACAATTTTCTCTTAATGACTATTTACAAAATACCCACACTTGATTTAAATTATAGTGTTGTTTTTTTTTACTAATTTAAAAATATCAGTTTCCATGTAAATTTCATTTCATTCCACAATGTAAAAACCATTTCAATGTTTGTTTTAACATTTGTCCTTTTTTTTTTAAATTTGTTTTAAAAGATTAACATTTATCATAAAATTATATATACATATTATATATAATATTATAAATAATTTTTTTTTTTTTTTTTTTAATTTTAATTCACCTCCTCAAGGCCGAGAAGGCCACTACAGACGAGGAGGCTACTTATTTGTGGTTATAACCCTCTCTCAACTCTATAACTCCGAAACACGAACCTTGACGAGCAAGGCCACTGCGCGGAGAAACGAGTTGAGCGCGGTACTACCAGGGACGTGGTGGGGATCGAACTCGGAACCACTCATTTATGAAGCGAGCGCTCTACCACTACACCACTACCGCATTGTATACATAATTTTATACAGTTTATTATAATACTTATTATAAAAGTTCATAAGAAGTGTTTTGTTACTTCATTAAAAAGCATTTCGATAATATAAATGTTTTTATTTCATTTTTGGTTTGCTTCTTTTATTCTAGTTATAATTAACTTTTCTTTTCTTTTTTTGCATTTTCGAAAGTATTTTACTACTTGATTCAGTGTTGTTGGCCCTGCCCCTTTATTTTGCATTTCAGGATGTTTTTGATTTTCCTTAGTGTTCCTTTTTACTTCTTCTGCTCTAATCGCATTTTTTACTTCTTTTTTTTACAATAAGATCTGCAAGGCTTTTACTAAAGGCGTGTGTTCAGGAAATGCAAACCTTTATTTTAGGGATAAGGCTTTTTAGTAACTGAAGGTAGTTAATACTTTTTTTTATTATATAACTTTTTTATGTGTTGTTTATGTTATAGTTTTGGTATTATGCTTCAAAATAATTTCAGATTTGTTACCATTTTAAGCACTTTTCAAGATTTTCCAAGACTCCAGAAATGTTTTCTAAAATGATCTCTGAAACGCTTTTTAAAAACCTATGGATAAACTTCGATAATATTTTTAATGTTTGTTAAGTCCTAAAACACTTGATAAAAATAACAAATTTTTATTAACCTGATGCATATTGGAAATTATAACACTACTTGAAATACCAGACCCATTAGAATAATTTTAAGAGATTTCATAAACTTGTTGGAAAACAGAAGGTTGGCTCATAAAGCACAACTAATGGACCAGGAACAGATTTTTTATAGTTTAAGTAACAGTTGGTGGTAGTTGATGAAAAAAGAATTGAATGGTTTTAAGTACAAAATACTTGTTCACATTATTAACAAGAAATTTATAAGCAAAAGAGTTCAAAAATATCACTAGAAATACAGCGCCAAACTTGTTTTTCAAAGTGGCAGTTTGATTGTCAAAGATTTTGTTTTGAAGTTATAGAGGGGTATAATAATAATTTTGATAAAAAAAAAGTAATTTCCTCAACTATAGTGGTTTCCTGGACTTTAGGGAGGTGCATAACTTAAAAAAAAGTTGCAAAATTAGAGAGCTAAAAAATGTGTAAGTATTTTGAAATTTTTATAAATAGTTTAGATTCAAGAAGAAAACCAAATTTTTGATTAACTAATTTATATTCTTTAACTTAGAATTGTTAGTTCTTATTCTATAGCCAAGTATTCTCTTGTCTAAATTCTTAGTTAGAATAAGGAAATGTTGATATTGGGTTGTGAGCATAATTTTTCTTAAATTGCTTACCAGGTCCTAGCTAGTTCAGAAGCTGCTTCACCATTTTTCTATTTTAAATGTTTTGGTATAAAAATTAGAAACCACAATTCTATGAAGAACCCAGCATTAGTATAAATTTTTATATATATATATTTATAATATATATAATATATACATACATGAAGTAACTATTTTACCAAAAGTGAAATAATTCAGAAAATCATCAAAGGCTTTTATTTGAAACAATGTATTTATTTTTATGCATAAATTTTCGATTGAGTTACTGCACAAAGTTTATTTTTTATTTTACATGCCTGATATTGTTAGTTTATTTTAAAATTTTATATTTTAAAGTTAATAATATGGCATCAGTGACTGTTGCAACTTGTATTTGTATCAACTAGGTTTATATTTTTATCAATCAAGTTAATGAGAAAGATATTTATTTTAGCTTCAAATGCACAAATATTTAATAGCAACAAAACAGGCTAGTTAACTATAATATAGTAAATTATATATTAGTTTATTAATTTATAGTAAATACTTACAGTAGTAAATATTAATTTTAAGGTATAATTTATTCTTCATAGAAACTATGCTTTTCTCTCCTAAAATAATAAGAATAAATTGTAATGATCACTTCAATGAGTTGACTTCAATATGTTTTACATTGTTTTAGAGGATGCAGTAAACGACCCAATGCAGACCATGAATCATCAACAGCACTAATGAAAAATTCAAAACAAGCCTTAGACAATTGCAAAGATATCTACATAACATATAATAAAAATTATATTTTCAGCGGAACTTTTAAAGCTACTACTGAATGTAAAATGTTGTTTCTTGATATGAGGGTTTACTCAATATAATTCATAAAATGAAATGTAATTGCTACCAAAAGTTATTTTTAACGATTAGATTACTTAGTGAGTGCTAAAATTTGATGTTGATAAAACTAGTATTGGTGCAGCAATACTTTGAAACCTCAGTGATTGTGAAAAATTTAAACCTGTAGAACTTGAAAAGTCATGTGCTGAAAAAATTTTTCAACTCTTTGTTTTAGAAACATTAGGAAATTTAAAATAAACACAGGACAGAGATTTCTTTACATACCGAAGACTGGTCTGAATAAAGAAAAGGAAGTAGTAGTACAGGGTAAGGAAATGCAAAAAGGATGTGATAAAAAATGTTTGCTTCAGTGTGTAGAAAATCTTAAGGAGCAATATCATAATAAATTATTTGATTCATATTGGTCGATGAAAAGTAAAGATGAAAGATGCCAATATATTGTGGCAAGGGTAAAAGAAGAAGAACCAAAACAAAGAAGGAAAAGGGAGCTTGTGGGAAAAGAAAGGAACAGAAACTAAACATTTACATAGAGCTTTATATGCCAAAAAAATGATGCTCTTGAAACGCTTATTTTTGCATCCATGTTTTTAATACCAGGGCATATCATAGTAGACAGTAAAAACAGCAAAGGCAAAAAAAATTACAGGAAATGCCAAAAAAGATTTAAGAGGTCGCCACAAAAACCAAAGAAAAATATCGATTGAATGGGAAGAAAATGTCATTAATCATATTCAGAGGTTTAGAGTTCAATTAAAGTAATGCATAGACTCTTCATAAAAGTGAGAAAAATCTTATAGAGGGATACAAGTTCTATCAGAAAGTTTTTAAACATAGATTTTGTTTAAAATTCCAAAAGCTTAAGAAAGATCAGTGTGAAACTTGTAAAAATTTTACAAGCAAAATAAAAAAAGTTTGTCAAAAGAATAAAAAACTTTTATTCTTTTATTCTAATTTTAAACTTTTATTTTTTTAAGCTCAAGTAAATTTTATGTATGCGACATAAAATTTATTTGAGCTTATAAAGAAGAAAAAAAGAATGAAGCAATAAAAACACAGATGATTGTAACTGCAGCTTTTGACTTCGAGTAAGTTCTTTTGTCACCATATATCGAGTAAGTTCTTTTGTCACCAATTGAGTCAATGTACCATTGACTCAATTCAATTTAGATTTAATTGAGCCTACATTCTTTGTACCAGAACACAGTCAGAGTGAAAATGATGTTGCCCACTTAATAATTGAAAAAAAATATCAAAATCGAACAATATACACACCTATGCAATGGGAAACAACAATAAAACAAGCTTTTAAAGAAAAACGCCTGTGTATAAACTGTGTTAAATCATGATGATATAATAAATTTTAAAAATGAAAAAGTATTTCCAGCATACTCTGCAGTATTAGCAAACAAATGCTTTGAAATATCAAATTCAAATAAAGCAAATAATCCAGAGTGTAAATCAAAAAAAGTTATGTGGGTCAGTATTGTATACCTAAAAGTTTTAAAAGAAAATCCTTATACTCTTTACTATAAATAAAATTATGAAGAATTTAAAAGTTATATTTTCTGAGCAAAAAGCACAGCTTGCACAAAAGCAGCAGCAGATACTTACAAAAGCAGAATAATCTTTCTCCAAGAGGTATTAATGTACTGAAAAAAAAGGATCTCCTTTCCCTATGCAACAAAGGCTATATTTGAAAACCGCATCATTATTTCTACCAAAACCTATTTGAGATAGTTGCATAAATGATGATAAGAATGATGAAATACAGAAAATAAAATCAAAACAACCCAAAAATCATAACAAAGCAGACCATCAAAAAATTGAAAAAGATCTGTTTGCAACAGTTAAGAAAATGAAAAGTACATAATTGGCAGGAGATATTTTAAAATTACTGTTTTTATAATAAAACCTTAGTTACTTGTATCACTTATTTTATTTTACTTATTTTAAAAGTGTTTTTCAAGCTCATTAGATGTTAATGATTCAATCACTAAATGATTATTTTAAAAAACTATCCATTTGTTTAGTTAAATATTGGTTAAGTTTTTAAACTTCATTTTGCATAAGTTTCATTATTATCAACACTAAATAACTTAATAAATTGATAGAGAATTAAATACTTGAATAAAATTTATGGACTTTGTAAAGTTTTCCATATTTAAGACTCTTTTAAGGCTACCTTATGTCGAGATGACCTGTTAAATTGCTTAAACTTTAATTTTTTTAAACTTTTCTGTTACACTATGAAAAATAATAGAACTTTCTATAAACAGAATGAAAACAATTAGGTTTAATACTAAAGATTAAACGCAGTGATAAATTTAAAACTTTAAATGCCTTTTTCTTAGAACCCTAAAAACAGACTTAAGATTTGATTTGCAACGATGGTACGATGGTATATATATATATATATATATATATATATATACATATATATATATATATATATATATATATATATATATATATATATATATATTTATACATATATATATATATATATATATATATAATATATATATATATATATATATATATATATATATATTTATACATATATATATATATATATATATATATATATATATATATATATATATATATATATAATATATATATATATATATATATATATATATATATATATTAGGCTTAGCCAGGAAGGTGTGCAATTTCAGGCCATAATATGACCACGCAAAAACTATTTGATTTTATAGATAGACCACAACTGTTAAGATGCTTTGAAAACTTAACCACAGCAAATTTCAAAAATACATTTTGAAAATTCACTGAAAAAATTATCTTAGCTATAGAGAAACTTAAAAAAAAAAACTTATCCTAAAAGAAGCAAATAAATCTTTGTAAAAAAAAAAAAAAAACGAAAAATAAAATAAAAATAATTAACTAATACTAAAATAAAAATAAAAAAATTTAAACTTAAATAATAAACTATAACGATAACATTATTTATATTACGTTTGGAATAACTTTGAATCGTATATCTTTACTAATGTTTTTAGTAACACAATATTATGCGAAACCCATTTAAATAAAGTAACAACTTACATCTAACAATTGTCTTATAAATACACACATTTAAAAGTTAAAAAAAAAGATTCCTATCAATTGATAGCATATGTTACTGTAAGAAATTCTTCACAGTAATGTAAAGAAAAAAGTTATTAAATCGTTTATTTCAAAAGTTGAAATAATTTTTATATTTAAAGACATTAAAAAATACATAATTAAATAACTAGAAACAATTGTATATGATATACTTATATATAAAATTTATATATATATATATATATATATATATATATATATATATATATATATATATATATATATATACATATATATATATATATATATATATATATATATATATATATATATTATATATATATATATATATATATACATATATATGTATATATATATATATATATATATATATATATATATATATATATATATATATATATATATATATATATATATATATATATATATATATATATATATGATATTTATTATTATTTTATATAAAAAATCGTTAGCAGCAATTTATTACTTAATTTAAATGCATTTCAATAATATAAAAACATAAGTATAGATCAAAGTTATTTAGTTTGAACAGCTTTTAAAAAAGTCTTTTTTTCTTCCCAACTAAACTTTTTTTTTTTCTTGAGTGCATTTGAACTTTTCTTCTGTTGAGTCTTATCTCTTGCAAAGTTCATCAGACCTATTAGTTCTTTGTGAGACTAATTTGAGTTCAGTTGTCTCATCTTGTGATCTTAGTGTTGATAGTTATCTTCCTTTAAATCATAAAGACTCCAATAGTCACATGGAGATTTGCCAGGAATCCATTTATCGGGAAACTAGGCTTGAATCCACAGAGTATTCTTTTATGTGCTTTTGCTCAGCACTCTATCATCTTTCTCTTTGTTCTATATTGCTCTCTTTCATCTCAAGAATGCACTCTTATCAATGTTATTTCTAATTAAATTAAGCAAGCCCTCTTTATTTTTCAGTCAATATATCTCTTGTTGGTAACTTGAATGTTTATCACACTGAATGACTTGGTTCAAGTGTCAGTGACTCTGCAGATGGCCCATATGCAGGTGGCCCATATATTATAGCCCATAACTTTTGCCTCTCAATCTCTGAAACAATTTGTCAATTATTGAAATCATTTACCTTCTCTACTTGACTTGTTCATGATCCGAGTCAGTGCTCAGTTTCTCCTCATTCACCCTAAGGTGCTTTTGGTCACGGTCATCTCTTTAAAACTATTATTTCATTTTTTTTAATCATCAGAATCCCCCAATAATTGTATCTCTTACAACCTTAAAACCTATCTGTGATTTTCTTTGTGATGGCTCATGGGTAGATATCTTTCGTCTTCCTGCTGATAAATGTGCTTCTTGTGTAACTTTTTTGATTCAGGCTAGCATGGAATCTTTTATTCCCTCCCTGTTTACTATTGCTAGAAAACATAGTAAAAACATTTTGTCATTTTATAAAAACGCCAAAGCCAGCTTCTTAGGTCAAAAAATCTTATATTTATCTAAAATTTAGAAGACATCGCCTTTAACAGTGCCTTAAATATAGGCGAATCTATTATTCCTCTTCTCTTGCATGGTTTAGATTTTTCTACCTCACCTAAAAATGAAGCTGAGTTGTATAAACTTTTTATAAATCTTATCTCTTGATTATCTCTTGATTCCACTAATCACATCTTATCTGATATAGCCAACAAACAGGTTGATCTATTACTTGACATTCATATCACTCCAGCCTATTTATCTAAATTGATTTATTGCTAAGACTCTTCTACAGCTTGTGGTTCAGACAACATATCTGTTATAGTCTTGCAGAAGTGTTTTCTGGAGCTGCTGTCTAAACTTAATAAAATCTTGTTTTCCAGCCGAAAAGAAACATCTGTTATCCCTATTTTATCCCTAAACATCTTGCTGAAAAGAAACATCTGTTATCCCTATTTTCAAAATTTCTGGAGAGCGTTATGACTCATTCAACTACCATCCCATAAGTCTTCTTCATATCATAAGCAAGGTTTTTGAGTCTTTAATTAACAAACACTTAACCTCTAATCTTGATGCTAACAATTTACTCCCCAATGATCAATACGGATTATGATCTTTTCTTTTTACTGCTGATTTTAAACGGTAACAACTGATAGATTTTTATATTGTGCATTAGATAGATGTGGACAGGTTAAGGTTATCGCTCTCAACATTTCCGAAGCCTTTGATAAAGTTTGACATGCTGGTCTTCTCCATAAACTCTCTTCTTACAGTGCATCAGGTAACACTTTTAAGATTATTGAATCCTTTCTTACCAATCATAACATAAAAGTTAATATTTGTTCTTGTTTTAATAAGAAGCCGACACTCTCTGATTGTTAAGAGGGGGCATTTAAGCTTAAAAAGGATCTCACTTCTGCTACAGCATCGGCTCTCAGTGGCTAGTTAACTTCAACTTAGATAAACTCTTTTTTTTTCTTCAGCTAATCATTGTCACAGCAATCTAGATCTTCCTATATTTATGAATGGTAATGTACTCGATGAATCATCTACCCTTCATCTTTTAGGACTAACTCTTACTTTCAATCTTTCTTGGAATTCGCTCCCTTTATCTTGTTTTCCTGATTTATACAATTTGCTATATTTAAGGTCGTCTGTTAATTGTATTATAAACTTCATCTTTTTTCTCCCAACAACTTCCAACCAATATTAGAAATGAAGATGAAGATGTTTAAAAAAATGTTATATATATATATATATATATATATATATATATATATATATATATATATATATATATATATATATATATATATATATATATATATATATATATATATATATATATATATATATATATATATATATATACAAATATACACACACATGAAAATATCATTTTCACAAACATTAGTTTATTGGGTTTATACTGAACCTTAAAAATATATTCTCAGTAAAAAAAAAGCAAATAATTAACAGGTTTTAAAATATTGTCACTTGAAAAGTCCATAATCATGGATTATTGAAGCCTAAGATTAAAACAAACAATAAATTAAAAGATGGATAACTATCTTATTATTCTATTGAAGAATTAAACAATCATAAGCTATACTTAGAAAATTTATAAGTTTGGTTGTCTAAAAAATCTTTTATAAAAACATTACTTGATTTTAATAAAAAGTTGTTGACCTATTTATTATAGTTTGTTGAGTTTTCAATAGTATTTTATTTCTAGTTTAGAAATAAAATACTATTATAAGCAACAAAATAGAGAATAAGTTCCTCAGAAAATTTTAATTTCTTTTATAAATTGGGATTCAACTAAAATCAAAACTATGATTCTTTACCATTAAATTAGTCCTGTCAAACCCACCCCTTTATTTTATCAAACATGAATGTGGTAAAAGTCAATCTCTAGTTAATCGCTTTTTTATTATTATTATTATTATTATTATTGCTATTATTATTATTATTATTATTCTTATTATTATTATTATTATTATTATTATTATAACATTTGCTTACTTAGCTTGTATGAGACCTTATTGATAACATCATAATGAAACATAATGAAGTTTTGTGTTAGAACAGGTACAATCTGTTCATTCTCAAGTGCACAGAAATAAATATATAGAACCCTTTTAGAATGTTTTAGGATGTAACTACTGCTTTATAAAAGCAAAAAGCCTCGTATTGATAAAAATTTCCATAGTATTAAAAATTTCTCTAGCAATTTAGCGACAAGTATTTTTTTGTTTTAACTCAAACTTAAATAATAATTTAAAAATTAAAGAAAGTATGTTCATAGAATTGTCAAAATCTGATATGAATATAGAGTCTTTCTGCTTTTTTTGTCTGCTTTTTTTTATTTTATGTATTTATTCATCTTTTTTACCTTTTCTTTTGTAACTTTTGATTAGGTTTTAATTGTATTTTGTCATATAATAGTTTGTTCATATATGTTTGCATTTTATATTCTTTTTATATCACCTTAACAAGTTATAAAAACATATTTTAAATATAAAACTTTAACTAAAAATGATTAGTGTTAGTCGAAACATGTATTACTATTTTATATTGATAAAATGATCTTAACAATTTAAAAAATTGCTTCATTAAATTAACAGTTTTTAAAAAGAAAGTTTTTAAAAAGTTTTTAAATTGACTTGAAAAAATATTTTTTGAATTAAATAAACAAAAATATCACTAATCTGCTTCAATATGGTAAAATAATCTAAAAAACGAAAATCTGCCTATAATCAGGGATAGGAAGTCAAAAGCCACTATTTCTACCCAGCTTTTGAGATGTTAAAATTCTGGAAACCAGAGGGGAAAAAAAGAGCATTTCTTACTCTAGGACTTATCATCCCTGATTGCAAACTAAATATGATTTAGCCTACTATTTATTTTTCTTGCATAAACTATTTAGAAGGTGCGACAAATCTTTTTTGTAATGATAAACAGAGTTTTTTAAATAAATATGTAAATACGATGCACTATCAAAAGTTAACTAAAAAGATATACTTCAATTGTTGGAGGGTTAATAGACCAAGGTAACCATTGTACTAAAGAATCAAATGAATCAATTACAGCTGCATTAATTTCCATAACATGTAGTTCAGGGCAAATACGTTTTAGAGTTAACCTTTCAGATGATAATGATATCTCCGTAAAATCAACCATCTATTATAAATAAAATAAGAATAAATTATTAAAAACCACTGATTTGAAGTACAAAAGTTTTAAAAATTAGTGACGAAATCTGCATAGTTTTGTTGCTCCTATTTTAATCATAATACTTTTTTAATAAAACACTAAACACATTACAAGAATGATATACATAAACATATTACAAAATGGCATGCAATGAACATGTATGATTTAGTAATAGTAGCAATAATTACTGTCAGTATTATCCAATCAGTAATGCAATATTTAATTATTAAACATGTAAATGGAATGTAAGAAAAAAATTTCTGAGAAATAAAATTATCAAATGTCTAAGTTTACAAAACAAAATTTGTCACCAAGTTATATAGCACATTTATGCTATTTAACTGTTACATCTAATTTAAAAACATTTGATTTTCAAACTAAAAATTTACTTTGGTAATTAGAATATTAAAAACGTAAAAAAATATAATTTCTTACAATTTATAAACATCATATTTATTATTATTTTATATTATATGATTATCTATAAATTACAAATATTTATAAAGAACATTTGTAATAAATATTTGCTAATTAGACTAAAACTTCAACAGTTAATACAAAAATGAAGGTAAAAAATGACAATTGCTCTGGATTTTATGTCAGAAAGCAAAGTGCAATCCTAATTTTAATTAGACTTTGTACAGCATTCTCCTGTATAAATTTAATTTAATCTTATTTATATTTGATAAAGCAAATATTATATAATTTGTAAAAACAGTTAATGAATAAATATATAAATAAATGTAAAGACATAAAAAAATTTGAGTTATTGAACAAGTAAAAAATATCAACATATCATTAAAAAAGTTACTAACTAATGTTTTTATTAACCTAGTTTTTTTAAAGAATAGCTTTCTGCAAAATATTATATTTTAAATCTATTTAAGTTAGGCAGTGATTTAATTATATTCAAAACTTGTTTTTAGCTTATCAATAGTATATAAAGAATTCATAGAGGTTATTATCATACTGAATTAATTAACCAGTCATAAAATTTAACAATCCAAAGCAATTTATGTATTTTATTTATAAATTTTTATAATAATGAGAACATTATTTATAAATAAAACTATCCTAAATTTTTAAATCATCTTTTATAAATTATAAATATTATAATAAATAATATTTCACTATTAATGTTTCATGGCATACATTTGTTTTTGCTCTGTTAAAGCTCGAGAGGCATGGAAAAATGAACTAAATTTAACGCCTTGATTTGCTGCTGCCCTCACAAAAGCTGTATTGGCAGTTGTTGTTATTGCTTGTAAGGTTTCACCAGTTCCAAAAATAACCTTTGAGCGATTTTTCACACTAGCACTTTCTTCTAAAGACATAGCATAAAAGGCTGGATTATCTTCAACAACAGTTACTTTTTTAAATAAAATTTCAGAGCGTTTTTTCTCTTCTGGTCCTCCAACTGTATTAAGTATTTGTTGAAAATTATTAAAAGCAGTTTGACAACAGTAAAGTTCTTTGCCATTAATAAACTCAAGTAATAATGGTAGTGCAGGTTCACTTCTCTCCTCTGCTGCTTGTTTAGAAAGAACTTCTTCCCGGAAAGTATAATTACACTCTCCATTTGTGATATTTGAAGTCAATACAATTAGGCTTGTAATATCAAGATTCACTTTCATACATCGTGCAGTGAAATCTGAAAGCAAATTTGTGATGTGTTCTAAATTAGATTCTGCTTCCAATTTCATCCACTCATTTATATTGTCATAATCTGGGTCAGGCAAAATTTTTCCAATGGGAGTAACACCTGTTCCGAGTAGGCTTTCATGTACAGATTTAGTTATACCTCGAGGAAACACAAAGCAAATACTTGGAGATTCATAATGAATAGGATTTTGTTCAGCTGCTAAAATAAATTCTTTTGATAGTGAAATAGGATCCTTGTCTCCAAAATTACCTTCTCCTTTCCATATCCTATGAACTGCAAGTGGTTTACGAGCAATAATTTTTATCCATTTATAACCACCAGTAACAACTGCATCTACAACAACATCACTTATAATCTCAGTATCATTTTCATATGAAAACGACTGCAAGATGGATACAACATCGGGGGAATTTTCAATTGCTTTTACAACTGCTCTAAGATTTGTTATGTTGGTACTGATTAAATGGTGCTCTAAAGTTACTTTATCTTTAACATTTTTCAAACTAAGTAAGCCTTTTAGTTCAGCACTAATTTTTCTCTCAAGCTTAGAGGCCCCAACAATATGACTCATTAATTTGCATCGATTCAATAAATCCTCAGCTTCGCTAATCAACGAAATCAATTTTTGTTCCATACCTCTCTAATGAAACACTTAAGTTTGTACTTAAATATAATTGACTTGACACGAATTATAAAATAACTAAACCCAAAAAAAATATATTACTACGGTTTTAAATATATAACGCTCGTTTTATGAGCAACATAATAACAACAGATATAATAAAGGTTGGTTACGGCGATCAGCGAAGTTTCCCGACCCTCATTTGGTATTTCGCAAAAGTGACACTTCCTAACCTAGCTACCCCTTCCTCCTATTTATTATTTTTTTTCTTCCCCTCCATCCATAAAAAGTAAATAGGTAAAATATTTTCTACCCATTCCCGTACCTAGGGGTCGTCGAGTGCGATCAACCCTTTTTTTTAATAAATTCTTTTTGTTTCACGCAGATATTTATTTACGCACATTTATTTAATTTCTATTCATTTTTTAATTCAATTTTATATATATTTATCACTTTTTCTAAATTTAAGTGGCTGGATTTCACGAGCCAGCCCCCACCCATCTTTCCCTCTATCCTATTCCCCCTATGCTAAGCCAACAATATTTTCAGATATAAGAGTATTGTACAGCATAATATAGCTTGAAATTCAAATAAATAATTAAAAATAAAAATAATAAGGAAACCACAAAGTCAATACCACTTCTAAATGATAGAAGTTACCTGCCTTTTACTATTGTGTTGCCATTTTACTGTTGTGTTGCAACACTGTGCCATATAGGGTTAAATAAAGTATTTTTTAAGAAAAATACTTTATTTAACCCTAAAATTAGTGTCTGAAACAATTTTAGTACTTGTTTAATACAACATAAGTTGAAAAAAATTATTAAGAAAGATTTTTTAATGGTGCTTCTGCAGACTAGTTACTGACCTCAATGTCCCTAAAATAGCATAATATTTTTTATTTTTAGTATTATTTTCTCTTAAACACCGAGCAATAAAATTACAGGTAAATTAATTTATATTAAAACAATTACAAATTAAATTAAGGCCAGTCTTGGCTCTCCAAACATTTGTCTTTAATGCCAATAACTAGACCGACTAGACGGTTAGGTCTATTTTAGGAATATTCTCCTCCATCATTGTTTTAAAATTTTCTTTTTGTTCTTTTAAGTTCCATAATTGGAACACTTCTTTTAATATTGATATAGTATCAGCTTGCAATTCTTCTTGAGGTAGTGTGAATTTAATTTTTTACCTTCTATCATGCATTGAAAGATGTTCAAGCCACGAGTTTTACATATAGCAATTACTTCGTTTATAAATGATTTTTTATTTTGTGTTGCCAGTAATTGACTAATTATCAGCGAATAGCAAGTTTGATTTTTCATTAGCCTAATTAATACGTTTACATTATTTCGAAGAAGAGTAGTTGAAATATCTTCTATTTTAAAAAAAGAATGTAGGTAATTTTTTCTATACTTTAAAATACAAAAAAAAATGATTTTAAAACTGCTCTTCCAACAGCGTCTATGTTTCTTAGAAAACTAATGTCATAGTTGCATAGCTCAAGGCCATATATAAGCTTTGGCACTGTCAAGGTATTGTATAAATGGACTATTGTTGACGGCTGACAAAAACAAATTCCACTGTCAATTAGAGCTATTGCAACGAATTGAAACTGCGTTATACGTTCACTAAGATTTATTTTTTAACGTGTTGCGATTTTGTTTTTGTTGGTATCGTTATACCATTGGAAACCCAGATGTTTTAATTTATTTTGGAGATGTATATTAGTTCCGTTAATTTGAATAATGTTGTTGGAATAATGTTGTTGGAAATTATTATTTGAATAATGTTGTTGGAAATTGAACTTTTACCAGAGATCAGAAATTCCGTTTTCTCAGTGTTGAGCTTGATAAAGTTTAATATTCCATATGTTTGAAATCTGTCAATCAGTTCTTGCAGACCAGAGATTGTTGGACTTAGCAAAATCACATCATCTGCATATGCAATGACACCAGTATAGATGTCATTTATCGTCGACCCTACTTTACATTCTGAGACTATTTCATTTAAGATATTTTCAGTATAGATGCTATATAAATATGGCGATAAAACAGGCCTTTGTCGCACCCCTTGTGACAAACTGAATTGATCTGAGGTAACTCCCAGATAGGATATATTTGCAGTACCAAAACGATATAGCGATAAGATTGCGTGTACAACAGATAAGGAAGTTTTTTTTGGAAATAGAGCTTCTCAAATAGCAAATCCCAGTTGCAAGTATCAAACGCTTTATTTGCATCTAGATTACACATCAGGGGCGGATTAAGACTTCTTGGGGCCCGGGGCTATTTTTGTTTTTGGAGGCCTTTTTATGGGCCAGAGCCTAATAATGACTTTAGAAAAAGAAAAAAAAAAAAAGGTCCTCTTAAATTTTTGGGGGCCCCTAAATTTGCGGAGCCCGGGGCTATAGTCCCCCCCCCCTCCTTGATCCGGCACTGCTACACATATATAAAGGCGTGTTATTGTTATTATAGTGTTTAATGGTTTTGCTCAATAAAAATTCTGCATGGAGCGTAGAGCTATTTTTTTTTAAAAACCCAACTGATGGGAATGGCTATCTTTAATACTAGGACATAAAAGTAAAATTAGATATTCTAAAAGTTTGGCAAAGATAGGTAATATGAGGAGGGACAGCCAGGGGGCTTTGACCCCCCAAAATATTTTAAAATTATAGTTATTAGGGAAAAACATATATGTAAAATATTTTAACAAATATATTACCCCCTTCCTCCTTTTAAAGAACCATAGGTCTCTCTAATATCAAAATTGTGGTTACGGTTCTGAATAGAGAAATATTAAAAGTGGGCTTTTTTTTAATTGCTGATAAGTTGCTTTGATTAAATTGCTAGCGTTAATGACTGTTTTGACAAAATATGATACCGTGGACAAATTTTGCTTTCTTAAACTTTTTATAACTTTTAAAATATCAATTATCGACGACTTGGCAAAAAGCACATACGACACCTTTCACATGAGAGACCTCTGCGGAACGGCCCTGACGTTGTTTAGTGAAACAATAACTATTAATGATTATTAAAAACTAATTATTACAATTCCCTTTAACAATCTTAATTTTTCTACTAATAATAAAGAAAACTACTTTGTTTAAATCTTTCTAATACAAATACTGACTGCGCTAAATATATTTTACAAAGGCATCCATTTAGAACATATGCAGTAAAACCATTGATTTAAAATCCGCCACTCCCCCTCCTCCTCTTCCTCTACCCTATCTCCACCTTGTAAGCACCTATGTACTTTTCATGACCCCCCACTATCTGAGAACGTGCGCATTATTTGTATAAAATTACCCCTTCACTTTCTCAACGCTCAAAACATTATAAACAAAAAAACTTTTAGTTAATTCGATATGTCTCTGTACATAACACAATATTGAATTTTTAAATTAGTGAAATTTAATGTTTCTTTCAAAAAAAAGAAATTAATTATTAGGATAAATAGAGAATAAGAGTTAATGAACCCGCGTACGTAATAGAGACCTTTAACATCCCTTAAGTGCGTATGTACTTCATGGGAGATTCCTTTAAGAAACCTTTAAAATAGTAGTCAATCTTTAAATTCAAAATCTTAGTGGACGTTTGAAGTAAGTTGCAGTTACACTATTCTTTCGTTTTATTTCAAAAATTGAAGAGATCTCGAATTCGTGAAAGATTCTCGAATTCGTAACACTCTTACTTTTAATCGTTATTTAAAGGTTTGAAAGACAAAAAAAGCTATCAAGTTGGCTCAAATTGATAAAAAATATGCTAGCAATGCTATAAAAATAATTTACAAAACGTTAAAAAAATTAAGCTAAAGAATTTTTTGGCTAAATATTTTATATAAATTATTAATCATATAAACAATTAAAAAAATTAAGAGTTTATCAGAATTTGCAAACTACTTTGAAAAATTATTGAAAATCCCAATAAAACTCATCAAAAAAATAATTCGAGAATTCCACCTTTTAAAAACCATTATAATGTAATAATAGCTGAATTCATATAAGAAGAGATAAATTTAATCTAAAATCAAAAAAAACTTAAAGCTATTTCGGTATCTCTGCAGAACCTTTGATATATGCGAAATATGATGTTTTAAAAAATGGCTTCTAAAACATGGCTAAAAAATTCTAAAAAATGGCTTCTTCAATAACTCTATTAATTATGGATGGACAACTGAATAATTGTCGACATCAATCGCTATCCCCCCAAGTAAAATTGAATAAAAATTCTTTAGTCAGTCCGAACAATTCTTGAATATCATTCTAATATATTTAAGAATTTTTACAATTTGAATTTATTACTAACTGTTTAACGCTTTATTCTAAATTTCTAATAAATTAAACTATTAAATATTACAACAGCAAGAACTTACCGCTGTACTTTTTTATTTACATATTTTTGTTTTTGATGCTTTAAGAAGACCTTAAGAGTTTGTCTCAAAGCACCGACAAAAAGCATTTAACTACAAAGTTCACGCTTTTTTCTTTACCGATAACGTAAAACTTTTGATGTTTAGATACAGAAAAAGTCTTTAACTTTAGCTGTACATTAGGCTACTTGAAAAATTATTCGTTTATAAAAAGTAACCACTTTGTGTAGTTAACACTATTTCTTAAAATATACAACAATTATAGGGCAACAATTTCACTCCAAGTAAATTGTAAATTAAGTTTCTTCTAAATCAAGGAATAAGATAAGGATCAATTCTTTCCTCTCACTTCTATAACATTTATACTCAAAGCCTTATTGAAACAAAAATCAATGTTTAGTTAGTACATTTATATATGGTATATTACTGGCGTGATAGCATTAGCTAATGATATTCTACTTTTGAGCTCTACACTCTCTTGTCAAGTTTATAAAAACATGCAATATTTACAGTAATTTCAAACTAATTTTAAAAAAAAGCAAAACTATATGGTAACTTTTTCTAGTAATAAAAAAAAAATTAAGAATATACTTAAATGCGCAAGGCTTAAATGAGATTCTGGGTATTCCATCTTTGCGTCATTAAGTCATTAAAATTTAAAAAATGGTTTCAAACTTTAGAGCTTTTGTGCGGAGTTATATGAAAACAATTATCGAATATGAAAAAACAAGATATAAAAGAAGCGGTAAAATCATTTCTAATTTTTTCGAAGTACAGTAAAAATATTTAAATCATCTATTTAAAATCCAAGAAATATCAAAATGTATTCAACAAAATAAATTAAACTTGTATTCAACAAAATAAATTAAACTGATTTTATTGTTTAAAAACATAAACACCCTCTAGTTTAACACTCTATTGTTGGTTATAGGCAGAAACTTGTCGTTGTCAGATGCTAAATTAAAAAAGTTTAATACCAAATAAAAAGAAGGCAAAAATCAAACTTTTGATTTTTGACTATGAGATATGCAACTATGAGATATGAATACTGCTAAAAACACTGACCATGAAAATGGGACATGCCCTAACCTTAAAGTCTTATAGGACCAGTAGAACAGCGTAGGACCTAGCACTAAATCTTTCGGAACGCCACTGGTAAATGGCATTTACTCAAGTGAATAACGTATTACCTAGAAGAACGCGCCGTGATCGATTAGAAAGAAAAGCATTTATCCAGTTTAGAATGTTACCTTCAATTCCGTAGGATTCAGGTTTTTGCAGTTATCTTCTGTGGAAGACTTTATCGAAGGCTTTGGTGAAATCAAGAAAAAGCTACTGAAACCTTCCGAGAAACGCTGTAGGTCAGAAAGTCTATGGTTTCAAGTAGATTTGTCGCGCAGGCTTTTTTGTTGATGAAGCCGTGTTGACAATCGGCAATAAGTTTATGGGCTACAAGGTGCAGCATGATATTTTTTTTTAACCATTTTTTTTGCATGGGACCGAGGTGATGGAGATAGGCCTGTAGTTTTCTGGGTCGAGTCTTTAGCCTTTTTTGAACACAAATGTCACGTTTGCCGAAAGCCACGCTTTTAAAATTACACCTTGATCCATCGATTTCTAAAAAATGAGTAAATAAATAGCGAGTAGGGTAGCTGCTGCATCAGTACATGTTTTAAGCACAAATGGGCTGATACGGTCACCTTCAGTACTGACTGGAACTGGCTGTTAAGTATATTGGCTATGGATGTCCGATCGCTACTTATTTTCCCAGAGGGTGAGCACGTAGAAGTTGTTTGGTTACTGACGGCGCGTTTATTGTTTACATAGGCGTATAGACGCTTAGGGTTCCGTTTGTCATTTGCTAAGTTGTATTCAAAAGCTCTAACTGCAATGTAGGAAGCTTTTTCGACAAGGTTTTGAGTTAGGTTGTACTCTTTGACAAGAGGGACAATTCACCATTTGCTGTTGCGGTTTCAAAAAAATTTTTACGTTTAATTAGTAAGAGAACTTACTAATTTAATCAGAAGTGAGTTTAAACTCACAAAGCGAGAGATTATTTCTTGTCTAGTATAATTGCTATTTGCTGCATTAATTCATGCGAAGACACGGATAACTTGTCCAAATTCGAGTGATTCTCCAACCAATTATCTGAACTTTATTCATTGATAATGAAGTATAGATAAAAATTGGAAACTATATTCAAATCAGCTATTTCTGCAATTAGTAGTCATCTGTGGTATTTAAGTAAGAAACTTAAATACCACAGTTTCGCGTGTTCTCTGAACATGTTTCACTCGATCCATTAAAGCTTCTTTTCCATTGGAAGTTAACAATTGTACATTAAGTCTTAAAAGTTCACAAATTAGGTCTCAGACCTCAGAATAGTTGCATTTTTGTTTGCAGTATTGTATATGGATGGACCATATAAACAAATAAATATATAATTACGCAAAACTACAATATTTTTAATGATGCTGAGCAAGTGGCAAACGTTAATGATTCTTAATAAGAATTTCACGGTGGAAGCTTTTTATCAAAATGAATTAAAAGCTTCAACTTTTTACATTGATTTTTTGAACCACCCTAATGCTCATAGGCCAAGATAATTTTAATTGTTTTATAGGCTTTACAGAAACCATGAAACCTCAGGCTAATAAAAATTGCAATTTTATTTAAAAATAAAAATTGATAAAAAAATTATCTATTTTTGGTAAAAACAAACAAACAAAAAAATCCGCTTCTAAAACTAATTATAGCCATCCCTGAAATAAGTATTACAACAAATTTTTTTAACCTTTAATTACCCATTTTATATTTAGAATCTTTTAAACCCTATTTGTTTCAGCGTTTCTTCTTAATTACAGCAAAAATCTATAAAATATTAATTCTGATCTTTATCCAGCCTCATGGCTATGCATGTGTATTTAATTCAGAGAATTAGAAGGAATGCTATGAGTCGCTGTCCCAGTTTTAGAGGCAAAAATATTGCTTTTCAACATATACTCTATGAAAACACAAACTTCGAATACCTAAGTTAAGAATCTAACCAGTCTAATCAGTTGAACTTACACAAGATAATTTATTTTTTCTAAATAAACTTCTAAAGTTTATTATTTGAATTATTAGTATATTCACTTAAAAAAATGTGTAACAAAACGGTTATATATTTTTTATCGGTTTCTTTAGTTTTCATTTATTTATTCTGATATAGATACGGATTATTTCATTAATCCGTAACTATATCAGATGCATACTTACAATATTATGTTTTTTTTTTCCATTTCTCTCTCTTAATTCTTTCCGCGAAGGATGTTTTTATTATTTTTTTTTTAGATGTTATGAAATCACAAATTTGACACACAAAAAAAAAATTAAAGCAAAAGAAGCATAATTAGTAGAAAAGTTCTTTCTAAAAACCATAAATTTTTGTCGGAATATGTATTTAGAAAAACACAGTTTAGTTTGTCCTTTCACCAACGAAATCTCGGTTTCTTGTAAAAGTGTTACAGTTCGAAAATTAGACACTATAAAATGGATGTTGAAAACGATAAAACAACTTTTATTAAAAACTAGATATTCTAGTAAGAGGATGTTTCTTTTGTATCGATCTTGTCAATCGTATCAATCGCGCACACATTTTTTCTAAAATAGGTAACGAACTTGTTGTGTACTCTTGCAATAGTAAAACACACTTAAGACGGTGGGCATAAAGTACTCCCCAGCTCTCCGCTGTCGCGCAATCCCTAAAAGCACAAAAACATAAAATTACTCCTGAATGATTATATAATAATATCATTTATAATAAATAACTCATTCGAAAAAGCTAATACCTTGATTATATCAAGACCTCCAATAAACTCACCGCCCACATATATTTGCGGAAAAGTTGGCCAATCTGAAAATGTCTTTAAACCCTGTCGAACCTAAAATAGGAACAAAATATGAAATCGTGGGAATTTCTTTGATTTCTAAAGATAAGTCTAAAATTGAGACAGTTTTGCAATAATTCAAAAAATTACTATAGCAACAACAACAACAAAAAAACAACATAAAAGTAATCATTACCATAAATACTTTTATAAATATTCGTGGTCTTCAAATCTGTTAAATCTAATCTCTCGCAAAATTCACTAGAATTTTTTAGACTAATATAGATTTGGTTGTTCTAACTTCAAACTCAGTTTGAAGTTGAAAAGCAAACACTTCTTACTACTACCTTAAAGGGCTGATATCTTTCATATATTTCACTAATAATCGAGAATCCTGCGTAATCGCCTGGATCCATGCAGGTATGGAAGCTATTATTCCTTCTCGTCAGTTTCAAGCCAAGACTCATTCTGCTTCATGCTTTTAATCTTCTTGCGCAACTGCAATTTTTATCATTTTTATCGTAATCATCTCATATTTTTATCGTAATCATCTCATATTTTTATCGTAATTATCTCATATTTTTATCGTAATCATCTCATATTTTTATCGTAATCATCTCATATTTTATTCAGAAAAACAACACTCTTGAGAACAAACGTTTTTTTATTATTGTAGGAAATCAATGCAAAAAGGTGTTGTCTGATGATAAGGTCCATTATTTTCAGGTTACTCTCGCATTTTATTCTCGCAGATTTACGTCGCATTTTATCTCAGAAATTAGATTATAAAAACTTTTGGAAAACCTTTAACAATGTCATTAACAAAGGCGAGACATTACATTATTCTTACGTGAGACTGATTATATAATTAGTTTAATTGATTAATTTAACTAAATAGCTATCCTAAGGATAAGACAGAACTATTTGCATAGACTTTTCCTCAAATTCATTTCTTTAATATAATAATTGCACTCTTACTATCACCCCAAAGAAACAGATTAACCCATTGTGAGACATTTTAATCACAAGTCATTTCTCACTTAAACACCTCTATTTCTTGTGATCACAACAGCCTTCCTGTCACAATATTACTAAAGTGCTTTTCAAAACTTTAACACTCTCTAAACTATTAACTTAATCTTGTTTTTTGTCTGCTTGAATATAGAATCTGCAGTTCCAATTTTAAAAAACTCTGGGGAGCACTCTAACGAATATAACTATCACCCAGTCTTCATACTATTATTAATGAGGTCTTTGAGTATTTAATTACCAAACTTAATCTTCAACTTTCTCTCAGTCACTCAACTTTCTCTCTGACAATAATTACAGCTTTTCTTTTTTTACCTTGTCTTTTCAATAGCTTTCTGATAGCCAATATGTTAGCCTACCTGTTATAGTAGAAAATAAATATTGAACATTAGATAAAAATAATGAGGCAAAGGTTATTGCTCTTGACATAATAAAGGTATTCAATAAAGTCTTGCTTGTGGTCTTCTCCTTAAATTCTCTTCATATAGTGTATTTGGAAAAGTTTTTAAAATTATTTTCCACTACAGCATTAAAGTCACCTTCAATGAACAACACTCTCCCCTTCATTTCCATTAACTTTTAGGGTGCCACAATGTTGATCCTTTTTCAATGTTGATCCGATGTTTTTCTTTTTCATCTACATTAATAATATTTTTTCATCTTGATAGTCTTCACTTTTTGCTATTTGCTAATGGCACAAATAAGTTTAACTAGTCTTGACAACAAAGGCTTTTGTCAAGACTAGTTAGTATTAATTACTAGTAGACTCTCCAGCCTTGACAAAAAACTTACCAGCATTAGCTGGTAAATTTCAACTCATACAATCTGATTCATACAATGCAGCTATCTGTAATTTTTCTGTAAACCTTTTTATTTATTTTTTTTAATTTTAACCCTATTCTTTCTATTAATTACTGACAAAAAATTGCGGTTGTTTGCAGGCTTATTAACTAAATTGCGGTTGTTTGCAGGCTTGTTGGGGGTTAAATTCATTTATAATGAAACAAAAAAAAAAAAAAAAAATACCTCCTCATTTTCCAAAATATCATATGATTCAAACCTTGAAAAGAATTCACAAAATTAATTAGCAAGTAACTAAAATTATTTCAACTTCAATTTTTTTTTTTTAATATCAGTTAAAAAATTTTGCCAAATAAATACATGTTTTACTTTTTATTCAGTATTTGCATATTTTATTCACTAAGTTTACTAAGGTCACTTTTCCTATGTATTTATAAAAACTAAGCTTATTGAATATTTTTTTGTTGGTGAAAAAACAACTAGTATTAATATAACAACTAGTAAACAATTAATACTGTGTTTTTATTTTAATTGTTTACTATTTATGTTATAAATGTACAGTATAATTATTTTAAATATTGTTTTACTTTATGCTTCAGTAAGATAACAGGCTTTTAGTTTTTCATATTATTTTTAAGTTTAAGTAAATACTCAAATTAATACTTATTTATGTTTCAAGTTAATACTCAAATACACCAGGTATGATTACAATCATAAATTTCATAATTGTTATTATTCCTGTATGCATTCCAACTATTTACTTTTATCTTTTATATGCATAATATATTTAAAAAGAAAAAGAAAAAAATTAGTTGTTAAAAAACCCATAAAAGCCATTACCACTAAGCGGAGTTCTTGGATGTCCTAAAAAATTCCACCATACCAATTTTCTTTTGTTACATTATTGTTTGCAGTGATGTATTGATCTGCAACTCTGATTTTGTCTTGATCTTGACAAAAACATTAGTTTATGAAAAAAATTGTAATTTATCAACGCAATATTTTCTAAGATTGCTGATGCAATTGCAGGTTTTAAACATTTTTAACACAAAGTTTAAAGTTCAAAAACATTTTATTTTTCACTGTTTTTGATTTGATGCAAAAAATATAGGCTGGAAATGGAAATTAATAATAACTTCAATGCTAGTATGGTCAACAATAGCAATATAGTCATGGTTAGTGAAGAGGACTCAATATTAAGATAACAAAAGAAATATAAAACATTTTATTCTAAAATCTATGCATTATTAGATTTGGTACAACAGAAGTTAATTTTAAGAACACTTTGTAGATATTAGTAATGCTATTGCTTCTGTTAGATTTGGTGTTTTATCAAAAACTGTTGGTATCATTAATGGTCTACTAAAGATATAATTAAAGCAGGAAACCATGTTCATAGATCAGTATTTGACTTATGAAAATTCCAGAAAATCTCGAAAAAGTATTTTATTAAAAATTGATCGTATTAACAGACAACAAAAACTTTCTTAAATTTTAAAAACGGAATTTAGATTATTTAACTTTTTACAAAAAGGAATTTCTAATATTCGAAAAAGTTAATTTGAATGAATTAAAAAGCAAAAAAAAAAAAAAGAAAATACGAAAATCGATCTTGTGAAAATTTTAATTATAGAAAACATACTTTTTTTAAATGCAAAAGTTGTCATTTAAAATTTTATGTAAAAATATATAAACTTTTTTACAAATCAATAACAAAAAACATCCAGAAATTTCTGGAAAATATAAGTTTTTTAGGGAATTCCTGGAAAAAACTCATCTATGCATGTTGAATAGGGTGGATCAATTAAAAAAATTTTTGAAATTTGATTTGCCTGAGCTGCGAATCGATGTCTTTTGGTGGAAATAGAACCTTACTTTTTTTTTTTTTTTAATTTTAATGAGTTTTAGAGGTTCCTCTTTGGATTCAAAATTTATGACGGATCCTAATATTGTTGAAATTTTTTTTCTTCTAAATTATATCAACCTGGTACTCAAAAGAAGCAGAATAATACGCTTATTTTGAATATAGTATTTGTTTTAATTTAAAACTAAAAAAAAAATAATGTCATTTTTTTCATAAAAAAAAAACCGTCTTTTTTTCACTAAAAATTTTTTTTAAATAAAATTATTATTGATAAAACAAGCATTTTTTTCTGCTTCTTTTGAGTCCAAGGTTGATACAGTTTAGGAAAAAAAAAAATTCAAAAATATTAGGATCTGTCAAAATCAAAAAATATTTTTTTACTTTCATCTTATAATTAATAGACATCGATTTGTGTCTCAGGAATATTGATTTTTAAACTTTTTTTTTTTGCTATGAAAATTGATCTACCCTAATGTTGAAGACAAAAATTTGTTGAAAACAACTTTGTGACAGCATGAATAACTTTTGTGCCAAAGAGCATGCTATAAAATATTCTAGAGTAGTGGAAAATTTAGACTATGCAAAAAGTACAATACAATTTAAAATTTAAACTAAAATTTTTTTTTCAATGCAAAAAAGATAAAATTAATAAACTTTTCAATAAAAATGTAACTTCAAATTATAATGATTATAAAAATGAACATAGTTAATTTGATGAGAACTACTTAAAAAACTTAGATAGTTTGCAATAAAAATTCATCATCAAAATTCATTAAGTAGTTATATTTTTGTTGCTATTTTAGTATTTAATATTCAAGCCATAATTTATCTTTAAAACTAAAGATAAATCTATGCATTCTGAACTCCAAGTTTTTTTATTTACAACATGCATTTAAGTTTACTCAATGATGTCATCAATGATTCATTTTTTAAATTTAATGAGCCTGAGTTCAGGAGTTTCAAAACAACTGTTAGAAAACATTTAGTTTAGATTTATTTTTAGGATAATATTTAGTTTAGATTTATTTTTTTAATATTTGGTTCATTTATTTAGTTTTTTCAATATTTAGTTTATTTATTTTTTAATATTTTATTTATTTATATAATATTTAGTTTAGATTTATTTTTAGGAGTTTTAAAACAACTGTTAGAAAACATTTAGTAGTAGAATTAGTGTTTAATAGTTGTAGAAGCAGCAAGTGCACATCAGATAGCTAATATCCAGAGACAGAAGTTTTCATAACTTTATCTAGCTGAAAAATATGTACCAGGAAAAATCCCCTCTCCCCAAAAGAAAAATCTAGAATAAAAACTCCAGGAGGATTTTACTAACTTTTTATTGAAAAAACTTAATTTTATCAATAAAAAGTAGCCATTGCTACACTATTTTACTTGTTTTATAATTTAATGTTATTACATTAAGGTAACATAGAATACACAAAGGTATTGCATATTACATTGGTGAAAGTGTTATAATAAAACTTTTATGATAATTACAATTTATTTGTTAGATTGTATTTGTTAGAATACAGGTTAAATCTTGCATAAAGTTAATTTACACAGATTTAGTATTTAAATAATTTTCTGTATAAATATACAAGCTGTATAAATACTAACACAAAAGAAAGTTATAACTACGTTAAATGCTAAGAATTTTATTTAAAATTATGTATATATGCGTATGAGAAATGTTTCGATGCAAAATTGTCACAAGAGAAATTTATCTTGCAGAAAGAAGACAAAGTTTGTTAAAATCTTAATCCGATTCCAGATTTAAACGGAATTAAAATTCGATTTTTGGGTATTTGTTTAAATTGGATCAGAAACCGGATTTAACTGAACCTAAAACAAATTATACAACAAAAACGTCTCCAGCCATCTTGGTGTGAAAAATTTTTTTTTTTGGTTTAGCATTTCACAGTTTATTTTTATTTATTTTTTACCAGAAAATGAACTAAATTTTGTAATAAAAAATGTACTTCATAAAAATATATATAAAAACAGTTATTAAAAGAATAAAAATATATAAAATAAAATATTCAAGCAATAAACATAAGAAACCTGTGATGCAGTTTTAATAAAAGTAAAAAGTTTCTCTTTTACAAAGATAAAATGAACACTTTGAACATTTTTTTAACACATTCAATATTTAAAAATATTTATTTAGTACTTACATATTATTAACTAAATTAGTTGATTTAAAATTGAAAATATATATAAACAATATTCTAAAGTTGTAAAAAATAAATTTTTACAAACATATCTATAAAGAAGCCTATTTACAACTTAACTTCATAAGTCTATTAGGCATCATTGTTTTAAAAATTTCCTTTTTTTTTTGGCATTTATTTCTTGACTTTCACATCAATATCAGGCAGTGATGAACCTTGGACCTCTTGGATACGAGCCAGAACTATAACCACTATGACATGGCTACACATTCTGTATTATTACTCATTAAATTCTTATTTTTTTATTAAGTATAGAAAACCGGATTAAACCTGGATATCAAACTTTTAATAGTTTTTGATCCAAATCTGAATTTATAGAAAAAAAGAATCAAATATCTGCTTTTTCCAGATCAGATATGTGAATTTCAGATTTTTTAAATCTGATGTTCAAAGTATTGTCTATCGGAAGCTACGATTTAAAATATTGTCCATCGGAAGCTACATTTGCCCATCATTCTGGCAGGTTGTGGATTCCATCCCAAAAGAACTTCTCTGGCTTGGAGGCCAAGAACAAATCAAGCCAATTTATTATACCATCAAATGAAGTGAATTATTCCAATCAGTGCAGAATGCCCTCACCGTATTACGGTGAGGGCATTCTGCATTGATTGGAACAAGTTGTAGTCAGAAGGGGTTATGTCTGGGCTATAAGACAGGTGAGGTAGAACTTCCCAGCCGGTGTTTTCCAAATAATTTTTAACCGGTCTTGCAACTTGAGGCATAGCATTGTCATGGTGGAAAATTATGGCCTCGTATTTGGTCACATATTCTGGGCACTTTTCCACAATTTCTCTTTTTAAACACATCAATTGTGTTCTTTAGAAATCCTCTGTGATTGTCTGGCTTGATTTTAACAGCTCATAATAGAGCACTACCTTCTGATCCCAAAAAATACAGAGCATTACCTTAGCACCATGAATATTTGGGTTCACCGTTGATGGTTGGTAAGGCTTCACATACGATTTCTTGCGCTTTGGGTTATTGTATTGAATCTTTTTTCAACACCAGTAACAATCTGATGCAAAAACGTTCAAGTAAAATTTGTGACATGCAAAATCGCCTTTCAACGTCTCTCGGCTTCAATTTTTGCGGCACCAAGCTTTTGGATGAACCCTGATGCTTTTAAACATTTTGAAATGGCTGCTTGAGTGACTTCCAATGATTTTGCAAGGTCTACTTGCGTTTGGCACAAATCTTCTTCAAGCAATGCTTCCAATTCTTCATCTTTAAAATTTTTTGGCTGTCTGGGCCATTCTTCATCTTCCAAGTTGAAATTGCCACTTTGAAACTGTGCAAACAACTTCTTTCAGCTAGAGCATGATCGCCATAAACTTCCACGAAAATACAATGACTTTCGACAGCACTTTTCTTCATATTGAAGTAATGAAGAAGAACACCCCGCAAAAACATTTTATCTGGCACAAAGTTCGATATTTTCAAATGAATAAAAAAGTTGTTGTTTATGCTTTAACCAAATGACATGAACAAGATGAGCATTGACAGTAGCTTCCAAATGAATATAATCACATATGATTGTGATGCAAAATAAAACTAGTAACGCCATCTCTTAGAAAACTGCACAAATTAAGTTACACTCTCAATATTTTTCTAAATATTAAGTTTTTTTATCATTAATCTTTCATAGCCTGCTTTTAGAAAAAATATGCCAACAAAACTAATAAAGTAATTTCTAATACTTACTTAAAAGGTTGTAACACTTCCATAAGTTCTTTGCTAAACTTACAACGTGGATTCTAAAAAAAAAAAATCATCCCCAACCTATTGTAGGCAAATTTAATAAAAATAGAAAGACTATACATTTGAATTATTAATTTTTTGTTTTAAATCTACCTCAGGACTTCCTTTCATAAAAACCATAATAGGAGCTTTCTTCACCAGTTTTGAAAGTCTAAAATTTATTAAAGCATAAGTTTTGTTATAATTTAAATTATACATATATACAGTAAATATCTATTAACGTCATTATGGATGGAATAACAATATTATTATTTTTTTATGTTTACATGTGAATGTTTTACTGTTATCATTTTTTAAAATTTTAATTCACCTCCCCAAGGCCAAGAAGGCCACAACAGTCGAGGAGACTACTTTATTTGTAGTTACAACCCTCTTCTAACTCCAAAATATGAACCTTGATGAACAAGGCCGCTGCGCAGAGAAACAAGTTGAAACAGTCTATAAGTAACAGTTAAACTTTGTAAAAATCTTACTAACAAACAGGGCTGTGGAGTCGGAGTCGCGAAGTTACTACATTTTTAGCGAAGTCGGAGTCACTAAACAAAATCGCGACTCCAACTCCTATAGTAAAACTTCTCGATATTGCACGTGCATGTACAAAACATTCGATCAACCTTATGTTCATACTAAACCTCAAAGAACATTTTATAAATTGGTCAAAAAAAACATTTTAACATATTGGTTATATTTTTTAAAGAATTCTTTTTTTTTTTTTAAAGAGTTTTTGCTTTGGAGTTGTAGTCGAAGTTACACTCAAAAAATTTTAACAACTGGAGTTGGAGTCGGAGTTGTACTCAAAAAATTCCAAGAACTGGAGTCGGAGTCGTTACATTTTTTTTACAACTCCACACCCCTGCTAATAAAGCTGTTAATCTTTTTTATAACTCACCTAGTATTTAAATCTTCATTTTGAGATAACAGCGGAAGGAGTTCACCAGTTTCTGCAAGTTCCTATAATATATATAAATAAAAGATTAAATGGTATAAAAGTTTTTGTCAACTCTTAACAATTTTAGAGTAAGGAAGAAACATTCCAGAAAATATAGTTACAATTGAGAAGTTTCTATTCATAACTCTTATCTTAAATAATTGAAACAAACAATTTAGATTTTTATATTTACTTGTAAAGAGTAATATGAAGATAATTTAAAGACACCATTTGAAACAGGAAATATACACAAATGGAATAGTGCTCTCTTTATGATAAATCAATTAACCTCATATTAGATTCTGTAGAAAATTTACTAAAGAAATGTGTCAGACATAACCTTTGTTTAGATAACTATGAATAAGACTTGATTTCAGAATTAGTGAAGTTTTTAAAACCATTTGAATCATTAAACCTTGTGGAAAATCTCTTTCGATTTTGCCATTAAGTAAACATAAAATACTACAGTTACTTGCAATCTTTGTGATTTGAATGTTATCTCCCTTGTGATTTGAATAAAATCAAAGTTTAAAGAAATGCTGCTAAAAAAATTGATCAAAGACATAAGTAATCAACCTCTACAAAAATATGTTGTATTTTAGATTTTATATACAAGAGATGAAATAAGAAAGTTTAATGGAGAATGCTTTAAACATAAGAAAGCACCAATGTGACACAGTTCAAAGTATTGCATGTCTATACAATTATTAACATCAATAAAAGAAGTTTTAACTTTAGCAACAATTACTGAAAAACAAAAAAATTTAATTTAAAAAAATTGTATTAAATTTTAAAACTATTTCATTTTCGAACAAAAGACAACTATTATTTTATAGGCATTGAAATATTTCAAAATTAATGAATGAATTCAAATAGAAGCAATGTAAGTCCTTTCAACACGAAAAATATTAGCCTTATTTGATCTTTAATTTATTGAAATAAAAAACTTTTGTCTCAATTTAAAATTGAATTTGTTTTGTTTTAGTCGAAAACAAGACCATCTTTAAAGAAAATTTTTGCAGCTAGAAGCCAGCAACTTTGTTAGACACTATCAGCTAGTTGACCAAGTTTTCATTGCAAAAAACAAGGTCAAAAATAAGCATTCCTGAGATGCAAGTGTTGTTCTATTAGTTATAACAGGAAAGTAAAAAATATTTTAGGATTTAGAAAAGTTCTTGAAGTTCTTCTGGAACCCAAAAATTTTGATAGGTTCAAAAATTAGTGAAAATTAATTAGAACTATATCAACCTGGGACTCAAAGCATGCAGAACTATACACTGATTTCAAATTCAAATTCATTAAAATTTGTTAAAAATTTCCTAAAGAAACTCTAAGAACTCGTCAAAAAAAAAAAAAAAAAAAAAAACAAGGTCATTTTTTTACTAAAAGACAACAATTAAAAAAAGGCAACACAGGTAAACATAGTTTTAAAAATTTTTCAAATCGCTTCACCCTATTGCTTATTTGCTATAACTGTCATCCAACAAGTGGCATGTTTTGAAGCATGGATTTAAACTCTACTTATCATGCATGAAAATATCAAAACCAATCTATATTAATACCAATTAGTCACATTCAAGATACATGTTCTTCAAAACTTTCAAATAATTTGCCAAATTGACAGTCTCACTTTGTTGCAAATAGAGTAAACCAGCTCAGCCATTGGCAGCAATTGCAACTCAAAACCTAATTGCTGATCATTAATTAACAGAATTGGCAGAAAGTGCAATGTATTGGGGATTTTGTTTACTGTGTTACCAACACTTTTTTGGATGTATAAGTATTTATTAATAGCAATTATTATTAGTGGGATCGTTTTAGCTAAAAAGTTTAACTTCATTAAACACAATATTAACATAACTTTACATTTTAACAATAAATGTAATAAATATGGAATGCCAACAACACTCTGTAACTTATATTCTAAATAAAAAGACTTGGCAGCTTTTAGAACTTCTGTATGTATGTATACTTCTATATACAACTAGAACAGATGTGTCTATTTTACAAAATACTAACCCTAACTATATCCAAGCCTCCTACAAGTTCTCCATTAATATAAAGCTGGGGATAAGTTGGCCAATTAGAAAACTTCTTCAAGCCTATTACAAAAAAATTTATGATAACGAAAAACTTTAAATAAAAAAATTAATAAAAATTTCTTACTACTACAAATATTTTTAGAATGAAAACTTGCCTTCCCGGACAGTATCATCAGTAAGGATATCAAAGAACGAAAACTGAATGCCATTATTTTTGAGAATAGTCACAATTTCCCGACTAAAGCCTAAGGTTAAAAAAATATTAAACCTTAACTCAATTATAGTGCTAACATTTTAACTTTTTTGATTGACAAATATAAATAATGGTTTCATAAAAGGCATGTAAAGGAAATATATTTTCTATAAGTAGATACAAAACTCTCTCTCTCTCTCTCTCTCTCTCTCTCTCTCTCTCTCTCTATATATATATATATATATATATATATATATATATATATATATATATATATATATATATATATATATATATATATATATATATATATATATATATTTATATATATATATATATATACATATATATATATACATATATATATATATACATATATATATATATATATATTTATATATATATATATATATATATATATATATATATATATATATATATATATATATATATATATAATTGATTTTTTGACAAGATTAAATAAAAATAACTACATAATTTTTACTACTAAAAGTTTCATGCATTTAGCAATCATAAGGTAAAAAATACATTTTTACCTTATGATTGCAAAAAAATATACTCTTAATAAACATCGTGACGTTCAAAAACAATTATAAAACTGTTACTATTTGCAAGCATAACAGTTTTATAATTGACAGTGCAGAACAATGTGAACTGGTGGGCCTATATATGTTAGACTCACTAAAGTAATAAATAAGACGTTGGACTAAATTGTGACGATGGTCTGATGGTACTTCATAAAACTGGATCGCAAATTGATAGCATGCAAAAAAGCATAACTAACCTACCTGCAGTTAACTTCTTAGATGTATCCTTTAACTTAAAAGAAAAAAACTCCTACCAACCTTTCAAAAATCCAAATGAATATCTACGTTTCATCCACACTGATTCCAACCATCCTTTACAAAAAATAAAGCTAATCCCCATCTCTATCAACGACAGATTATCACAGAACTCCTTAAATGAAAAAACATTAAATTTATCTACACCAGAATACGAAGATGAATTAAGAAGAAATGGCTTCATTGGTTTTAATTTAAAGTATAACCCCCCCCCCCAAAAAAAAAAAAAATAAAATAAAATAAAATAAAAAAAATGAAAAAAAAAAGAAATATAATATGGTTTAACCCCCCATATAGTAAAAGCGTTTCTACCAATGTCAGACATATCTTCCTTAACTTAATTAACAAACATTTTCTAACATCCTAGCCCCATAAGTAAACTATTCAATCGAAACACCATCAAAGTGAGTTACAGCTGCACCAAAAATATTAAAAGAATAAAAAGAAGCCAAGTTCAGAAAGACCAAAAGAATACCCACTCAAATGTAGAGACTCTAATGTTATTTATAAATGTATAGTATTCCTCCTCCCTAACACTCCAGAAAAAGTATATATTGGCCTAGCAGAAGGTGAATGGATGAAAAGATGGGCTAACTACAAACAAAAAGATGAAAAATTCAACCACCCTTTCAAAGTATATATGGCAGATAAAAAGAAAAATAACACCCGCATTAACCTGGTCAATAATTAAACAAGTCCCTGCCTACAGCAACATAACAAAAAAAATGCGTGCAACTTTTAGTAGTAAAAATTATGTAGTTATTTTTATTTAATCTTGCCAAAAAATTAATTATATAGCTCTGATATCATTCATTAAACACTCTTGCTATATTTACACATATATATTTTTGTATTCACATATATATTTTCGTATAGGCATAAAAGTTAAAGTACAATAAAAAAAGTTGTTTTTTCTTCATTAATATATTAAAATATATATAAATATATATATATATATATATATATATATATATATATATATATATAATATATATATATATATATATATATATATATATATATATATATATATATATATATATATATGTATATATGTATATAAATGTGTATGTATTAAACCATTTATGTTACGCCAAAATTATGAAATAGTTAATGCAAACTTTAAGCAGTAATTAATTGTAAAAAACTGCAATTGTTTATTTTATTATTATTTTTTTGATAAAAAAACAGATAGTTAAACTTTTTTCTACTTTTCATTTTGAAAAAGTTTTTAATTTAAATTTATTTTATGTTTAAATTAAATTTATTATTAAATATTATTTCATATTTATTATTAAATATTATTATATAATAAATTTAAATTTATTTTATTAAATTTTTAAAAAAATTTAAAATACTCTATTTTAAAACTTTTTTACTATTAAAATTTCTAAACTATGTGAAAGAGAATGATTAACTAGTTTATGAAGATTTTGTTAAAGCCAAAATGTTAACAAAAATTGTTAAAACTTTATTTTTTGATTATTAAGAAATTCACCTGTAAACATTTGTTCTCTCATTCAAAAACAACAAAAAAACAACTAAATCGTGAGAAAGCAAACATAAGACAAAATTTTGTGCTATGAGTGTTTTAAGAAACTGAATTTATGAATGTTTTAAGAAATATTTGTTTGAAATTATGAATGTTTTAAGAAATATTTGTTTGAAATTATGAATGTTTTAAGAAATATTTGCTTGAAATTATAAATGTTTTATGAAATAAGAAGGAAATATAAGTTTTAAAATAAGAAATTTTTTTTTTTTCCAATCAACATTTAAACTTGATTGATAATATTTTTTTATAACAATTTAATTTAAAAAAATTTAGATGTTAAATGATTTTTAACCTGGTTTCAAATTAAATTTAATTACAATGTGGTACTTTAAAATATGCATGACACAATTTAATTTTTTTAACAATATAAATATGTATATCGAGTAAAGTTACATTTTGCTTGCTTTACGCTTTTAAAAATATCTATATCTTCACTTTAATATATATTTTTTCGATACTTTGCTGATCTTTTGTGATCAGTATCATCAGGTATAATATACAAAACTGTTACAAACAAAAATATTAAAAAAAAAAATTAAACTGTTAAAAATACAACATCCAAAAGCATAGATACATAAAAATACAAAAAAAAAAAAAAAAAAATTAAATGTTAAATCAGTTGATTTAAGTTAGTTTTTCACTGCAATTTAAATGTAAATTACATTTTTCATCAAAGCGAAAAAAAAATCATTGCTAGTAATTACAATATATAATAGATTCTAAAAGCATAAAATTACAATGATATTAAATGTAACTAAAAAATTAAAATAAAAAAAATGTTTACTTTTACAAAAGAAACAAACAAACAAGAAAAATAAATCAAATACTCCCTCATCTCAACCATTAAAAAAACCATTGAATTTTACAAAAGAAACAAACAAACAAAAATAATGAATCAAATAATACCAAAATTCAACCATTGAAATTGGAGAACCAATAATTTATAAAACTACTACAGATACTAATTGACTGTCATAAACATTAACAAAACTACTATGGATACCAATTGTCAGTCCCAAAACACCAGAAAAATAGTATAAAAGAAAAATGTTAGTTCTGGTGCAACTGGACATTTCTACTATAACCAAACCTTCCCAGGAAAGGCGTGCGGTTTTTCGTCTCGTACGACCACGAAAACGTGTTTTAGAGATTGTGATCACAGCCGTCTGCGCAAGTTATATTACATGCATTGCTGAAAAATTGTTATAAATTTTATAACTACATAAGAAATTAAAGTAAACTTAAATAGAAAACAATAATAATAGTTTAAATAATTTGTGTGTTGTTTTTATTTTTGTTTTTTCTTAGTGGTTATTATTATTAAATTCAGTCAAAGTCAAAGCATTAAAAAAAAAAAAAAAAAACAGTTTTAGGCGTTAAAAAAGATGACTTTCCCATATTTTATGTGTTTTTTCTTTTAAAGAGGAAAGAGAAAATATGCATCATCATCTGTTTGTAAAATATACTTGCATAATTATAATGTAACAAGTTTATATCAAGAGTTAAAATATATGATCGGGATTTGCAAACTCTGGTAAAATATTAGGTCTTTAAAATTTTAGTTCATGCAAAACTGTGTAATTTATTTATATGGAGCAAATTATTAAAAGTTTGCTAGCGAGAAAGTTAAAAAAAACAAAATAAAAACAATAAACTTACACACATACATATTACAAAAGTAATAACACTAACTGTATTATAAAAGTAATAAAACAATAATAGTTTTATTACATTTATAAAACACTTATTACTTTTAAAGTTCATTATTTGTTCAAACAACATTATTAATTCCAAACATTTATTAAAGTAGAAAAGCATCTAGAAAAAACAAAGCAGATATTCAAATATTACTAAAAATTTCAGGAACTTTCACAGATCACTTAAACAACGTTATAAATAAGTATTTATAAAAAGTATAGCATTATGAAAAACATTACGTAAAAATGTGCATTAATTTTAAAATTAACCAATAAAAAATTTTTATTGGTTAATTTTAAAAATAACGCACGTTTTTACGGTCCATTAGTAACGTTTTTCGTAATGTTAAACTTTTAATACAATACATTTTCATAAAGTTGTTTGTCATGTTTTTATAAGTTACTTTAGTTTTAATATTATTTGAACATCAATTTTATTCTTCTAGATATTTTTCTACTTCAATTAAAATTTGGAAATACTAATGTTGCTTGAACAAAGAATAAATTTTAAAAGTTATAAGTGCGTTATAAAAGTAATAACACTATTATAGTGTTATTACTTTTGTAATGCAGTTAGTGACTAGAGTGTTGTTACTTTTGCAATTGTAAATTTATTGTTTTATTTATTTTTTTTTCGCTAACAAATTTAAGTTGATTCTTCCCTTAAAAACAAGGAACACGGTTTTGTATAAACTAAAATTTTGAATAATAGATATTTTTCCAGATTTTGCGATTTGCCTTCGCTTATTTCAACCCTTGTTGTTACATTAAAATTATACAAATAAATTTTACAAACACATTGCAATTTGTATTTTTGCTATCCTCTTAAAAAAAAATTAAGAAAAGGAAAATCATTCTTTTTATTGTAGACTTCAAACTGTTTTTTTTTTGCTTCACCTTATCTAATTTTGTTATTGAATGTAACTCTAAAGAAACAAAAATAAAAACAGTAAACAAATTATTTAAATTATTAATTTGTCTTTATTTTTTTCTATTTTAATCTCTTTTTATTTTGTTAGTTTTTTTTTGAAACTTTTTCAGCATTATTATAAAACTTGCAAACAGCAGTGTTCAAGTTGTCTAAAATAATATACTCGCGTGTGGTCATACGAGACAAAAAACCGCACGCCTTTCCTGAAAAGGCTTGGATAACTGTAGTTATAGTGGCTACTTCCCTGTGGAGCTTTGCAGGTGAATTTAAAAAATTATATAGATTGGCAAAATACTGTGGTTCGCAACAATAAAAGGTTTTCTTAGAAATTTATTGTATATTCTATATGTTTTATACAATTTTCATAATGTATCATTACCCTAGTATTATATATTATCATAAATATTATATATTAGGTGGTTTGATTACTAAAAATTAAATAGATTATGTTATATACTAAATTAAAAGGTTAAAAAATAAAGCCAAAATAAAAAATGAAAAAGAAAAATTATGTAAAATTTCTGAAAAAAACATAAAGAAACTGACAGTGGTATAAAGAAATTTATAAAATAATTATATTTCTTTCTCATTATAATGGACTAGAAATCAAACAATGACCTTCAAAAATTTGTTTTTTAAATGACAGTTGCTATTACACATTATGACTTTTTTTTCTTAATAAAATACAACTCAACATAACTTAAGTCTACATCAAATAGTTCTCTCTTTAAGGTATGCTTATAAGTTACATTAAGTTTTTAAAAGTAAACACCATATTATTTTAACTTGTATATTTCTCAAGTTATATATTTCTAAAGACATAGTCTTTACAAGCATGCAAAATTTTTAAATAATATTTACAACTGTGAACATACATAATGTAATACAACTGTGAACACACTAATATATGTAATACAGTGTGCACACTAAAGCAACAACTTTGGAGAAAAACTCTTTAGAGATTTTTAATTTATGAATACATTTTACAATTTGAGTATGGTAGAAAAATTTACTTTTTAATTCTGAGCCATTGGGCTTTCTATTTAACATAAAAATTATTAAAATAAATTCAAATAATCAAAGTTTGTAATTTTTTTATTTCTTGCAACCATGAATCATATTTTATTGCTTGCAACCTTGAATCATATTTTATTGGTTTCAGACTTGAATCATATTTTATTGTTTGCAACCTTGAATCATATTTTATTAAAAAAAATTTTTTTTTTTAATAATCTTACCACACTCAGGCGCATCTGGCTCTCCTTTCATAAAAAGCATGCAAAATGACTGATTTATCAGGTTTTTTAAACGATCTTCCAAGTTCTGAAAACAAAAATTAAAAAATTAACAGAGATTTAACTTACAAATTTCAACAGTGCAAATTTTTATTGTTTTAAATTTAAACAGTGCAAATTTTTATTGTTTGTATAATCTATAACTATTTCACTGTAAAATGATAATATTAAAAACTGAAAAAACTAAAAATTAAAAACAATTTAATCTGTATAAAATATATTAACATATTGTAATTAACAGACCTAATTTTATATATATAAAATTTAAAATTATAAAAAAAGTAACACATAAATAAATAAAAAATACATTTTTATCGGAAGCAGCAGAAACTTCTGAAGCAACAACAGGACTAACAAATGAAGTCACATGGTGTTTAACTTTTTTTGTTAAACTTGCTGCATCAGCACCTTCGATTTTATCAATAACCTTGGAGTTCTAAACCAATTCACACATGCATACATAGATACATAAATAGATACATACATACATATATACATAAATACATACATTTAAAATCATAATCTATAAAATACAATAATATCTCCATTATTAAAGATAAAGGAGAAATTTATTTTTTGCCTACACTTTGTTTTCTTTATTTGCAAAAATAAAGAAAATAAATTTTTTTTTATTGTAAAACAAAATCTCAAACTATTGATTTCCTAATGCAGTCGCAGGGTTGACCTGCTCATGATGCAGAACCGCAAGAACCTAACCACAAAAAACATAAAAAAAGAAAATAACCACAAAACATAACAACACTTTCATATAAGAAAAAAATAAAAACTTTCAATCTTTTTAGCTGAACCACTCAATTTAAACTCCAAAGAAACAGAATTCTTGCACAACAACCACAAGAGAATTCTTCCGAAACAAAAAATCCAAATGAATAAAATATTTTATAAATTTCAAAACTATTTGCTCAGTTTAACACAAGTTTTTTTTTCACTTTGATGAAAAATGTATCTTTACATTTATGTTTCAGTGTGTCGATTACATTTATGTTTCAGTGTGTTGATATTGAAGATAAAAAATAAGATTTCTATTCAGTTTCTAATCACAACACAAAAATGTTCAAAAGAATTAAGAAACAGTTTACTATCATGAAATTTGAAACAATAATGTTAAATTGTTACTCATACATTGTATAAGTAAATTTTTTGTTTCAAAAAACAAGGAAATATAAGTAAACACTTATATTTACACTACTAACTTTTTATAACATTTATCATAAAAAATAACATTGATATTTTTTAAAACTTCTTGTGCTACAAAATTTTATCTTAAACAGACATCTTGTAAAATATAAGTAATAACTTATATGTTTACAAAAGACGTCTGTTTTATGTGCCTCTTTTTGATTCAACTGCATTTTCTCTTATTATATTTTAACCCTTATAAGAATATTTGTTGTGGATTATGTTTAATGAATGTTAATTAATTACAGGTAGTTTATGATTCTGTAAAGGTTCTGCCTTAAAAGAAAACTAAAACAACCAAAAACTTTATTAACAAAAACTCAATATTTTAATGATATTTAAATTATATGTAAAATAACCTATGCAAGTTGATCAGGTGACATTTACCTTTTATATAGTAGTAGCACCTCTTATTGTGCTAACCTAATAACATGCAGAGACACATCTTAACCATCTCTTATGTAAATAATAGTTACAATGTGACTTTTTATAATATTTATCATTCTGATCAAGATGCAACACAAATATATACAAACACTTTGCAAACATAAAAAATTGCTTTAAATTAAAAAAAAAAGTTATGGTCAACAAGTATCTTCAAAATAACCCATAATTTAGTCTATTATTATGCTTTTCAAAGTATTTTATACTATAAATGTAAATGTAATTACCCAAAAAAAACTAGATCCCACACACATAAAACTAGAGCACAAAAAGTTAAAAAGTTTCAACGTAATGAATAAATTTTTATTTTTTTTAATTATTAAATATTATTAAGTCACACTATAACATCAACCCAAGTAATTAGGAAAAATGTTGGAGGTCAGCATCAGGTCGGCTAAAAAAATTAATACAAAGAAGTTATCATAAAACATAGAAACAAGATCGACCATTTTTTTAAACAGTTAGGTTGGCATTGCCAAATGCCGATTCTAACTCTAAGGGCTGCTTTAATATAATATTCTAAAACAGAAAAATTGTTTTATAAAAACTAACAACCTTTAGCAGAATAAATGTAGGCACAGATTCGACTTCATACTGCTGGGTAATTTCAGGTAATTCTTCTGCTTCAATCTAAATATCAATTTAATAACTTTTGAATTATAAAATTAAATGTTTTAATGTCAACAAATTTATTTATCATAAGAAATAAAAACAATCCAACATTTATCACAAAATTACTTTTAAATATTGCATAAATATCCAAAACATAAATCATTATATGGGTAATATTTAGAAAACCTGATCAAAACAGATCCTTTGACACTATTATTTGTACCAGTTGCAGTGAGAAATTTTTTATAATTTTAAGCAATAAATCAATACATAAAACTTTATATAAACTAATAATAAAACACTATAGTCAATTAATAAATGAAAACAAAGAAAAGTAGTAAAAGTAAATTCTACTTTAAATCCAAATCAGTTATTCCTAAAAGTATATCCATTATTGTTGTTAAACTGAGTTTACTAAAAATGACTAATCATAAAAGTATGAAATATTGTGGGTCTGAAGAAAATGCTAGATGGCTTGAAGATAAAAAATCATTGTTCAAAAAATAACCAGATTAATTTAAATAAACAGTTTTTCTTGCTAAACTTATACTGATCAAAAATAGTTAATTTTAAAAAAAAAAATTTAAAAATTTTAATAGCTTTCTTATCTAATTCTCAGGGCTGCTTAAATCCAGAGTTGTTAACAAGGCCAAAAACCAAGGCCACACATTACAAGACCAAAGCCAAGACCAAGGTTAAAAATTACAAGGCCAAGGATAAGGCCAAGGCCAAGAGTTTTAAGGTCAAGGCAAAGATTAAGAGTTTCAAGGCCAAGGCCTATGCAAACATTTTCAAGACCAAAGACTTCATTTTTTGCCTTATGTTAAGGCCAATTATTAATAAAACAGTAAGTAGCAAGTGTTGTGACAATAAAACCTCATTTTGTAAAAATAGACCAAGGTTATTTGCAGAATTCAACGAAATCATTAAGAAAATATATACTTTTTTTTAAGGCCAAGGCCAAAACAATCAAGCCCAAGGCCAAAATTTTATGCATTTTTAAGGCCAAGGACTAACAACTCTGCTTAAATCTAATGACCACTAATGACCGCTGTTTGTGACATTTTAAAAAAGCAAATTGTTTGATTGTTAAACATCTTAATCACTCTTGTTTCTTTTAGCTATTTCTTTCTCTTCTACAGCTCTCTTAACATGTTCAATTGAAATAATTGTTATTATAAATGTTTTTAAAACATTTAAATTAAATTTTCAACTTATTTTTAAATTTAATGAAGAGTTGGTTGATAACTTCAAGCTAGTTAGTAAAGTTTGAGCATGATAAACCAAGAATGCATTACTTTGTTAATAGACAACATTTAACAAGAATTTGCCACAATGGTCATTAGTGTTTACTTTTTGCTTGCTGTTTGCATACAAGATGCACATGTATGCAAAGAGTCTAGCTTAACTGTTTTTGAATTTGGTGGTTGAGACAAAGATTTCTACAGTAGGTTAAAACAAGTATAATAATCAACTGGAAAATGTGTTCTGCGTGCAAGTTAACAAATAGTACTTGCAGTTTAAGTTTATCTATCAATAATTTTTTACAGTCCAAAATTGAGGATTTTTGAGATTGTTATGCGGTTAATACAAAACACAATAAAAATTTTAAAAACTATGCATAAATAAGAATGATTTGGCATTAAAACGCAATGAAATTTTAATGCAACAAGTGATAATCTCTATAGTATCAGGCACAATATCATTCTAAAAAGAGTTACAACAAAAGCTTTAGATTTAATAAAAAGATATTGGACACAGTGTCACAAAATTCAAATTAACTTTTTAAATTATTTTTTATTTAATTTTTTATTTTAATTAACATATAACTCTAAACTATGTGTTACAAAAAAAAATTTTAATGCTCTAAATCTACTCTAAAACAGAAGATACTATCCGTAACTGGTTAAGCTTACTGAAAAACAAAACAAAATTATTTCAACATATAAAGATAAGTTTAAATATTTCATTAATGTTCTAAAACATTAAACTTAAGAAGGTATCAAACTTAAAAGGGTATCTAACTTAAGAAGGTATCTCACTTAAAAAGGTATCTAACTTAAGAAGGTATCAAACTTAAGAAGGTATCAAACTTAAGAAGGTATCTAACTTAAGAAGGTATCTCACTTAAAAAGGTATCTAACTTAAGAAGGTATCAAACTTTAGAAGGTATCTAACTTAAGAAGGTATCAAACTTAAGAAGGTATCTAACTTAAGAAGGTATCTAACTTAAGAAGGTATCTAACTTAAGAAGGTATCTAACTTAAGAAGGTATCTAACTTAAGAATCTAACTACAAATTTCAAATTACTAAGTATTCTTATGCATAATTGTTTAAAATGCATGCTTGTTGTTAAAGTCAATTAAACACAGGGTTGGCACCCAAAAACCCAAACCCAAAAACCCACCAAAAACCCAACTTAATAGGTTTTTGGTCTTTGGTAACCCAACTTAATGAGTTTTTGTATTTATAATATTTTTATTCATAAATCAATTTCCATTCACACTCAAGATTTGATGCTGCTCAAAAATTGTTATAAAAACAAGAAGTTTAGTGAATCATAAATGAGATTTTATTTTATTTGGAGTAGAAATATTCAAACTTAAAGGTTTAAAACAAAGTTAAAACAACTTAGTCATCAGCAATTGTTCATCTTGACCTTAATGTATGTAAATTCGTACAAGCATTTTTGCTTTTCCTCTTCCTAAAAGATTTCTAATTTTGGTTGGTATCACTCAATATGGTCACTTCATTCTACCCACTAGCATAATTTCTTCCCTCTAATTGATACTTTGAGATGTTAATGTCAAATAAAGACGTATAACTCAATTTCATTTTAAATTTGACTAAAAAGATAACTCAGTTTAAAAATAAATTTATATTAGAAAAAAATGCAATCTAATTATAAATTAAGCTTTTGTATAAGAAAATATAACTTTAAAAAATGAAAAATTGCTACTGAATAACTATAAATTTATCAAACTTTGTTATAAACTTTGATAACTTATCACCTAAGATTTTTTAGGTCTTGACTCTGAAACTGATGTATTGCTAAATACTTCTACGGAATTCTTAGCGTTTCCTTTTTTCTTACTTCTGAATTTATCAAAATGGATCTTAACTCTCACCCTATTTCACCTTATTAACCTACAGATTTGTACACAACTTAAGTAAGAACCCAAAAACCCAATAACCCACCCAAAAACCCAGTTTTTGGAAAGTAAAGAGCAAGCACGATAAAGAGAAGCAACATTAGCAGATGCTAATTTAGCAATCGATTGTATATATGGTTTCCATGAAAGGTCAGTAGTAAATAATAACCCAAGAAGACCTAAAGAAAAGGACTCAGTGAGAGGGTTGACTCAGTGAGAGGAAAGATCCTTAATGTAGATGAAAATAAAACAGGACCAAGGATAGAACCTTAAGGTACCCCAGAAGTTACTGGAAATGAAGAAGAGTGTTGGCTTTCGAGGATGACTTTAATAAAACGGTTAGAAAGAAACAATTTGATAATCTCAAAAACCTTCCAAGATACGCAAGCATATAAGCTTATAGAGAAGACTAACATGCCAAACTTTGTCGAAAGCCTAAGATATGTCAAGAGCAATAGCCCTAGCCTCTCCACCTCCATCTAATGCACAATAATCCCTTTCAGTCACAGCAGTTAGCTGTCAAATAGCTTGTCTGACAGCAAGCTATTTGACTTGATGGGATGTGAGAAATTTGTTTATCAAAGACCTTGCTAATAACAGAAAGAAAACTGATTGAACAATAATTAGATGATTAGGGTTGTTAGGAAAACGAGTCACAAAGTTAACTATCTGAATAAGAGATTGAGAAATGTAGAAATTATAGGATTTAGTGCCAGCGGGGTCAGTGGCGTTAGAACCAAGCCATTTAATGTGATGAGCATTAAAGTCACCAAAAGCAAATATTGGCAGAGGGGTAAAAAGAAAGAGCATAGTCAATTTGATCAGAAATTATATCTAAAAGAGTGTAGTCTTGGGAAGGAGAATGATAAAGAACAAATAGAAAGGTGAGTGAAGAGGGGCTAAGCGGAAGCACATTAAGGAATGCTCAAAGAATTTGAACCTGATTTCACAACAAATAGGTGAATTGATGTGTGCGTATACCCGTAAGCCAAGCATGTGACTATTGGAGTCTTTGTGAATCAAAAGATAATACCCATCAACAATGAGATTAGAGGAAGGAATGTTGCTTCGCAGATCACCAATATTAGTAAAAAAAATATTAAAACAGGTGATGGTCATGGTTTTATATGTTTAATATTTTGATTTACTTTTGGAATATTTAAGTTTAAAGAGAACTTTAGTCATTAATAGATAGAGCACGCCCTCCCAAGCTATGAGCTATGCAATTTTCTCAGTTCTGTTAATTAAAAGTCATAACATAGGGCTCTTTATGTGGCCTCGACAAAATGCACCAAAAGCAAAAACAAGTACACCATCCCTGTTTATGCTTCATCACACACAGCACTGTTAATATGCTGATATTTTGCAGCTGTTGATGGAATCAGCTCTCTAAGTGCTTCTACAGAGTTCGTGAAACTTTACTATCAATCGGCCTCAGAACCATTAAATTGAGTTTTAGAGCTGTACCCTTATTAGAAGATAGCGGGTAGAGTTGCATAACCACTATCAAGGAGGCATAAGTAAAAACCTATGAGTAAAGTCAAGAAGTTCCAGAATTCAGCAACCTAGGCAGTAAAAAATGTAACACAGGTTTATATCTATGCCAGCCTATTAGATGAAGAAGAGGGCTGGTCAACAGAACTATTCTGCTTACCTCTAACACCTTTGCCTAGGAGGCCTCTGACAAGACAATAGCTGGATGCAGTTAACATCTGCTCAAGATTAGTATTTTTATTGAGACAGCATCTCTAGCCTTTACTCAAAATCTCACAACAAGGCCTGATATCGAATACTGTTGTCATACTTGAGCTTAACCTTCAAGTGACATTTCTCTTTTGGACAAGATGAAAAACACTTTGTGAATCTAGTAGACCTCTAGCTGATAGGCTTTACCTGTAACACTATCATAAGCATGGAGCTATATTTACGCCTCAAACTATATATTATATATGAATAGTAACATCCTTTTACTGTAACATTCCTTTATGCTCACAAAAATATTTACTTGCCTTGCTTTTATTCTGTAAAGATTGCTAGAAAATTTGAAATTTTTTACTGTCTAATTTTTCAGATTCATAACTTACAGCTTAATTTCACACCTTTTTAACCTTATTGTTTTCATGCACTTTATTTCTACTATTTTCTTTCTATTAAATCTCAACATTCATTATATTCTTTGTTCTTATTTATTTCCAATTAAGCACCTTCAAAAGAGATCATAATCAGGTAAAAGATCCTAATAAGGAAAATGACAATAAAATCAATTTAAAAATTTATTCTCCACTATTTTTATTGTTCAAGATGCCTACAATTTTATTAATCAAACATTTTTTATTCTTTCAGTATGTTTCTAAAGATGCTTAATATTGTAGCAAATAAAACTTTTTTATGACTTTACTTAAAACAAAAAAAAATTTATTAGCAAAAATTAAAATAAAAAATAATAATATAGCCTAAAATAAAAAAATGTTACATTTGACTTTCCAATAAGATTTATAACTTTATCTAGTAGCTTTAAACATTAAAAATTCCAAAAAAACTTCAAAACATACAAATAAATAGTGCTATAGATATTTAAAAAAATATTAATAAGCAAATAACAATAAAGAAGTAATCATAACAGATAGATTTAATAGTAACATTGTGTTTTGAAATGCTCTGATTTCTAAAATATTCTTTAAATTTATTATATCAAAAAGATTGATGATGCAAAATTTTAATATAAACACACACACAAACAAAAAAAACTCACTCTTATAAACAGTGCATGTTGAAAATCTTTAGCAAGTTGAATAAAAACATCATTCATTTGCTTACATTCAGCAGCCCATTCAGCTTCAAAATGTATTACAACCACTTGGCTAAATAAAATTACAACATTGTATAACAAAAAATACATTTAATTATGAGGGCCGTAACAGTGATTTTTCTTTTACACCCATTCCTTAAATGGTTAGTAGTCTTAAAAAATCTTAAAAACAAAAATATTTTTAGTATTTTGGTTTTAAAAAAAAAAAACTATTTGAGAGATTTTTCTAAAAAACTATTAAAGAGATTTTTGTAATTTTTCAAAACAATGAAGTTAATATAATAATTTACTTATTTCAATAAACTTGAAATCATCTGCTGGATCTTTCATTTAGTTACTTTTTTTGAATATTTTTCTTTTTTAACAAGATTTCTTTTATAATTGAACAGTAACTTTCGATAATTGGATGCTTAAGATAATTCTAATTCAATTAAATAAATCCTAAGAGGTAAACAGATTCTATCTGTTGACCAGCCTTAAACCCTTCGTTTATCTATTAGGCTGGCATAGATGTATTTATAATACATTGTTTCCAGTTTAGGATGTTGATTGCTTTATCTTCTTGATGGGTTTTGTTTGTGTCTCTGTTTTTATGACTAGGCAACTCATTCTATTATCTCTTAATGTGGGTACAGCACTAAAACTCAGTTTTATGGTTCTAAGGCCAGCTGGTAGTCAGGTTTCCCGAACTCTGTGGCAGCTCTCAGAGAGGCTGATTCTATCAACAACTGAAAAATATCAGAGTACTAACAGTGCCATGTTGTGCATGGATAGTGTCCCGATTAGAACTTTTGGTGTGCATTGTTGAGGCCACATTTGGAGCCCTTTGTTATGGCTAAGGGCTTATTAATAGTAATGAGGCAATTGCTTGGACTATTAAATAGTGTACTGAGTACTATCTATGCTTTGAGTCAAGCTCTTTAAAAAACGTATAAATGAATAAAGTACCAAAAACTATAAAACACAAAAAATCATCGTCATCACCAAGTTCTCTAAACCTTTTCCTAATCATTTACTAATATTCGTGGTCTTCGAAGTAAATTTTCTTCTGTTGAGTCTCTTGCAAAGTTCACCATACCTATTTGCTCTTTGTGGGACTAGTTTGAGTTCAGCTGTTTCATCTTGTGATTTTAGTATTGATGTTTATCTTCCTTTGATTCGTAAAGACTCTAATAGTCACATGCTTGGCCTGGGCATTTATATTCATAAGAATTTGTTGGGAAACTAGGTTTGAATCCACAGACTATTCATTTATGTGCTTTCGTTCAGCATCACTTCACTCTATCGCCTTTCTCTTTGTTCTATATTGCTCTCCTTCGTCTCAAGACTGCACTCTTTATGATGTTATTTTTAATTGAATAGATAAAGTCCTCTCTCTGTATCCATCAGCCAATATTGTTGTTCTTGGTGACATTAATGCTTATCACACTGAATGGCTTGTGTCAGTGACTTTGAAGGCATTAAGGCCCACAACTTTTGCATCTCTCAATCTCTAACTCAAATAGTCAACTTTCCAATTTGCTTTCCAGACAATCCGAATCATTTACCTTCTCTACTCGACTTATGTCTTGTTTCTGATCCTAGTCAGTACTCAGTTTATCCACACTCACCCTTAGGTACTTCTGATTACCGTTTGATCTCTCTAAAACTATGATCTCATTCTTCTTCATCATCAGAATCCCCCTATTTTCGTACATCATACAACTACCTTAAAGCTGACTGGGACTCTTTCCGTAATTTTCTTCGTGATGGCCCTTGGGTAGAAATCTTTTGTCTTCTTCTTGACAAATGTGCTTCTTACATAACTTTGTGGATTCAGGCTGGCATGGAATTCTTTATTCCCTCTCGACAATTCCAGGTCAAGCCTCACTCTTCTCCATGGTTGGAAAAGAGTGGGTCTTGACCTAGAATCAAATTAATTCTCCAGAAATCAGACGTTTGTTTACCATTGCTAAAAATTATTGTAAAAAAGTTTTGCCTAATGACAAAGCTTGCTATTCTTAGGTCATAAAATCTTGTATTTCATCACAAAAATTAGGTTTTCATGACTTCTGGAGAATCTTTAACAGTATCAATAATAAGGATAAATCTATTATTCCATCTCTCTTGTATGGTTCAGACTTTGTCACCTCACCTAAAGACAAAGCTGAATTGTTTGCTAAGAACTTTTCATCAATATCATATCTTGATTTCACTATGTGTTCTACCTGATATTACAGGTTGATCTATTGCTCAACATTCGTATCACTCCAGCTTCTGTATTAAAAACTTAAACTCTTAAACAGCTTGTGATCAAGACAACATACCTGTTGTAGTCTTGCAGAAGTGTTCTCTTGAGCTGTTATTTATCCTTTTAAAACTATTGAACAAGTGCTTATCAGAGTCTTGTTTTCCAGCCGGCTGGAAAGCAGTATCTGTTATCCCTATTTTTAAAAATTCTGGAGAGCGATCTGAATTGTCCAACTACCATTCCATTAGTCTTTTTCCTATCATAAGCAAGGTTTTTGAATTTTTAATTAACAAACACTTTAATTCTCTTCTTGAATCTAATAACTTACTTTCTGATCATCAATATGGATTTCGATCTTCTCGATCTACGGCTGATTTGCTAACAGTAATAACCGATAGGTTTTATTGTGCATTAGATAAAGGTGGAGAGGTTAAGGCCATCGCTCTTGACATTTCTAAAGCTTTTGATAAAGTTTAGCATACTGGTCTTCTTCATAAGCTTTTTGCTTAAAATTATTGAGTCCTTCCTTTCCAATCATAGTATAAAAGTTGTCCTCGATGGACAGCACTATTCTTCATATCCTGTAACTTCAGGGGTTCCTCAAGGTTCAATCCTTGCCCTATACTCTTTTTAACTTACATCAACGATCTTCCAGATATTTTGATTTCTAAGATGGCATTGTTCACTGATGATACTACCATTTATTCTTGTCATGATAAGTAGCCAACACTCTATGATTTTCTGGAGGGGGCATCTGAGCTTGAAAAAGATCTCACTTCTGCAACAGCATAGGGCACACAGTGGCTAGTGAACTTTAGTTCAGACAAAACTCTTTTTTTTTCAGCCAATCGTTATCGCCACAGGTAATGGACTCGATGAGTCATATATGCTTCATCTTATAGGATTAACTCTTACTTTCAATCTTTCTTGGAAACGGTATCAAATCCTTTGCAAAATTAGCATCTGCTAAGGTTGCATCTCTTTATCAAGCTCAGCACTTTCTTACTCTGGATTCTATTCTTTATCTTTATAAATCTTAAATCTGTCTTTGTATGGAATACTGTTGCCATATTTGGGGTGGATCTTCTAATGATGCCTTTTTTCTTTTAGACAAGGTGCAAAAATGCATTGTAAACATAATTGAACTTGTTCTTGCAACCAACCTCCGACCATTATCACATCGTTGTAACGTTGCTTCTCTTTTTTTTTTCTACAAATACTATAATAAGCACTACTCTTAAGAGCTAGTGTCTCTTGTGCCATTTACTAAAATTTATTCTTGTGTTAATCATCATTCAATTAAGTCTTATCCTTTTTCTGTGACTGTTTTTAAGTGCGCCAAAAAACTTTTATTTGTCTAGTTTTTCCTCGAACATCAGTTCTTTGGGATTCACCTTCATATAACTTTCCTGATTCATTGATTCATATAATTTTCAATCTTTTAAGTTGTCTATCAATCGTTATCTTGCTTTACAAATTTCGTCTTTTCTCTTCCAGTAACAGTAAGAGTTGGAATATATTCTTCTTTAGGTACAAATTTGACATTATTTTGTTGTTTTTCTTTCAAATAAATACTTAAAGAAACGCAAATCTGCATCAACGGATCAACAGTTAATGAGTAATATATATATGATGTATTTTTTAAACCAGATGAATGGATTGCTTGCCGTATAAGAAATTTGAGAGCAAATTTTTAAGTCTGAATATCCTTGAGTTTTTTTCTACATTTTGATTGATAAAAATAATGTTATTCTGGGAATTGTAAAAAGTTCTTTATGCAGTAGATTTTATTTTCTTCAATTATGCACAACTTTTCTTGATTTAAAAGTTTTTTATAGCTTTTTTAAATAACAAATTACTCAAATTATTCCATCAAAAGATAATTATGGAGTTTTTTATAATATGCTTTATATTCTTGTGAACTAAGTACTATAACTGGTACTTTTCCTATCAAAACTTGGCTGCATAAGAATTTTCCACTACCAGCATTTCTTTTAATAGATTGAGTTTGTTTATATTGCTGCAAAGTAAATCTAACTGAGGACCAAGAATCAATAAATTTAGTTGTGAGGAAGAGGATTTTTGACGAAAAATTTTAAAACATTTTTCTATTTAAATATATACACATTTTAATCCAATAAAAATGATAAACAATACTTGTTACCTTTAGCGTCAACAAACAACACAGTTTTTAAATGCAAAAAAATTTGTTAAGTAGTTTTTATCAGACGCTGAGACAAGATATTCTAATATTGAGAGTGAAGCGTTAGCTATTGTATGGTCTGCTCACAGAGCTAAGCATTTTTTGTTGGGTAGAAAATTCAAATTAATATCAGATCAAAGGCCATTAGAATTTATATTTGATAGTAACAAAGAATTGCCCGAAGTCACATCCGCTAGAATTTTAAGATAGGCCATTCAAATGATGGCATTTGACTATGAAATAAGCTACAAGAAGGGAAAAAACATTCCTCATGCTGACGCATTATCGAGATAGTCCTTTCTACCACAAGATGAAGAGAAGGACCAAGAAACATTCATACACTTAGTCAAGTCAGATATCGTGAACCTTAAGCAAATAATAAAAGTAACAGAAAATGATAGGGTATTGATGGATATCAAAACCAGAATTAGCAAAAATAATTGGAGCAGATGCTCAGTAACAGAAAGACCCTATAAATCTATTAGGAATAAACTGACTATCGAGAAAGGAATTGTATGTAATGGTGATCTTATTGTACCTCCTAAGACAATGAGAAAGATCTTCATCAAATCGATCCATGATGATATACATTGTGGCATAATGCAAACGTGATGTAGATTAAAATTGGAAGCCTGGTGGCCTGTCAAGATGTTGAAGAATATGTGAAAAACTGTGAAAAATGTGCCGAAATAAAAGTGAAGAAGGAAAGGACATTACATACATGGACAAGTGAAAATAAACCTTGGTGTAGAGTACATATGGATCATGCCCATGTACAGGGTATCAGACTGTTTTTGATTTTAGTAGATTCTTTTTCTGGATGGCCGGAAGTTATTAAGGTAAATAACCGTGAAGCGGCCACTGTAAAGGCAATACTATAAAGTGTTTTTTTCAAGAAATGGAGTTCAAGAGGTTATAGTATCCGACAATGCTGCGGAATTTCATGATACCACCTTACACCAGTGGCTAAAGAAAATCGGTTGCGTGCCTTATAAGACTCCACCTTACCACCCTCAATCTAACGGAGCAGCTGAAAGAATGGTAGAGACAGTCAAGATGGGTTTAAGAGCTTATTCACTGGACAAAGGTTTATTATGCAGATATTTAAGCAGAATGCTTTTAAGTTACAGAACAATACCTCATGCAGGAAGATCAAGGAGTCCTTCCGAGATGATGGGAAGGCAGTTGAGATCCCCTCTCACCATGAGTTTTGAAAGTGGAACACCGTTATGGTACCGCTAAAAACCAGATCCCAAACCTGAACCTGCTTCCTTCATCTCTCAGGCAGGTCTAAACACTGCGATCATATTAAGGAATAATTCTTCGGGTACGTTAGCAAACTGTGACCAAATAAACAAACGCCTAAATGATCCTAGTATACTTATGAATAATGAAGACAGTATGCGGTATGATCATATCAATAATGAGAAAATCGATCCTTGCAATAGTGATAAATCTGATATGCCCGAACTATGTGTTATTAAAGGAGAGCCTAACCAGGATCAAAGAAATGCACGGTTGACAAGGGGGCAAAAGCCAATATGTTTCAGGGATGTGAAGCCGTGAACCTTAGTCATATGCAGACAAATAGGAACAATGTTTTTATATATATATACATACGTGGCTATATTAAAATCTATAATAAAGATGGCTTACTTATAAGAATATATATATTTAAATATAGTACAGTGTTTTATTAACGACACAACACTATTGATGTTGCACATTTTGTTTGTTGATACAAAAAGTTGTTACATTAAAGGTTTAACAGATATAAAATACATAGTAAACATGATGAGTCATATGGCTCCTATTTAGTTAGTATATAACAACTTATTTTTGTCCTGTTCTTTTAAGAGCATTGAACACTTTATTTTGTACATTATATCAACCCTTGGAATTAGGAAAAATGAGGTCGGCAATAATTTGCAGACCTCAGATACTTTTAGGTCAGCAGTTAGGTCGGCATTCGGCAATGAGAGTTGTTATATATAAATATAAATATATATATATATATATATACATATGAATATACATACATACAAACATATTATATACGTATATGTGTGTGTGTGTATATATATATATATATATATATATATATATATATATATATATATATATATATATATATATATATATATATATATATGTATATATATGTATATATATGTATATATATATATATATATATATATATATATTTATATTTGCTAGAGCTATATTACCTGTTTGCTGACTTGAGTAAACTTTTCAGAGAAGAGTCATCGTAGCATATATGTAAATTTTCAACCATTTTGAAAGTGTTAAGTAATAATTTTTGCTTTACTAAAGAAATCTTATACATTTTTAGTATGATAGTGTAAATATATATATATATATCTATATATATATCTATATATATATATATATATATATATATATATATATATATATATATATATATATATATATATATATATATATATATTTAACAATAAATATATACTTATATATATTGTATGTATGTATTTAATATAGTATGTTAAATATATATATATATATATATATATATATATATATATATATATATATATATATATATATATATTTATACACCTACAGGCCTTGTTAAGAAGCGTTGTGGCATTTGAATTTTGCATACAAAATGGCGATTTTACCTACGTGTCAAGTCATTTAAATTACGCCAAAACCTTTTTTAATTAGATTATTATTTAAACAGTCTTCTAAAATAGTTTTTTAGGCAGTAATTAATTGTTGTAAAAAACATTTGTGTTTTTTACAACAATTAATTATTGCCTAAAAAATACTTTTTTCTTTAATTAAAAAACAAATAGTTAATTTTTTTTCTATTTTCCTTTTTTTTTATATTTTTAACTTCAACTTATTTTATTATATTTAAATTAAATTTATGATTAAATATTAACAAATATAAATTTATTTTAAATTTATTTAAATGTTGTAAAATGCTTTGTTTTACAATTGTTTTTTATTGCTAAAATCTCCAAACTATATTAAAGAAAATTTTTTTTATAAAAACTAAATTTAATTCAAGTTACTTGAAAATGTTCATATTACATTTAACTATTTTTTTATATTTATTTATAGTTTCAATTCAACAATCTTTTTTTTAATTCTGCTTTGAAAGTGCTAATATACTAAAGTGCTTAATGCATTTATAACTGTATATAAATGAATTCCCAGATAAACTATAATCAAGCCTATAGGTGAAATTTATGAAATAATGATTTTTTTAGTTTTGAAATTGCATTTTAACAAAAAAATTTTCCTTATCATTAATTTTTTGAATTGATGAATATCGATTAAAAATGATTAACTAGTTTATGAGTAGTATACGAAGATTTTGTTAAAGCTAAAATGTTAGAAAAAAAAATTGTTGATAGTTTTTAGTTTCTGATTATTAAGAAATTCAACCTCTTTAAAAAAACACCTCTTTAAAAAAACACAAAAACATAAGATAATTGTTTTAAAAAAAAAAAAATGTATCAGTATAAGTTTTTTCAAGAATTTTCTTTTTTTCAAACAACATACTTAAATTTTATTTTGACATAAAATGATTTTTAATGTGGTTCCAAGTTAAATTAAAATACAATGTGGTACTTTAAAATAAGAAACTGATGTAATTAAACTTTTAACAATGTAAATATAGTTATTGAGTAAAGTAACATTTACTCGTGTTACGCTTTTCCGCTATGTAACAAAATCTCATAACAAGGCCTGCATATATATATATATATATATATATATATATATATATATATATATATATATATATATATATATATATATATATATATATATATATATATATATATACGAAGAATGATGAATGAATTGATTGCTTCCTCATCCCAAACCCTCAGTCGATGTAGCAGCACTCCACTGCGAGTCAGGCTATTTGTCAGTCGATGTATGTACTGAAGCCCCCAGCAGCAGGCTATTTCAGTATGACGTCAGATTGCTTACCTTAGTAAGCAATACTATTTGTATATATATATATATATATATATATATATATATATGCATACTTTAACAAGCAGTCTGATGTCATACATTGTACATACATTGACTGACTAGTTTGGGAGAACATGCAAGGAAGTACCGCTGTATCAACTAAGGGTTTGGACAGCAATTATTCTTTTCATTATTCTTCAGCATTTTTCTACTTTTACCAAAAAAATTATACACACTATAATAAACATATGAATTTTTAAATAAATGAAAATTGAACATTGTGTTCCCTAAATTTTTATCTACATAAAAATACAAAACGTAAATATATATGACGGCCATAAAAATACTGCAACATTGATATGTTTTCATAAAAAAATGTAAGCTTAGTAAAGGTATATTCTTATGTAAAATCAAATTTCAAAAGAAGTTTGCAATAGACTACTTTGAAATTAAAAAAACATATCCAAAACTTGATACCCAAATTTTTACATTTACATTAATAAATGTTGCTATTAGATTTGGATAAGATAATAAAATATTTAAGATAGCTATGATTGTAAACTTGATAATTATTAGATAATAATAGATAACAATGAATTCAAAGTACACAGCACAATAAAATTAGAACTATTTCCACTTAGTGCCTTCTACATCTTCTCTATTAACTACATGATAAACAGTTCTTACTTTATGTAAGAACTGTTTATCATGTAGTTAATAGAGAACAAAAAAAGGTTCAGCATTTCTACAAAAATGCTTTAAACATCATTGATATTGATGCAAAAATCAAGCTGTAATGGCATCAGTGATCTCTACCTCCCAAACAAGACTGGGTGCTTAGCTAACTTTTGTTCATTATTTGACTATAGGTAAAACGTACTGTTTTATTCATTAAAATGCTACTCATTTTTAAATAAATATTAATAAAATCAAAAAAATAATAATTATGAATATTAAATAGAAATAAATGTGTATAAAACAAATATATAAATCTTTGACTATAAAATTCTTATTAAAAGCAGTGCCAGATAAAATTTAAAAACAATTTTTGCTTTGCTCTAAAAATTATACATTAATAAAATAATGTAATAGAGTGCAGAGTTATTAATTCAATAATTTTCAAGTAATTCACAAAATATGTTAAAACTTCCATTCTTTCTTTGCCTTTATAGTAAGATGATTAAGATGATTATATAAACAACTGTTTTATTGAGCAGCAAATGCTTGGATGACTTAATAAAAACAAATATGAATATGAAATTTAATTTAATAGGTTTAAAGTTTCACCTGCTATAAGTGCAGAAATTGCTAAGTTATCTGCAAGGTTTAATTAATGCAGGATTTCTTACCCCTGAATCCTCTGACCTTGCTTTTGATCTTTTTAAGTTAAAGAGTGAGGAATAAAACCATGTCAGTTACAAAGAAAAATGTCTTATAACTTAAAACTTCTAAATAAAGATAATATTGAAAACTATATTAATGAGAGGAAAGATTCAAAAAGAGTAATGATAATTCAGACAACTAAATCCCGCTATTATCGAAGAACAATGCATTTCTGTGACTTTATCCCAGATGATGCAATTGAAATGTATAAAATATTTAATTAACTAAATACATTGAAATAATTGCAACTTTGATCAACAATTAGCATTAACTAATAGTAAAGCATTAATAACACATGGTCACAATTATAAACTGAAATCTGGTAAAAGACTCCACACCAAGATACAACTTTTTTACAAACTACGTTGTAACTATTTGGTTAAACTTTACTACAATCAATGCACAGAGATTAAATCATTTCAAATGTTTTATAGACTAAGAAAAGAACTTTAAAACTTAACTATTAAAAAATTATACAATATTAAAATATTGTATAAAAAATTTAGCATGAAATTCAAATAAAATAAAAAATAAAAAAAGTACAGCAATAACTATAGACTAAAAAGACAATGCTATAATGCATCTTAAAAAGCTGTCATCACAAATATCACTGAGCGATATGCATACTATCTTAATAGAAGGAATAAAAATGGAGCAATATTAGGAGCAATATATTTTAGGCTCAATGGAAGAAATCATTTTTTTATGTCTATATGGAGCGTAATCCTTAATTCAAAGCTCTAGCAGGAAAGGGCTTAGTTAACATCCTAGTAAAAATAATTTACATGTCAATTGTCTTAAAAAACATTATATTATTTTGCGTTTAAAATAGCGTTTATTAAAATCCTTTTTTTTTAGTAAAACCACATTTCTGACACTATATTTATTTCTAAGTTTCTCTATTTCTAAAATAAAATAAGAAAATCTAAAGAATTGCAACAGCTGTCAAAGTTTTAACAACTACAGATGTTAGACTCACACATTGTATGTGTACAGCAAAAATTTATTATTATTATTATTATTATTATTATTATTATTATTGTTATTGCTATTATTACTATTATTATTATTATTATTATTATTATTATTGCTATTATTATTATTATTATTATTATTATTATTATTATTATTATTATTATTATTATTATTATTATTATTATTATTATTATTATTATTATTATTATTATTATTACTATTGCTATTATTATTATTATTATTAATTGCTATTGGCAAATTCTCTGATTATAATGATGAAAATAAATTTTTTAGACATATGCCATTTTATTTGATACTTGGTTCAGAGCATTATTTTGCCTGCATAAATTTTATACTTTTCTTTTACGAAGGAAGATAGGTCTTTCATTTTTAACGAAGTTTTAAGAATCATCATTAAATCGTAAACTGAGATTATTTATATTTACTACATATACAAATAAGATTATATATATTTTTGGCAATTTCTAAAATTGTGTTATTATCTGTTCGCTTAATCAAGGAAAGAAACTCTCTTTGAATTTACATAAGATTATACCTTTTCCTATGCTTTTAGAGGAAAGAAAATGTCTCATTCTACCCTAATCGCCATGCTTTAAAACAAGGATAAAACGTCATAGACTGAGATCTGAGAAAACCGATATGTCGATGGTCATGACAAAGTAAACAGCGACAAACCGTTTACGTAATAATAAACGAAATATCTGATTACGAACATGAGCATTGAATTGTTTACAAGTTTTTAATATTTTAGTTTACGCTCCTGCCATTTATCTGTCTAGTATTCATATATTTTAAAATAAAATAGTACTCATAAATAGATAAAAGTACCCATAAATAGATAAAATATTAAGAGTATAAAAAAAAATTTCAAATCGTTTTTCAAACGAAAGGTGCGATAATCGACCAACAGTTTTAACAGTTAAATCATCCACTGACATCAGTGGAAGATTTAACTATATTTTCGTTGCTTGCAAAGGTTTTTTAGGATCATTTTTACTTAGATTATCCCAAATAAACTCAATAAAGTTACCCCGGACGACGCATACCGATTGGGTAAACTCAATACAGTTTTTGTCTCCCATTTAATAAACTCTATATAGATCTTTTGTAATTTCCTCAGTCGTATGTAATAGAATATTATCATCGGATTTATCTGTGTTACTTAACATAACTTTCCACACTTCAATGTTTTTGATTTTGACAGTGATTTAAGTGTTTGTTTTAAATACCTGAAACAATCAAAATCAGTATTGTAAACTAAATATACGACTGAACATTTATTATCAAAAAAAAGTTAAATGAATGTAAACGGTGTAACGTAAAAACACAATTTCTAAAATATTTTTTCAAAAAAATTTTATTCTAAAATTGCTCACTTTGTCTTAAGAAAAAGTCAGGAAAATTGCTATGGTTAAAAGTATACATGAGCTATAGTTTTTTTTTTCAACTAAATTTAGATAATGACTTTAATTTATTTTTGTTTGTTATTAATTTGTTTTTCTTTCGTTTGACCCATTTGGTTTTGTTTTTTTTTCTCCTCCGGCTATGGCAATTAGCCGAGGCTACATTACCGAGGCCCACAAAGACAAGTTCAGCTCCGAAACGAGCGTCATAACCCACTCTATGGATCGAGAATAAGGTGAGTTTGGGAAGAACGAAGATATGTTAGAGTGAAAGACAGAAGTAGTAGAGTTAGAAAGATAGCATAGAAAAAGCGGACAGGATTGCTCACGATGTTAGAAGGTTCAATACGTACTGTTAGTTAGATCACCTAACTAATGCACAGTGAAAGTCTTGAATGGAGTTCTCTTAATATGACTCTTTCCTCAACTTTTTTTGTCGTCCTTTCGTTTGACACATTTGTGTATATCTGGCTACAAATGACTAATCTCGCCACCAATAATGCGTTACTTCGGGCAGAATTCCTGTGATAATGGCTGATTATTACTTAAAAAATTTTGTTGTGCTTATGGCTATTTTTGTCATAACATTATTAAGTTAATTGATATAATTTATTACTGCTAGTCATAAGCTATTTTTGTATATAATTACGCCCTCGATAATTTTTGTTTGTGTACAAAAAGTTGTTTAAAAAAAAGTTGTCTACAAAAAGAATTTAAAAAGAACAGAATTAAAAATAAAAGTAAACAAAGTTGTCGTTACGTAAAGTTGTCGTTTACTGTCGTCGTATTACTGTTGTTACGTAAATTATGTAAAACTCTATACGTAAAAAGAGTTCATACTATGTTAACTTAATATGAAGTTGTAAATGTAAAATCTAACATCTTGTGCAACATCTGTCCGCTTACTCTGCCATCTTTCTCAATCAACCTCTTTTGACCTTTACTCTAATATTCTTTGTTCTTTTCAAAATCACTTACTCTTGGGTTATGATGCTCTTCGGTGAGCTGAACTCGTCTTTGCAGGCCTTAGTATATGGTCACTATATGGCAATTAGCCGGAGAAGGATAAACCACATTTTTGTAGCTGTCAATTGGTGTGTTGTTTCATCATCTGCATTGATGTGGGGAATTAAGTTAAGGACGAATAAGGTATAAAACTAAAAATCTAAAAATCTAACTTTTTTGCATAAATGTTGTACTTTTTGAAATCAGCTTTTTGCTTTCAAAAAAAATCATTTTTTAGCTTGTTTAAAAAAACAAAAATTTGTTCTTTATATGAGATTATAATTGCAAACAATTTTTCTATTTGGCTAAAATCATTATTTGAAGCTAAAAGGGAAAGATTGTTATTTGCATCTTTTTTTAAAAGTCGTTTTAATAAATCTTTCAAAAACATCTTTTATCTATGAGAAGCTCCATTTTTATAATTCGAATGAATTGACAAAAATGAAATAAAGACATTATAAGCTGCGATGCCCAAAATATAATAAAAATATATTATCGTTTTGGTCAATAATAACTTCATTATAGTGGTGAAAAACTAATAATATAGTGACTTCTTTATCTTTCTTAGGTGCACAAAAAACAATAAACTAGCTATTGATAAAAAAATCTAGAGTTTTATTTCTAAATTAATTTACATATAATATAGATATAAAATAGTAGATATAGAACTCTCTGTATAAAAAAATTTAAAACTTTACTGTATAACAAATATTAATTTAGATATAGGACTCTATATAATAAAATAGTAGAGTTAATTCGAAAACCAAAAGTAGAAGAACGAACCGGGCGATGAAATCCCAGACGTAAACCTTAAGCTATTCTTTTTTACTCTTTAATATGCCATTAAGTCTTTTTACGAATGCTTTACTTGTTTTTGTAGCTCTATCAGCGAAGTGCTTTCACTGGTAGAGTTATGAAAACAAGTAAAGCTGAAAGACAAAATGATGTAAGCAGTGTTTTGCGAATATGAAGACAAGGAAATAATAAGCTAAATAAATAAGCAAGTTCAAGAAGATTAAAAAAGCAAGTAATAAAGAAGGGACCGATAAGTTTCAGACAAAGAAGAAGTGATTGACAAGATTGAAGAAGAAGAAACCGAACAAAAAAGAGCTTTTTTTATTAAATTATTACAAGAATTAAAATATATGTTGGTTTACCTGATGGCTATTATATTTAATTTTTGTTTTTGTTTTTTTTAACAAAATTTTCTGGTAAAATGTTGTTCCACATAACATATGAGAACACGGAAACTCGTAGAGAATCGTTAGATCCTGTCACCAAGAACCGATTAAGAATGCAATAATGATAAACCAGTTATTTTTAAAAATAATTGGTTTATTATTCTTCTGTTCCGATAAAGAGAATCCAATTGACTTTTTTTAGCACTAGCCCATACGATAGTTGCATCATTTAGATGACATTGGATAAGTGAGTTATAAAAATGAATTAATGCATCTTTTTGCATAACTGATTAAAATATTTGTTTCTATGGAAATAAATAAAACAATTCCAGAAATGATTAAAAAATTGTTGTAAAAAATCGCATCAAAAGTACTTGGACTTTAAAATTGTTGTAAAAACTATAAAACTTAAAATTGTTGTAAAAACTATAAAACTTAATAATTTTAACTAAACTTTTTAAGAATGTCATATACAATTGGTAGTACAAATTTTTAAAAAATGTTTCTACACTTCTGGTGGTATAGATAAAATACATGAAAAATGTATTTTGTTTATACTTATTTCTAAAATTTTGTGATGAAAATATGAACGTATGCTTTTAAAGCAAAAAAGTATTTTCTTTTTAAACTTAGCAACAAGACTTAGTTGTTGGTACAACTTGGTTCGTTTAAAAATCTGATTAAACGAATAAAGCTTACTTTAATATTTACTTTTTTAATAATAATTATTATTTTACTTTAACCAAGAATTTTTTCTTTACCTTAATTAAGTGAAATAGAAATTAAGATATCTTAAACATTTTGAAAAAAATAAAATAATGATTTTATGAATAATTTGAAAAAAAATTGCAATTATAACTTTTGTACTTTTTTAATTGAAATTTATTACAAAAATAACGACTTTTAAATAAATGTAACGGCCACGTTAACTAACATAAGTTACAGTTCTATTTATTTTTAAATAATATAAGGAGGATAATTTATTTAAAAAAATCATTTTATAATGTTTTAGAAAATATTAAATAATGGACACTTTTTTCAGGTTTTTCACCAATGTGCGGTGTTACAAATAGTTTGAAGACAATATAAACACGGTTTGTCCGAAAACTTGAACGAAACCCTGCGTTGGGCCAGTTGGTTGTGAACAATATTATGTGCACAAGGTTGTATAGCACTTATAACTAGAATTTTATAGCAAAAATTCGTCACTTTTTAAATCATATTTTGATCTAAAGTTTAATTTTAATGAACAACGTCTTTATCATTATCATCCTAGATAATAGCGTCTATTTCATCAGCAGTTATGTATCAGTATGATACATACTGATACATAACTGATGATGAAGTACACGTATCATCAGCTGAGTCATCACTTGACAAAATTTTATATAAACCAAAAAAATATTATCAGCATCAACTATCTTTAAAGTTTGCTCCTTGTCTGGAAGTTTGTTATTTCGAATATAAAAAAATGCTAGATCCGCCCCTGATTTTTTGTATTGATAGAAACTTAAACGAGTTTACGAGTTTCACCACATATATATATATATATATATATATATATATATATATATATATATATATATATATATATATATATATATATATATATATATATATATATATATATATATATATATATATATATCATATATATATATATATATATATATATATATATATATATATATATATATATATATATATATATATATACATATATATATATATATATATATATATATATATATATATATATATATATATATATATATATATATATATATATATATATATATATATATATATATATATATATATATATATCAGGGGCGGATCCAGCATTTTTTGGTGTTTGAGATAGCTAACTTCCAGACATGGAGCAAACTCCAAACATTTATATGTTTATACTTATATCGAATAAGGATGGTTTGCAAAAAATTGCGATGATTGGAGACTGGGAACAAAAAAGCCCCAAAATTTGAGACGTACCTGCCCCAAACGTGAGAGCAACAAGCTGATAAAATATTTTTTGTACTATTCTCAACAAGACTTTTATTTATCCATAAATTTTAAATTTCATTGTAAAATATTTCAGCGTTCAAAAATTATGACCATGTAAAGTTTGAATCCCCCTCAATTCGAGGGGGTTACAATTTTTATATGGTCATAATTTTTGAGCGCTAAAACAATTTCATATGAAATTTAAAATTTAATGATAAATATAAGTCTTGTTGAGAATAGTACAAAAAATATTTTATCAGCTTGTTGCTCTCACGTTTGGGGCAGGTACGTCTCAAATTTTGGGGCTTTTTTGTTCCCAGTCTCCAATCATCGCAATTTTTTGCAAACCATCCTTATTTGATATAAGTATAAACATATAAATGTTTGAAGTTTGCTCCATGTCTGGAAATTAGCTATCTCAAACACCAAAAAATGCTGGATCCGCCCCTGTATATATATATATATATATATACATATATATATATATATATATATATATATATATATATATATATATATATATATATATATATATATATATATATATATATATATATATATATATATATATATATATATATATATATATATATATATATATATATATATATATATATATATATATATATATATATATATATATATATATATATATATATATATATATATATATTAACTTTAACTTTGAAATTTATATCTATATTAACATTAACTTTGAAAAAAACTTTCGCATTTAATTTGTGTTACAGAAGTAGTACAGATAATCTTATAAATGTGATACAAATTGTTATAGGTTTCGGCATTAAATTTATATGCAGTGGTCTCACTTTTTTAAATATTTGCAGGTAAAGGCTGTGAAATGGTTTCAAGTTTCAGATATAGCATGAGCAATGTCTCAGCTTAATAATGCGTTTTTACATCTTTTTTTAAAAATTTGCAGGGAGGTACAGGCAGTTAAAATGATTATAATTTCAAATTTGGTATAAAATCGAATTGACAAAGACTGTTTAAAATGGTTCAGCAATTTTTTGAAATATCACTGTTGCAGCATTTGATTTACCCAACCACTTTGTTTCACCAATCAATATCAATATTTTCATTGTCATTTTTATTTCATTGTCCGTTAGAGTTTGCATTTTAACAAATTTAATTTATGTTGCTATTTTCATATCTATTTAATTTATGTTGCTATTTTCATATTTATGTTGCTATTATCACACTTTTATAAATGTTGAAACATTTTGCAGAAGGTTAAAATAAAATCTCCTAAATGCAGCAGTTGGTTGCCTACTTTACAACTAAGTTGAGAACATGACCATAACACCAAATATGTAATTGGTGGTCTCAGCTTCAGTAATCTTTTGTTATAGTCCATTGTGCTGACCATGATAGCTTGAAACATCATCAGTACTGTCCAATAGGCAGAATTCTTACCAAGCTGCTGTAGCATCCCATGTGTATATATATCTATATCTATATCTATCTCTCTCTCTCTCTCTCTCTCTCTCTCTCTATATATATATATATATATATATATATATATATATATATATATATATATATATATATATATATATATATATATATATATATATTTATATATATTCAAGAATTTCCCACACCCCTCCTTCTTTGTATAAAGCACTGGTATAAAAAATATAAAAATAAAGTTGATAAAACTTTTGATTAACTAAAAAATAAATGAAAGACGTAATGTTGATTAAAACAATAAATAAATTAGAAAAAAAATATATAAGAGTTTACTTTTTCAATAACAAGTGGCTACTCACATTACATATAATCGTGACCGGGTTATTAAAATAGTGCAATATAAGAAGAATGTCAAAAACTAGGTTTTTACGGTTATTTTTTAAAATATAATAACTAAATCAAAAATTTTATAACCAACGTCAATTAACAAAATATCTTTGATGCATAACTTAATTTGACATAGGGTGGATTAAGGTATTATAAGCACCATAAGCAAAAATTGGAATATTTAAAAAAATGATAATGATGGATTCAAAATTTTTGCGAAAAAAACAATTTCTAGGGATCACTACTCATGATTCAAATAAATATTTGGGGACCCGAAATTTTTTCTTAAAAACACAGAAGTTTTAAAAAAAAAGTGGTCAGGGTAGTATGAGCAAAAGTCATCATATTACACTTGGTAATATGAGCACTTTAAATTAGCTCAAAAAAATAACATTAACCAAGTAAAAAAATACCAACCTGACAATTATAACTAATTTGTGGAATATAATGATTTGTTATTAATAAAAAGATAATCATTAAAAGATAAAATTTTAAGCCACTTCAGGGGCGGATCCAGGAGTTTTCAGTATTTGAGTTATATAACTTCTAGGAATGTTTTAAACTCCAAATTTTTTTATTTTTATACTTAGGTCATTTAAGGATGATTTGCCAAAAATTGCGCTGATTAGAGCTTGGGAACAAAAAAACCCTGAAAAATAGGCATCATCCGCCTAAATGTAGGGGAATCGGTTTTTCTAAATACAAATTTTAATATCCTAAATTAGGTGGTAATATCGTTAAGGTTCTAAATTTTTTTTGAAAAATTTTATGCTTTTTAGAAATCATACCCAGTTTAAATTTACAACCCCCTCGTTTTGAGGGGGTTTTAAACTTTAAATGGCTATAACTTTTGAACGCTAGATGATTTTTTGATCAAACTTTAAATATAGATACACATTTAAATTTTATTAAAGGAAGTAACTTTTTTTTTCGAAAAATCATTTCCTCTCTCATTGGGGCAGGTGATGCCAACTAATTAGGGTATTTTTTTCCCAGGCTCTAATCAACACATTTTTTGGCAATGCATTCTTAAATGACATAAGTATGAGCATAAAAAAGTTTGGAGTTTTGAACTTACCTGAACGTTATTTAACTCAAGCACCAAAAAATCTTGGATCCGCCTCTGCACTTTTTACTAGCATAAAAACATTTTTTTTTAAAAAAAGTAGTTTTATTGTTTAGAAACCTTTAAACGATAAAACTACAATTTTTTTGAATTTAAATTTTTATTATCTTAGCATCAAAATTTCGCGAAGTAGATTTATTCATGCGTGAAGATAATATCTTAACAAGCAAAATGTTTAATAGCGTTTTAATTAGATGAGAACTGCTAATAACTGCACATAGATTTACGCTAATTATACTGGTTCCTTTTATCACCACATAAAGTCGATTGAAAAAATACAAAGTAACTTAACTTCGCTACTTACATTTTAGAAATCTTTTAACATGCTCATATTAACTAGGATCTTTTAACATGCTCATATTAACTAAATTGCTCAATTTAGCCTAATCTACCTTAATGACAAAATAATAGTGTAGTTAAATAAGAATTTCATTTAAAAAATTAGAATTTAATTTGATCGCCTGACTTTGCGCTTGATGTTATCTTAAGTTTACTGTATGTAGTCAACAAATCTTCAAAAACAGTTGTAAACTCATGCATGTTGTTAAAACAAAAAAAAGCAACATTGATTTTAACAACACACTCAAAATGTGTTAGAGGACAGCTGAAAAAACTATTGATTGACATGACGCGAAAATCGATGCATATATGGCCAGAGCCATATATGGCGACTTCGAACCACGGAATGTCCAGATCTGAAACCAGAACTCTAACCACTACACCACGGATGCTATAGTCTTTTGTACGAATATTGAAATTTCTTATATTAAAAACTGTTCCATATCATTAGTCGGGTAAATTACAAGTGAGTGTTCCTTAGATCCTAACGAATAGTTAATGCTTAGAATTTTTTTAAATTGACTTCAAAAGTAGTTGGTTAAGATTATTAAAATGATTATACATAAAGATCACGTGTTGAAAAAAATTTGTTTTATGTACATTTGTTTCATTTTACATATATAATTCTGCTTGTTACATATATAATTCTGTTTATTTCAGGGTTAAAAACCCGGGTTTTTGAGCAAAACCCAACCCAACTGGGTTTTTGGGTGAGTTTTTGGATTTTTACTTAAGTTGTGTACAAATCTGTACGTTAATAAGGTGAAATAGGGTGAGAGTTAAGATCCATTTTGATAAATTCAGAAGTAAGAAAAAAGGAAACGCTAAGAATTCCGTAGAAGTATTTAGCAATACATCAGTTTCATAGTCAAGACCATCTACATCTGCAGCATCAAACAAGTCTAACCAGTCAGAAGATAATGATCAGGATTACTTAAGCTTTATTGGTAAATCTTCGTCAATTGTTTATTTAACTGCAATGACAATGCAATGGCAAACATCCGTTTTTAAATTTGTTAATTCAACAACAAGTAATCAGAAGAATGAACTGGATTTGCAGGTTAAAAGGTTTCTTTTTTTCAACAAATATACCATTCAACATAGAAGAAAAACTTGACTTGATTACCTATAGAATTGCTGATGACTAAGTTGTTTTAACTTTGTTTTAAACCTTTAAGTTTGAATATTTCTACTCCAAATAAAATAAAATCTCATTTATGATTCACTAAACTTCTTGTTTTTATAACAATTTTTGAGCAGCATCATATCTTGAGTGTGAATGGAAATAAATTTATCAATAAAAAATTATAAATGCATTTGAAAATTGTGCAAATTTTCCAATTTGCACAATTTTCTCCAGGTATTACGAATTGCAACAAAATTACGACGATTATGACGAAACTACGACTTGAACCGGATGAGGGGCATGTAATCAAATTTTTATTTTTTACCCAATTTTTTTAAAATCACGATCCTTTGTTCGCTTCCGGACTATATAAAACAGTGACTGCAATTAATTCAACTTGCGACATTGGGTCGCCCCCTTAAGCCTTGACGCATTTTATTAAAGCGCGGTTTGATGCAAAAGATATTTAAAATATAAAATAAATAAATACAATTAACGCATGCGTATTTGGTGGAATTTGACCCCTAATTCGAAGCAAATCTGAGAACACGCACTAAAAATTCCAGTCGTACTATCGCTATTTCTAAAATGTTTGAGATGACTTATATCAAAACTATTAAAATACCAGCGCATTAATTTCTTATTGTTTTTTTTTTTTTTAAATAAGCACTGTCTTAAACCGAAAATGCACTAATAACATTAATAAAAGTTTCATTTTTGCAATATATGTAATAAGATAAAATGTTGCATGAAGAAGTACGCCAGAAGGCAATCTTCGCCAAAGCAAGTTTTTTATGATGACCTTTGGTCATAAAATATTTTTGGAGCAAATTTTACTTTATGTTTTTAAGACAATTTTAGTTGTACATTTTATAATTACTTTTTTTTCAGTTTACTTTAAATTGTTTTTATAATATTGATTGTTTTTTAAACTCAAATTATTTTTTTTTCTATTAATAACAGTGTTACAATTTAGATTCTTATCATAAATTTGCAAAACGTATATATGTTAATTATATATATATATATATATATATATATATATATATATATATATATATATATATATATATATATATAAATATATATATATATATATATATATATATATATATATATTATATATATATATATATATATATATATATATTATAGTAATAAGTAAAAAATATTAGTCAATTGGTTTGTACTTCAAAAATATATATTGGTTTCAACTTGTTCTTTTCTGCAAAGTACTTTGAATAATCTCTTATAATTTACAAGCATGGTTTAAGTTTGTGTAGTTCCATAAAAGGTAATTTGAAATACTTTTAAAATAATTTTTATGAAGATTTTTTTTTAATTATTTATTTTGAATTATTATATATATTCAGTGTGTAAATCCGTATATGAATTTTATGGCCTTTTTTTTGAATCAGGAGAATAAATTAGTGACTTAGCAAAAGTTTGAGTTCCAAAAAAAAATGGTCCTCTACAACTTCTCTCATTATATATATGGTCCAGTTAACAGACTGGTTAATGCACTGATATCATATATTATATAGTTTTTTTAGAAAATAAAAGTTATTGAAAAATGAGTTTATATTATAAAAAATTTAAAATAAAATTATTATTATGGTCCCAGTACCTCTGTGGATGACCCAACTAAAGAGCTGGAATAAACCAGCTACTTGACAATTTTATTTGCTTTTTCTGAGCTCAAGGTTTGTTGAATGCATCCTGTTTGGCTAGAGTACAATCTTCTCAAATAAAGGCCTCTGTAAATACTTCAAATATTGTAAATTTTCCTTTCTTGATGATGTCAGATTGTGATGCTTCTGGTTTGGCATTTTATTGTTTTTAAATACATTTTCGTAGATAAAATTGGTAGTTAAATTTTGTAGACAATTTTTGTTTTTGACAAAATTCAGTTCGCATAAAAAGATCTTTTTATTAAATTTTTTTTTTAATTTATTGCTTCACTGTTTGTGTTGTATTTAGACATATTGCAAGCCTTCCCAGGAAGCACGTGTGGTCACACGCCTTAGGGTGGTTGTTATTTTTACTTGTATCAAATTCTGTATTTGATACAAGTCGAACAAAAAAACATATTTTATAAAAATAATTTTATAACATCAATTAAACGTTGATATCCAATTTCAGCGTGTAAAATAAGAAATCAAAGACGAGCGGTCAATTTGACCAGCTAACCCTTGGAATTAACGGTCAACTGTTTTTTTTTGGACGGTCAACATTTTTATTATTTTCTTTGTTTTTATTTTAATCTTCGTAATAGTTCTTTATGACTGAACTTTATAAATACAAAATTAACTTAATATTTGATAATTAATGAATTAGTATTCCTTTTTTAAACTTACAAATAACTTCAAGTCAATGTTAATAGTTTAAAATTAAGCGTGCAGATTTTCATTTTATTTCTTAAAGGAAGTTTGATAAATTGATAGATTTTTTTAAAGGAAGTTTTTTTTAAAGGAAATTGGATAACATCCAATTCATTTAATTAGTGACATCACTTACCAACGCTACTATTAAATTAATTATGTTTGTCACTAATTAACAGATTAAATTATATTATATATGTATAAATTATATTATAATTAACAGATTAAATTATATATATATAACATGTAAAGACAATAAAACATATAAAGACATAAAAAGAAGATAAAAAAATAGTAGTTTAAGCTTATTAAACGATTATGTTTTTTTTCTTAATGATAGTAACTACGCTTAAGCTTAGTTATTATCATTTTAATTTTAATTTCGATTTAAATATTATCAATTCTGTTTATATAACTTTTACTAAAAGATGCGAGAAAATAAATGAAAAGATTAAATGAAATGTTTATATAACTTTTACTAAAGCTACGAGAAAATAAATGAAAAGATTGAATGAAAAAAAAAAGATTATATTTTCCTGGGATCGAGATGACTTTGAATTAATACATTGGTGTTTTTTTGCGTATTTTAAGGATCCGAGGATCCTTGATCTTGTCTAGGTTTTGTCTAATTAGGTTAGGACATCCCATCACAAGCATTTTGCAACTTTCTAAACCATATAATAATGCTAAGGATTTGTCTTCAATGTTAGCGTACAGACATTTGGCGTCTTTTGTAAACCGGGAGCTGGCATAAACAATTTTCCAATAGATGGGCCACATATTGGATTATCAATGTCAGGGCATTCACAATGTTTTTGTGTTAGTATAAAACCTATACCTGATTTACTCTAATCAATAGATAAACAAGTTTGACGATTTGTGTCGAATGCTTGTACACAGGATGCAGGATGTCTTAGTGCTTTTGCATACATAATGAAAGTGATTTTTTTTGCCGCAATTTTTACATTTTTTACCATATGCAGGGCATTGCCTTCTTCCAGTTGGGTGTCTCCTTTTGCTGCATCCTCTGCAATTTAATATGTTTGAATATGGTTTTGAAATCAAATGATTTTGGTGTGATGTGTTTTGATGGTTTGATTTTAGATGGGCTACCCTGCTATTTGTATTATCGCTTGTGTGTCGGAAATAAAGGGACTCCTTCTCGGTGGACTCTATTATTAATAGATGTTTGGTCAGCTTTTTTAATGTTGTTAGCGAATTGATTTCCTTTAGAATTTTGTTTTGATGTTGTTGATTCCTGCTATTAATTGTAATTTAATCATATCCTCTGAATAATTAGATGTACATTTATAGGTTGAACAGTCACATTTTCTATTAAAATCACAGAGCATTGCTTGTGATTTTATTCTTGCGATAAAATTTGTAATTGTTTCTCCCTCAGATTGTTTTATTGAGTAGAATTGCTGTCTGTATACTTCAGGATGGATTGATTTAACGGAAACTGATTTGATATGAGCTAGAAGCTCTGCTTCGTCGGAATTACTTAGATTTTCCAGACCAACAAAATTGAAAAGCATCTCGCTGACTGTTGCGCTGCAAGTTAATTGTAGTTCATTATAGATATCTCTTGACTCAGTTTTTTAATTTCTTTATACCTCATCCATGAGTCGAGGAAAATTATCCATTTATTGTCTGAGATATAAGATTCTATGGATGGTCGTTAGGGTACAGCAAATTTTTTTTTTTTCTAAAAGCTTAGGAAAAGGTGTACTTTTATGTAAAATCAAATTTTAAAGAGGGTTTCTTAAAAAAAAATTTTGATCGGAAAAAGTTTTGATACCCAAATATGGACTTTTAGAAATAGCAAAAATTAGTAAAATCTAATTTGTCACATGTCCTTCATTGTATTTTATATTTTCATTTTCATTGCGATAAAATATTAAATGCAAATAATATTTTTAGATTATTGAAAGTTTTTTAAATACTTTTTAAAATCATTATCTTGCATGGATCCTATCTGCATTTTTTAGAGGGAGGAGGAGGGGGTATTCAATTTTTTATGAGGTTCTAATGATTAAAAAATTTGATCATGACAGTTCTTTATACTTTCACCAAAAAATAGGTGGTTTATCCCCCTATCTTACCCCAATAATATTTTGATAGAACTACTAAAACACTATTAAAAAACAAATAAAATAAAAATCTATTGAAGTTAAAAATTTAATAAAATTTCTTTCTTTGTTTTAAAAACAGGTAGCAACTCTCTATGCTGAGCTCTAGCTCTAATATACCCATCTCTTGCATATGGTCCAACTACTGACATGGATGCTACTGTCACTTGTTTTACAGCACGTTCAGTACTTTGAGTATGAATTTTAATCGAAGGAGTTATTAAAGGTATCAATCTAAGTAATAACAACTTATCTCTGGTGAGCGAACAAGTAAAAACAGGTTCTTCTACAACACCATTTTCCCATTTAACTAGCTCTTGAAGAGTAGTTGCTGCAAATTTAAGTTTAGGTGTTTTTCTTGGTCTCATTCGCATATCTCCAAGGATATCATTACCCCTTAGTTTCAAAATTTGATCAACTGCAAAACTGCGATCTTCTGCATTATTACTAGATAATAAAGAGATTAGTATACTTTCATGGTTCCCATACCAAGCCCCTAACTGGATGTAGGGAAACACAATTTCTTTTACTCTATCAGGTTGTATTCTAAGAATTCTCAATTGAGACAGAATGTGATAAGAAGCATCTTCAAGTCTGTTTTTGACCTTTATGTCAAAAAAAAGTTTAAAGTAAAATTGTAAACAAAATACAACAAGTATTTCTAGATTTTGCGAATTTTGATCATTTAAGTTGTGTTTCCTTGTCTACATAAAGACTATTCTCATGCCAGTAGTGAGCCATCTGGCATGACTTAAGGGGCCACATTGAATTTCTCTAAGATTAGGTGGCAATAAACCAATCTTAACTGCTTTACATAGCTTGTAACATTGTTTCTGATCTGTTGACATGTTTTTTAATATTGTTTCTGAAATGTTGACAAAGCTCTCTCCATTTGGAAGAGCTTTAAATTGAGGATTATACTCCATTTTATTAACATCAGAAAGAAATTTTCCCACAGGACCTACAAATCCAGTACTACATGATGTTGGTCCATCAATGCCTTCTATAAGGTGACGCAAAAATAATTCATTCGAATGAAGCATGCATTTAGCCCAGTGGCACTTGTGACCTAACAGCTTTTCAAGATGCGTTATAGCACCACCTTTCCAGCCTGTGTTAATTGAAGTACTGTCAGCTCCAAGTACTAAACATGATTCAGTAAGATTATATTGTTGCAGCAAATTGTAAACACCTTCAGCAATCTTTTTAGCTGGCTTATCTAGATGATTAGGTGCATTTGGGGTAAAATGGCCAAGATATCGACCACCAGGTTCTATAGTCACAGTAATGTGCTGCTCTTTGATAATAATAGGATGTAGCTGTCCATTTGAATCATTTATCATTGCTCTTGTTGAATCTTTCCTTCCGTCAAAGTAAATGGCAATATTTTCTGCTTTCGGAAGTTTTAAATTATCATTTTTCTTCGCAACTACCATCACCTTTTTTCTCTCTCTCGTCAACTTAGAAGGATCACAAGCAAGGTAAGAGGACTCAGGGGTGAGAAATCCTGCTTCAATTAAATCTTGAAGATAACTTGTAGCAATTGCTGCAGTTGCGGCAGGTGAAATCCCAAACCTATAAAATAAGAATGGTTTATATTTATTTCTATTAACTCATGTTGCTGCTCAACAAAACAAAAGTCAATATAATTACCTTATAGTAGCCATAGCTGTGTTTTTTATTGACATTGTGTTATATCTTGACTTCTTTTCTAAAAACCGTGTTACAAGGAAAGCATAGACACCTAACTTTTCCTTTAGCAGCCTTTTAACCAAAATCTTAATTTCATTGTCTTGTTTTAAAGTTAAGTTAACATTATCTAGATTATAGTTTTCATCGAGAAAGCTAGGAAAAATATTTTTTTGATGTTCTTTATCTAATTCTATATCTTCTTCTTCTGCGACCTAAAATTAAATTAAAACCAAAATACATATATATATATATATATATATATATATATATATATATATATATATATATATATATATATATATATATATAATAATAATAATAATAATAATAATAATAAGGTATAACTGTAACAACTGTTTTAAACAGTTGCGAAGTGCAATAACATAAGATATTGCACTGTAACAGCTCATTTTGTCTTTTGTTTGTGTTTTAACAAATAGTTTCTGCAAAATCCAGCTCTGTCTAGTTTGTTTTTGAAGTTATTTATTGAAATAGCTTCTATTATTTCAGATGGTAAGCTGTTCCACGCATTTACAACTCGATTTTGGAAAAAATGATACCTGAAGGTATTTCTGCTAAAAGGCTTCCTCATTTTGAATTTGTGTTGTCGCAGACATGGACCCTCCTCCAATGCATTTCCACAATCGTTAGCAACCCAATTTATTTTATCGTGGCCATGCTAAATATATATATATATATATATATATATATATATATATATATATATATATATATATATATATATATATATATATATATGTATATATATATTATTGTTATTATTATTATACGAAAAAAGAAAATATTTATTATTAAGAAATTATATTTACCTCGAAGAATGCTTGTTCCTCCTCTATTTTTTTAATTCTTTTCTTGTAAGCTTCTTCATCGCTGACTTTTCTCTTATACTTTTTTCTTAGTTTCATTGTCTCAATCTTATCAGCATGTCCCATCTGCATGTCAGACTTTTCACCTGTCTTATTTCTTTGACTGTATAACCACCTGAGCTCCATAGTTGGAATTTTTTTAGAATAAATACAGGTGCAATTTATATGTGCTTTATTTTTACAATTTTTGGGGGAAGAACACCCAGACAGATCATGCTCGCATAGAAGTATTGTGTGAGGACATGTTATGAGGTCCATTAGTTTATCTAACTTCAATATTAGCTCTTCTTTTACTTTTACCTTAGTTCTTCCCCATGCAACGTTTTCTACTTTCTCCCAAAGTGTTTTTATTCTATAATAAAGCGATTTCTCCCCAATAGTAACTGATTGTTGAAATAAAATACTTGCTTTTTTCCATTGAGCAAGAACAAGTGGAATTAGATCGCTTGCAAGATCTTTGTTAGAATATTTATTTTGGTGTAAATTGCATGTTATGCTTTTTTGTTCTTTTAATAAAATTTCTTTTTGAATAACTGCTCTGTTTGTAGGCAGCTCACTAGGAATAAAATCTTTTCCAGGTCCAACAAACTCAGAAATTCTAGTGGTGGATGAATATCTAGTTTTAACTTTCGACATTTATGAATAAATTGATAATATAACAAATAAAATATTTACAGACTACGATCTTGTTTAGATGTTTTTTACGGTGGAGAGCTAAGAATTTCTTTAAAAATTGATTTGGCACTGCGCTTATTATGAGAAACTAAACATAAAACCGGATTAAATTTACTTTATAATAATTAAAGTATATTTCATTTTAATGTCTAAATATGAAAATTTGGGTATCAAAAAATTTTCTAATCAAAAAGTTGTCCATAGCAAACCTACCTTAAAATTTAATTTTACATAAGAATACACCTTTTCCTATGCTTTAATTTTATTTTTTTCAAAAACATATGAAATTCACTGTACATTAATGGTCGTGTATTAACATTGTTTTGTTGAAGTTAATAATGAGATATTATTTTAATTTTGTGATGACATTATCGTTTTCATCATTTCGGTTATTTGATTCTGCATATACATTTGTTGTTGTTGCATGTCTAACATCATATGTAGAGCTTTTTTGTCAAAGCTTTTTAATTCAAATGTTGTTTCTGATTTAGAAATTGTAATGTTTTACTTTTTTTTTTCTCTTCATTGTAATATAGTATTCTGATAATAACTTTTTTTTTTTTTTTTAAATATTGCTTATTTTAATTTAACTTTTAAATTTTTGTTTCGACTAAATCCTACTCATAGCGCCACGTATAATAACATAATTTTAAGCATACACAATCATTCTCTTCTCTTCTAAAACTAAATTACAAAAGTTGTAAACACAACAATTATAAAAACTGAATGTCATACAGGAAAAAATATATACATATATATTACATGTATGAAATATTATACAAAGTCAAGCAAGATAGTTTTGGTTGATGAAACTATAAATGCTTATTTAAGCAGCGACCATGATAGAATTTGTAGAAAAGAGAAAGAGATACAACTTTACAACAATGGGAGAGTGGCTCAAACTTGGCAGATAAAGCTATTTCAATTATATTTACAATTCAATTTTGGACCTTGTCTATATAAGCATAATTAGAAGAACCGGGGCAAACATGATAATAATATTTTGAATAAAAATTTGTTGAGGTAGAGAATGGAGTTAGGAATAAGAAAATAGATAGTAGCAAGATGAAGAAAAGCAACCTTAAGCAAATGCTAACTTTGTATATGATTATATATATGGTTTTCACAACCTTCAGAATCAGGAAAAATGAAGTCTGCAAAACTGTTTTATTTCTTCACTAGGTTGGCACAAATTTAGAAACAGCGTTGACAAATCGAGGAATGAGTGAACATTTAGCATAAAATAGACAGAGAAAGAAATAATAGGTTTGCTGACTTTTCTAAGGAAGTTTAAAAAAGTTAAGTTATTGAAATAAAATAAGTTTTACCTATTTTATTTTCCTTTTTTTAAAAAGATTTTTTTTTTAATTAAATATGAATTAATGAAGCATTCTTTTTTCTGTTTTTGTTTTGTTTACAATTTAAATAATAGGTTTGAGTTTAGAATTTAAATAAAATGTTTTTCCTTTTTTATTTTAATTATTTTATTTGAGGGGTTGGCGTTGCAGCATGCCGACTCTAATTCCAAGAACTGTTTTTGTTAGAGGTCAGTACTGAATGTTTTTATGAGAGGTTACTAGTGAATGATAATTCAAGTAGGCTCCAAGAGAGGGTTGCCATTCATCAATATAGGAATGTTGACACAGTGAGATTGAGTTGTTTGCTGTAAACAACTGAGTTTTTTTATTATTAAAATTCACAAACCTCTGCAAGTCCCACGCCGGTAATAGAATAGCAAATAGGGCCACTTTAGATGTAATATTGTCAGGAAGATCGTTAATATAGATATGAAATAATATAGGACCAAGGATAGAACCTTTAGGTACACCAAAAGTTACTGGAAATAAAGAAAATTTTTATCCACAGGATGACTTTAATACTGCAGTTAGAAAGAAATGATTTAATAATCTCAAGATTTTCCCCACACACACTATATGAAGTAAGTTTATTGAGAAGACCAAACTTTATTGAAAGCTTTTGAAATGTCACAAGCAAGGCCTCACTGCCTCCATCTAATGCACTATAGAATCTTTCATTTAAAGCAATTAGCTAGTAAGCGGTAGAGCAAGAAAAGCAAAATCAGTATTGATTGTCAGAATTAGTCTACTGCTTTTCTTAGTTTTTACAAACGACAGCAATGTTTTAAAGTTTAGTAAATGCATTTACTAGGAAAAATTTAAATAAAGTTAATTCATTTAACATCCTTGTTCATTTTTTCATTGTTTAAAAAATAGACAGGGAATAAATTCACTTTTTAATAACAAAACAATGTTGAATTAAATGGCAAATATGTTTTATATATATATACATATATATATATATATATATATATATATATATATATATATATATATATATATATATATATATATATATATATATATATATATATATATATATATATATATATATATATATATATATATATATATATATATATATATACATATATATATATATATATATATATATATATATATATATATATATATATATATATATATATATATATATATATATATATATATATATATATATACAGGGCTTAATTTAATTTTTTTCAAGGTCCCGGACATCAAGGTCCGATCAAATTTTTGAAATAAAATTTGAACAAATAATTTTCACAAACATTTACATATATATCATATTTGTTTAGTTAAAAGGAACACAGGAAAAAGATAGTTCTTTAAATGCCGAGAGTAAAAAAGTACAGCAGATGGGTTTTCTTAGACTAGCTACTGGCGTATCAGAGTTTTACGGAACCCAATTATCCAATCGAAATATATGTTATGTTTTCCCAGTTTATTTTATTTTAGGCTAGTGAAGTTGTAGTTTTTTTTCTTTATATTTAGAATTTTTATCATCGTAGATCTTTTTAATTTAATTGAAATAGTTTAAATTAATTACTGCGCATATTTTTAGATAGACTTGAAGTTTTATTGAGTTTTTTTCTCTCGAAAACCTTGTTAGTTTACATTACATTACCCGTTTATAAAAGTTATGTAAATTTTTTTTTACTTAACAAAATATAATATGCTAAGTGTCAATTTTGCGCATAAGCTCCACTTTTAGCGCCAAAAAGGTATTTATATGGTGTTCATGTAACTATTTTTATCAATAATAAAAACGGCAAGAAAACAAGTTTGTTATAGTAATATAGTATAATAATGTCTTAAATATATTAAATATTAAGATAAACATATTATTTTTAAACTTTACATAAAAAATTTAAACTTCGCTTTTACTTATTTAAAGGCAGTTAAATCAAACGCAATATGATATTTACAGGCTATTATTTAATTTAAAAATTCGACGCGCTGCATGTCATTAAAATTCGATCAATTTAACGAAGAAAATTTTATGAGTTCTACAGGTTATTATTTATCTACTTTTCAAAAAGGCACTCCTTCTTTGGCAGACAATTTTTATAAAGCTAGAACTTTTTAGTCTTTTTAGTAGGACCAGGATACCACCGAGAAACCGCTCAAGCTAAAATAGAATGATTTGGATGATCATAACGTTAATGTTTAAATGTATATCTTCTTAATGTTTTTTTTTTTTAAATATTCCATCGATGAGATCTCAGCCTCTAAAAAAACACATTTGTAAAATCTTTTATTATCAAATTTTTAAAACTGCCAGCTTTTCTTTTCTTTTCGGTTTCCACAGCGTTTGCAGTAATCAATCAAACATACTTTGACTTACTTTGTAAAACAAAATACTTTTTTAATGAGAGTTTATTCACTCTATAAAAAAATAAATAATTAGCTACACCAACTTTCCCCATTTTGATATAATTAAATGTTTTTTTAAGCTTCTTTTCATTATTGTTATCTCATCTTTTGACTTCTTGAAAAAACTTTTACATAATTGAAATATCAGTAGAATTCAATAATGCGACATTTCTTAGATTAGGCGCTTTTTCAAAGTTAATTTGCTCATTCGCATTTTATAATATCCATTTTGCGATCATTTTAAATAAGCAATAATTTTAAATTTAATAATATAACAAAACTGTTAAAGAACTGTCATTAAAACTACAATTAATAACAGCGCTTTTTTTGGGAATGAATGCCTCTATTATCAACATATTTTGAAAGTTTGTCTAATAGTTTACATAAAGTTTAATTTTGTCAATTTCAAATCAAAAAATTAAATTTTATTTTAAAGAATTGAAAATCCCGCCGGACAAAATGTCCGATGACTTTGTAAATTGATCGGACAATCTGAGGTTTTAGCTGGTCAATATCCGATGTCCGACTGTTAAATTAAGCCCTGTATATAAATGCATATATATATATATATATATATATATATATATATATATATATATATATATATATATATATATATATATATATATATATATATATATATATATATATACACTTATATATTAATGTATATGAGATAATGGACCAAAATGTAAATGTCTGCTTCAATATACCTAGTTTTAAGTAAGCTTTGAGTAATCGTTTAACTTGATGATTGTTCCATCGTTAGTAGTTATGTATAGTGGGGTAGCTAGAATTATTTGGTCAATTAATTTTTAAATTTAAACTTTCATAACTTTGCATTTTTTGTGATTTAATTTCATGCTTGTCCATTTAATACGTTTATTGAGATCATGTAATATTTCTTGATCATTTTGGTTTTTAATTTGATGATTAACTTACTGTCATTTGCAAATAGCTTGCAGGTACTGTAAACTAGTTTAGGCATGTCAATTAATAAATATAGTTGATTCCTGATAACTTGAATATAAAATAAGTAACAATTTTAAATTTTTCTTGTAAACATAATATACATTTTTTAGAAATTTTATTATAGGCAGTTATTAGTTTTTGGAATAGACTATTTTAAAACTGAGGAAAATATTTTTAACTCTTCCAAACGTGTGTATGAAGATGCTCTTAAAAAAGCAGATTTTCAATCTAAAATTTGAAACAAAAATTCCATTTCTAGTTTTAATAAATCTCGCTAGTTTTTAAACACAGTTTTATTACCGGAGAAGACATTGAGTTGCTAAACGTTTTTTTAATGTCTATTTTAGTTTAATGTTTTTTTAAATCTATTTACACTGTAGATTCAGTACAGTGTGAATATTATACGTAACTTTTTTCACTGAAACATTTTTTAAACCTAATTAGTATAATGGTGTATATCTAATGCTTATATATTAGTATTGAATAAAGAAAGTTGCCCTAACTCAAACTAATAATTCATCTAACTCAAACTAATAATTCATCTAACTCAGCCAAAGTTTGACCTAACAATAATTTGCTTTAGTTGAACATTCTTTAAGTAGAACCATTTTCCAAAGCCTTTTGGAGGTTTGAGTTATCAGGAATTAACTTTAGATCAAATAGAAGTGGCAATAAAAATTCGTCTTGTGGTACACCACTTAATACTGGAAGCCATTCAGAAACTTTATTGTTAATTACAATGTTAGGTAATGGTTAAAAAAACAAACAGCCTATATAGTTTTAAAAAAAATAAAAATAAACTTGTAAAAGCTAATATAATTGAGAAATAAAAAGTTTATAAATTTATATTGGGAGATTTATAGAAAAATGGAGGCTTTTAACATTAGGAATTGTTTTATTTACAGTTTAGAATCAGGAATGGGAGTCATTTTATTACCAGTTAAGGTTAACATTGCATAAAAACACAAGTATTAAAACTAACAGGTTAAACTATTATCCTGATGAAGAAGATGCATGATAACAAACTAAATTTGATACAAATAATTTATGAAGTTAGCTCTGGGGGAAATAAAATTTATGTATATAATGAAGATATTTAGTATAATACTTAATTTAAAAATAATGGATTTTATTTTGCAGGTTTTTAAATTAAGCTATTTTTAATTATAGATGTCCTACAAATTGCTGGAAGTTTTCCTACGAGTGCCAATTATATTCTTTCTTGATTATTCATTGAGTTTTGCTCATGCTGTATTTCCTTTTTCTTGGTTAATGTCATTAATTTTTCAAATTTTAGGTAAGGGTTTTTTTTTTATTTTTTTTTTTTCTAAATAATTACACCTTTTTCATGGCTCTATATATATATATATATATATATATATATATATATATATATATATATATATATATATATTATACTATTACCAGGCCTTGTGATGAATAAAAACTGCACGACTCATAAGCACGACGTGATTTTTGACGTCATTAAATTCTT
>NC_061158.1:39890157-40075157 GCF_022113875.1 Hydra vulgaris | reverse complement strand
ACCATTGAGTATACTCTACATTTTTTTAAAGTTTATTTGTATAAAGATTGAGTATACCAGTAAACAGAGGCGCCTTCATGCCACCTGGGACAGCAGCTCTGATTGGCGCTACTATATTTCTGAATTTTTTTATATTATCAGTGAAAATCCTTTTTTTCTTTGGGTGCCTTCTTTATATTAAGCACCCCTTGGACATCTGCTGCCCAAGGCAAACTGTCTCTTTAGCCCCCCACCCCACCCACCCACCCCTCTCAGTGCCCTTGCCAGTACTGTGGTGGCAGAAAAGCCAGTCTTTTATTCTTTTATATTATAGCATAATAGCAACATTTCTAGCATACACATTTATTGGAATTTCTACTACTACATTACTGTTAAATTGCAGTGGTTATTTTTGGTAATAGCCACTTTTCTCAAAAATTGAATTAAAGAATAAATCAGAACTTCTATTAGAACTAAGTTTGTTTTTAAAATTGGACTCCATTGATTGCACTTTCTTTATTCTTTTTTCTTTCTGTGTCTCTGTTTTCTGGTGTCTTCATAAAAAAATTTAATTTTAAATGAAATAGTTAATAATAAAAATATCTTCTAAAATTTATACTAAAATAAATATTCTCTGTCCTAAATATGAACTTTCTTACTGCAAGCAAGTCTTCCAAAAACATCAAAATCCTCAAGCTTATCTATATCGTAAGTTTTTATGTCTTATATATTTTTTTTAAATCTGGTATGCTCAAAAGTCTGTTTTTAAGGTTTTAAGGTTTTTTCTGGTTTGCTAAATATTAGCAGAGCTTCTTTTTACATTATTCTTTAGACCAGAATACTGTTTGTCTAACTTTGTGAGAACATTTTTTAGTTTGGTGTCACGATTAACATCCAAACTCATTTTTATCTAGGGTTTCTTAACCTGCGTCAAAGTATATTTACAGTTTAGTTATAACTAAATTAATCTGTTTGGTAGTTTTATGCAGTTTAGATTGGAGGTTTACTCAGCATTACTAGCATGAATAGCTTTATATGATAATATTTAGCATCACTTAAAATATGTATACCAAGATCTCCTTCTACATCTGGTTTTTTCCAATTTGTGATTTAAATTATTGGTTGTGTTATGAAGTAAAACAGTTAGTGGATTGGTTGGTTCTTCCCATATGCTTTTTTTTTAAAATTAAGCTTCATTAACCAAACCTTTGTAATCAATACAATGTATTGGTTATTTAGCTTTCCATTCGTTTATATGGAATAGATAAACAGATCTATAATTATGTGGTTCTCTAGAAGTGTCCTTTTTAAATTATGAAGTAATATTATAACAACATACATGAGAAATAGATCTTTTGTATAGTGATTTGTTAAATATAATTGTGAAAAGTAATTGGATTATAATTTTGTTAATTTATTTCTTATGTCAACTGTTGAAAATTATTTAATAAATAAGTTATTTAATAAATAATAAATAAATAAGTACAAAATTATTTAATAAATAATAAATAAATAAGTACAATCTTTAAGAAATTGAATTTTTTTACTGAATAGGTATTGAAAACTAATTTTAATTGATTATTTAATGTGATAACAATAAATTTACCATCTGTCACAATCCTGTGCCAAATTCTCAAGGTTGATCACGATCACACACGTGGTATCATGTGACACGTGGTATCATGTGACACGTGGTATCATGTGACACGTGGTATCATGTGACACGTGGTATCATGTAAAATCATGCTTATCATTTAAAGTTTCATATGGTTTTGCAATTTTAATTATTTTATAATTCATCTTTGTAAATTAGTTATTATATGGTTTTGCAATTTTGCTATTAAAATATTAGCTAAACCTTAATATCTATTAAAATATTAACTAAACCTTAATTAATATTTTTTTCATAATTAATTCAAATGTTCACTTTTTTTTTTTCTTTTTCATAGTAAACAAGACTATGCGACCATTTGATACCATATAGTTCTTTTTATTTTTGTAATCGTGTGGTATTAAATCAATACTGATTGTATCATGATTAGTATGTTAGTGATACAAACCGATATGAGACCATCCCTCTTGGTATCGACTTACACGGTACCAAGTATCTAGCGCTCATAAATTAACTGGTAATTTCACTCCAAGGTTTTAACATGCTCTGATATAAAATTTACTATAAGTTTTAGTTTTAGATCAGTTTTTAATTGGTTATTTTATTTTTCTATAGAATGATTTTTCTCTACATAACGCAAACTTGACAAGGAAGAATGCCGAACATAAAAACAAGTTTACATTTTAAAGGAGTTGATCTTGTTAAATATTGAACACCTCAATTCCTTTATAAATTTTAACATATATTAAATAATATATAAAAATAACTTGTGTATTTGTAAGTGAGTTGATTTTTACCAGTTGTTGAAAATTTTATTCTGTAGGTCTTTACTACTCTAGTTTATTTAGTCTTATTTTAGATTTATATAACTTTTGTTTATATAACTTTTTTTATTTTAGCTATTACTGTTTGCTGCTGCATTTTAATTTCATCAGCCAGCCAATTGTATTGCGTTTATCATTTTGGCATTTTTTTTCTACATTTGTTTGCAGTATTGTATCTTAATATTTGTTCAACTCCTATCACGTTAACAACACTGTTGACTAGTAATGTATTACCAAAACACATTGATACCTATATTCCTACCTTTGCTGCTTCATGGATTATATATATCATTTTTAACTTGTTGTATGCTATCTCTTTTCGATCTATAAAACCTTTAGTAGTAGCATTTGCCCTCATACCAGTTATAGAAGAACAAGTCTATCATAAAAACGAGACGATCCCTGTCTTAACTTGCTGTTCATTTGGATTGTTAATATATACTGTATTGCAAACTTGTTATTGTTTTTTAACACAATTTGTTGAATTGGTAACATACCAAATACAAGTTATAACATTGCGTTTTAGAATATATGGTCCTTTTGTATTGTTTTTTTTGCATTGGAGAAGATTGCGTATGCATGCAGTTTTATCATTGTTTTGGTTTATAATATGGAATTACCAGTTAATTGTTTTTACTATATTTATAGATGAACCTTTTGATTTCTCTTTTATCTTAGCTTGCAGTGCCTACTCGTGTAATTCTTTTATAAAGATATTATCTCTCTGTCACATACTTCAACATGTTGTTAAAGTTATTCTCAAAGGTGTTCAGAGATGCATAGCTGATAACCACACGTTTGTGGAAGATACTCTTCATCGTCCTAATGGACTGAGAGAAAGCGTTGGTTTTTTGTTTTTAAGCTTATATACAAACTTAACAAATGTTGATCCATCGAAGCGTATAGTGCTTATGCAACTTATTATCCTGATACTTATTTCAGCTTTAGTACGTTCAGTTTTTGAAATTATTGAGCCCTATTTGTTATCATTAAATGGAGGATCAGTTGTTCACAGCAAAAAAAGACATATCAGTTTAGTAACAGCATGTCTATTATTAATATTTGTTTCTTTATATCTTGGTTATCTATTATATAACTTAAGAGAGCGTTTACCGTTTAGTATACCGAATTTAATAACTGTAGCACAAATAACAAGTGCTTTAATTTTATATTTTCTATATATGTATGATGCTAGAACTGGAGAATCATGGGAACAATTAGATGATTATGTTTACTTCATTAAAGGTGGGTGTCGATCATTTGAGTTTATTCTGATTGTCCTTATACTTGGTTATAGGATTTTAGATACCACTTCAAAGTGGACAATTTTTCAAATTATTATGGTGGTACTGCATCTTTACATAAATGTTTATCTTTCATTAAAAGATGGTTGGCACAGTTTACAACTTCGACATCTTGTTAACAAAAAGTTAAATATATTACCACAGGCAAGTTCTTTAAGATTAGAGGCGGAAGGGGAAGTTTGTCCAATATGCTTAGATAAAATGACATCAGCAAGAGTTACACCATGTAATCATTTATTTCATTTTTTTTGTTTAAAAAAATGGTTGAATGTCCAAAACAAATGTCCCATGTGTCACGCAACTATACTTCATAGTTCCGCATGATTTTATCTTACGTATTATAGGGTGCTAATATATACTTGTTTGAAGCAGCAAAAATCTCACGTTAAGTAAGTTATGAATGTCCTGAACAATATTAATGCCTAATTAGATATTTTTAGAGCATTTTAAGTAGAACTAGTCTGCAACATAAATAAAATTTAAAAAATATGAAATTTGATTTTGATTACAAGCTCATAAATCTTTTGTTCTTTTATAGTTTATTAAAGTATTTAAACTGGTATGGTTTTTAATAATTTTGTACATTTACATTGTTATGTTTAATACGTTGATACGGAGAAATTATATTATTTAAAGAGAAATTATATAAGTCTGAGTTTAGTTCTTTACAATTTTAACAATGTCAGAATGGTTATATATAAGAAGTTATTTGAACGGTTTGTCAAATTTTTATTTTTACTAGTTAACATTCAAACGAAGTTTCATTAGTGGTATAAACACTAAAAACAGCTAGGGCTTATTTTGAATACATTTAAATTAAACTGATTTTGTAAGTAGTCCAAACTGTCTATCAAACTAATGATATATTTGTCAAAATTATATTATAATCTATTGTCAATCAAACTAGTATTGTATATAAAAGTTAATAAATTGCTCTTAACTAAATATAAGACTGAGGGAGACTGCGTAATGTGACGTAAAATACTATTTTACCTTGATTATTTTTATTATTATTATATTTATTATTTCTATTAAATATTTTTTCTTATTCATTATTCTGATATTTAAGTCTAACATCAGATATTTTTGACGTTTTTAATTTTTTTCTTCGTCCTAATAAAAACTGGATTTTAAAAGGAGCGAAGTTACGATCTATAAATTCTTATTAAATAGAAATAAATAGTCGAATTTTAAACTAGTTTTAAAAAATTTTTAAGTATATAAATCCTAACACACTGAGATAAAATCATTTTTTAATCTCTCAAATAAAAAAATTAGTTTACGAAAGAAGCGCTGTTTTCAATGAACTTGTTAAAGCAGGTCGATTTCGAAAGCCCGTGGTATAGAAGACTATACGAAATTTTGGTACTTCTTTGAGATATTTTGTAATTTTTTTTTTTCAATTTTCGATACATATATTAAATGAAACATAACAATTTTGTAAATTTAAATAAAGTTAGGAATTTTAAATATTTTTCATCATCGTATTCATGACATGTTTCTTTTTATTGATTTTAATTTATTATATAGTATTGCTTACAAAATATTTCAAAATGAAAAGAAATTTAAAAAAATGGTCTCGCTGTTATCTTTATTAAAAATGAGCTACTTATTTGTAATAACGACATCATCAAATATATCAAACTTATTTTTTTATGGCGATAATAAAATATTTTTTAACCACTTAAGCCTAATAATAACTAACTTGAAAATCTGAACGAATGGTTTAAGGCCAACAAACTCTTAACTTCGAAAAAAATATATATTTTTTTCACAGAAGAAATATACAATTCACAATATTATTGACTTGCTTGAATTTGAAACAACTTCTATGCATAATTCTTAATAAGTATATCAGCTGTAATCAACACCATCACATCAAAGCTATAAATCTCAAAAGTGTGAAGAAATCAAATGTGACAGTTGAATGTAATCTACAAAAAAATATTAGTCATGCTACATTGATATTTAAGTATCATTTATTTAGTCACATTAATTTTTAGCAGCAGCAGTCTTTCGAAAAGGATATCACTTAGACATTTACGCCTAGGCGTTTGTATTTTTCCCGCTGTTTTAAATAGTTGCTGCACTGTAGCCGATGATGGTATTGAATTTGACAGTGACCGAATAGTTTTATACTTATTCAGAGCATTCAAACTTGTATCTTCTTTATTTAGATACAACACGCATTCTTTTTGAGCGCTGTTTTCTGTACCAGCATTTGGAGTGTAATCATTATATACAACAAAATTTTCAATTGTGCTGTCAGTGGTCACATTGAGATTGGTCGCTGTCGACGGCTCACTGGCAGCTAGTATGGAATTGTCAAATATTTTTCTTCAGATAGCTCGTTTATTTGTTGACATGACCATAATAAACATTATCCCCTTGCAAAGTATCAATGTTGTAGCGACAAGTTTCATGACTATGACATTCTTGTAGGTATCCTAATTTTAAAAAAATTCTAAAAATTGTAAAGCATCTGATGCTTTACGACTTCGTCGAGATGTATTCCATATTAGAGTGCATTTCGCTAGACCTGCACAATAGGTACACTTAAACTTACTGTTTGTATCACATGCCTTTCAGCATCATTAGTTGCCATTAGATGCAGTGAAACGCTGATACATGTTTTTTGAAATAGCAAAGAAATCTCGGCAATGGACTCGTAAACATCATGTTCTGGTGAAACTAAAAAAATTAAAAAAAATTTTTTTCCGGTATCTTTTTATTTCTTCCCGAAGCTTTTTTTCGTTTTCTAAGGTTTTTACTTTTGCTTAATAAGTGGAGTATAAAAACCTAACTTTGAGTAAAAAAACAAATATGTTTTTTAGGAAATTTATGGGTTTAAACACTTTGTTCCAGCTCTTTTGGTCTATAATCATATCGAAATTAGGGACGTTTATTTTACTTTACTTCGAACAGTTTGAAGCAAACCAAATAAGCAAAATCCCAAAGAAGTTCAAGTAGAGACTTTAAAAAAGTCTGAACTTATGTATAAACAAAACAAACAAAAAATTCAAGAAATTTGTTTGTTTTGTTTATACATAAAGAAGTGTTTGTACCAAGGCCTAATTAATACACGGCCGGATATATTGCATAAATAGGCCAAATATTAGAAGACCAGTTTTTCAATATTATAAATTTTTGGGTTTTTAGTTTAAAAAGATTTGTATTGTAAAATTCAATCTTTAGGGCCATCCATAAAGGACGTCATGTCAATAAGGAGTAGGGAAGGGGTCAAGATAATAACATGGAAAAAAGGGGTGTTCAAAAATAAAATTTTCAAAACTTAAATACACAAGAAGCTAAATTTGGGGTAAATATTAAAATATATGATTACAAAAAAAAAATTCCAAAATATTGGAACATTTATCTTGGGCTCGAGCGACAAAATACTCCGAAAAATCCCTCAAATTGTTCCTAAATTATTTGGCTTTGAGCGCAAGGTAAATCCCAATATTTTGTAAATCTTTACTTTTTCTAATGTGATCTAAGTCTAAGTTTATTTTTAGTAGGGATGTGCCGAAGCTAAAATTTTGCCGAAGCCACTTTGCCGAAGCCGAAGCTTCGGTACTATATATGCTCAAAATTTAATCAGCATTCAGATCAGCAGGGGTGTAAAACACAAAAGGTACCAAAACTAAGGTCCTTGACTAATAATATAGAAAAAATGTTTAAAAATGAGGACGCCAGCCAGGATTGCTGTCTTAGGCAGGGCAAAAGCTCTCAGCGCCCCTGTTTGAAAGTTTCTCATTATGTCGTTTCTGATACTTGACCGCACCGAGCGTTTTTTTTTTTAAACTTAAGCTTTTTTAAAACATTCTCCCCAAATTTTCCTATTTCTAGTTCTACTTTTTCTGTGTGCAAACCATAGTATATAACTCACATATATTTTCAACTATTCCCAATATTCTTCTAAGATTATTGCTATTTTTTTGATCATTTAGAGCCACACCGATTTTCTATGTACATCGTTTTCCTTTTAATTCTCTATCTAATCATCTAATTTTTAATCCTCTATTTAATCATCTTGTTTACTCTATCTAATTATCGTGTTCTAGCTGAACATCCTCAAATTTTATTCCCCATAATTTACTGTTACGCATCTTTTCATGTGCTGTATATTTTATTTTTATTTTTATGCACCTTTTGTTAATAGAAGTGGATAAAAATCTCTGAACATTACTCGAGTAAATTTATCTTTGCACTTGATCACTCTTTCTCTAAATAAACATTCTTAGCTGATCTAGTTGTATCTACAACATAAAAAATCTTACAATCACACTTTATCTGTTTATTGCAGTTTATTTCAACATCTTTTTTTTACTTCTCTGTATTCATTAAACAAACAATTTCTAAACTAAAAAAAAACCAAGTTAAGACCATTTTGTATTCCACTACAACTGTTGTGAACCTGCTGCGAAAAAAAAGTACAATTGATAGATTTCTCCCTAACTTCTTTTTTACACACTTTTAAGTATTTTTTTTTTTGATCATTTTTAACTTTATTGCATAGCATTTTCTTTAGCTTCTATTAATCTTTTACACTCTGAAATCTTAGTATTCATTCCTCTTCTGTCTCTGTAATGGATAAATCTGCATCAGTATCTGAAATCAAATATTAACTATCTGTGATAAAAGCTTCCATAGTAATCTAACAACTCTGTAGACTAAGCTTTAAATAAAATAATAAATAGAATACTTAATACATTTTTTATTTATAATTATATTATTACTTACTTTATATTTATAAATAAACAGGGACTGAGCAGGCTGATATTTACTTGATTTAAATAGTTTATTTAATTTAAATAAATTTTGATGATAAATATAAGAGCTCAAAGTAATCAAAGCTTCAACCTTTAATTTATTTTTAATAAAATTTAAAAGTCTTCGTTCCATGAATTCGTTACATAAAACAAATTAAGGTTTTTTTTCCATTTTATTTTTAAAAAGTTTTAATTTGTTTTAAATTATAAGGTTTTTATTCTGCATAAAAATGCTGATTCAGTTAATCTAAAGTCACACTTGGAAGCCTTCAAAGTGTATGAGGACCTTCCCTAATTTTATTATTATTTTCAAAATGTTTTTACTTATTTATTATTATCCCCTCCATAACAAGACACTTGGGAGTAAATATTACTAAGTATATGGTATAGACTCCAACTTTAACTATGTAGTCCTGAATTTATAACTTAATTAGACACTGGCAATTAGCGTATTTTTATAACTTGTACAACAGTAGCTTATAACTTTAATTACTTAAAATTTTTTGCCGAAGCCAAAGATTCGGCAAAATATTGACCTGGTTTCGGTCGAACTTCGAATATTGACCTGGTTTCGGTCGAAAGCTTCGGCTTTGGCTTCGGCATGCCGAAGCCAAAGCCGAAGCTTCGGTACATCCCTAATTTTTAGATTGTTGTGTATCCTAGTTTTTCTTAATTGTTGTTTAAATTAAAAAAGATTTCGCAAAAAAAGAAGTTTGCGCAAATAAAAAAGATGTGTTTTTTTTTTGTTTTTTTTTTGTTTTGCATAAAATTATGCGAATTGTTTTTTATTTTAAACAACAAATATAAAAAAGATGCATAACAATCTAAAAAAAAATACTGACCATTATGATTTCATTATAAAAAAAATTTTTTACAAATAATTTAAGAACAATTTGGGGCATTTTTTTTTGGTATTTTGCCGTTTGAGCTGACGTAAATGTTAGTATTTTTGGAACTTTTTTTTGTAATCGTATTTTTTTAATTATTTGCATCAAATTTGGCTCTTGGTGTATTCACGTTTTGAAAATTTTATTTTTTTGAACACCCCTAATGGAAAACTATATAAACATGTGTTTTTATGAAGTTAACGCAACGGAACGTAATGTTTTTATTTAATGTAGTTAATAATTAAAGAAAAAAAATTCGTGGTAATATTTGTTTAAATTTTATTTTTTTATGAAAAACATAATTTTTTAAAATTGTCTTGTAATAGCTCTAAATATATGTAATATAATAAAATATCACTGGATTAACAAAAAATTTCGGAAAAAAATATTTTTAGAGGTGTCCCAAGTCCCTTGAACATTTATAGGGCCCCTAATATTCTGGGAAAAAAAATTCCTTAAAAGTAGGTCAACCTGATACTCAAAAGAAGTGAAGTTTTATAAAAAGTTCAAAAATAACATTTGTTTTATAAAAAAAACATATAAAAAAAAATTATTATTATAAAACTTGTAAAAAAATACACTTTTTTAGTTAAAAAACTATAGTTATTATGCAATAAAATTTAAAATAATAATTTTTTACATGAAAAAAAATATTTTTTTTAAAACTTTTTATAAAATTTCGCTTCTTTTGAATACCTACTTTTGCAGAACTTTTTTTTCAAAGATATTAGAGACCCTGTAAATGTTCAATTAACTTGGGGCAACTCTAAAAATATTTTTTTCTCCAAAAATTTTTAAATATAGTGATAATTTATTATATCACACACATTTATTATTACAAGACAGTTATGCAAAATTTCTGTTTTCATTCTAGTGTACGCGACGGAATTGGTAGCCCTACTATAGGAGTAGAATAATCTGAGCTATTGCGCGTCATCAATCAACTTGCTGAACACGGATCTGCTGTCCACGTTAAGAGGTAATCTGAAGCGTAGGTCAAAGCATTCATCATCATCAGCGTATGCTTACAGATTGGATTTTGAACAACTTTTGACCTACCCTTGAAAAAAAGAAATTTATATTTAAATTCCCAAAAAATTTAGAATATCGTGGTCCTTACCTTTATAACAAATTAATTCTAAAAAGTTCCTCAATATCTATTCTGAAAAATATAAATTCCTTAAAAGTTATGAAAAATCAAAAATAAGTCAAAAAAATAAATTCTAAACTTTAATATATAAACAAGTTACATATTTTAGGTTATGTTTTATAACACGACTAACTATATTGAAAAACAAACTGTCATGAATAAAATAGTTATGAGTATCTTATAAAATTAATAATAAAAAAAAAAGGTTTTCGAAAAAAAAAAAAAAAAAAACTCACACAGTTTGCGAGTTTTACTTGACTACATAACTAAAGGTTATTTGATTACTCTTATCTTGTTTTCTCAAAATATAAGTTGTTTTGTTTATAAGTTGTTATACTTTATTATATTACTTTGTACATTAAATATATTTTAATACTATTTTAATTATATTGGAAGTATTTTTAAATGTATACGTATTAAAAGTAGTGTATATTGTTAAAATCTGTAAAAACTTTAGCCCCATATATTTTTTAGTGTTGTGACCAAAACCAAAAATTGTAACTAACTAAACTAAAATTGTAACTAACTAAACTAAAAATACCGTAACTAAAATTAGTTGACTAACTTTTTAGTTAACTAAAATTAGTCGACTAAATTTTTAGTTAACTAAAATCAGTCGACTAACTTTTTAGTTAACTAAAATTACCCAACTAACTTTTTAGTTAACTAAAATTAGTCGACTAACTTTTTAGTTAACTAAAATCAGTCGACTAACTTTTTAGTTAACTAAAATTACCAGACTAACTTTTTATTTAACTAAAATTAACCGACTAAGCTTTTTGTTAACTAAATATACGCGACTTTGTTTTTAGTCCAACTAAAGAATTTTATAAATATATAATATAAATAATTTGGGTTCATGATATCATTTCTATTAGAATTTTTGAATAAGATTGCGAATGCATAATCATTTTATCGCATAATACCGCAAAAATAAAAAAATATCAAAATAATTTTCTTTCAATTTTCAGTTCCAAAGGTTTAATATCAGTGTATCAAGATACTTCAAGAAACTTTTTCATAAAAAATCCAAAAAGTAAACATAGTAAAACACAAATATCCATAGAATTGAATAAGATACCAAGGCTAACGCAAAGGGGTGTAAGAATAGGTTGGTTGGTTTCGTGTGCGACATCCCATCAATGAACTTTTAGCTCATTTAGTAAGCCAATTTGACTCTTTTAGATAAGTAAGTTGGCAAATGTAGATTTTCAGAACAGTCAGTTGGTAAATTTAAAAAAAAAAGAATTTTTTTTCCTTTTTCTAGTAAGTAAAATTTTAACGGCACTCTCCACGTGTTACCTACTTGTGCCGGCCCTGTAAGCTACAGTATATTACAATAATTCGGTTTTATTATGTGCCACTTTTTTGAATCCAAATTATAAAAGTTTTCAAATCTTTGTACAAGGGAAAAAATTTTTTTAAATGCGTTAGAGAATTTTTGTCGAAATTTCATTAAACAAAAAAAGTTTGTGATATAATTCTATTTAAAAAGGTGACAAACAAATTAAAAAAAATTTAAGTTATCATTTGACTTGAAGATGATATTTCTGGAAACGATAGTGACAAAATAATAAGTTTAGATTTAAAAAGAGAAATTAGTGGTTATATAAAATTAGAGATTGAATCCATTTCTATAATATGGCAGGGGACAGGGCTGTACTGAACAACGAAGACGTAGGGGGAGGGGGTGCAAATGAAATAACCTTTTTTACCATAAAAATCTTACCAAAATAGGGCTTTTTTTTATTTAAAAGCCAAGTTGCAGTTTTAACCGACCGAGTCTCAAATTTTCTAAATTACCGAGAAAACCGACAGAATGTTGTAACCCCGGGAAGGTGCCCATACTCACGTCGGCACTGCCTAGGCAGGAAAGACTATTTTTGATTTGCGATTGTTATTGCACACTACCTATTGGAAGCAGCACATAAAAAATATAAGTTAAACGTTCAATAAGCGTACCAAATTTGATATAATTGACTAAAGGGCATTATTTGTATATTCCATGTTGATTGGGTGTTTATAAACAGTTGCAACAACTTCATAGGCAGTTGTCTCAGAGCTGGGGAAAAATTAAAATAATCGAATTTTGCTTAAAACATTTCTTTTGAATAACAGTTTAGTTCAACTGGGGTCTAGGATTCACAACTAGTAAAGTGTTTAATTACGATAAAATAATATTTATCGCCTTTATAATGCTTCCTCTGTGTAAAATTTTTATGCGAAAGATTATTTCTTTTTTCAAGCACTAAATCTTGCTTTAGTCGACTAAATTTAGTTACACTAAATATTTAGTCGACTAATTTGAGTTAGACTAAAAAGTTAGTCGCTTAATTTTAGTTAGCTTAAAAGTTAGTCGGGTAATTTTAGTTAGCTAGAAAGTTAGTCGGGTAATTTTAGTTAACTAGAAAGTTAGTCGAGTAATTTTAGTTAACTAAAAAGTTAGTCGACTAATTTTAGTTAACTAAAAAGTTAATCGCGTAATTTTAGTTAACTATTAAGTTAGTCGACTATTTTTTGTTAACTAAAAAGTTAGTTAACTAATTTTAGTTAAACTAAAAATTTAGTTAAGTATTTTTAGTTAGACTAAAACTAACCTTAACTCCCACCCCTAATATTTTTACAATTAAATTACAAAAAAAAGTTGTAATTTAATTATAAAAATATATGGAGGCAAAAAAAAAGAAAAAGTCAACTTGTTGAAAGTTCAATTAATAACTATGAAGGAAACGGCACTTTTTTAACTGACGATCTTTTCCACACCAAGTATACGATTAATTTGATATATCTAACTTCAAAAGAAATAATTACTTCATGCATTTACGCAAACTTTGAAAAGCAAATAAATTAGAGCTAATTAATGTAACTATAAGATCTAGCCCTATTTTCACATACCAACACCAGTCGCTGCCAAATTCATTTATTGCCCCAATTTCAGTTGGGGTTAGAGATTAGCATCCAATTAACAGAAGAAGAAAAAAAAGAAGATACCAGGCGCCGTAAAAGGGGGGTCAAGTTGGTGCGCCGCACCAGAACTTATAAGAGTTTAGGGGCCCATAATTTTATCTTTTTTTTTTTTCTGTATATCGTTTACGTAAAACGGTTTTGACGTTTTGAACTCTGATTAGCTCAAATCGTCTTTTGAAGTATAAGGGTTTTGACGTTTTGAAATCTGATTAGCTCAAATCGTTTTTTGAAGTAATTTTTTTTACTTTTGAATATTATGGTTTTATAAATGCGATGTAGTGGTAAGTTACTAATAGAAAGAAAGGCATTACACCGCAATTATTAAACTTGTAATTGGTTAGTCTTCGCTTAAGCTATGCTAACTCGCTAAAGCAATGTTAAATCGTATTAAATTTAAAAAAGAACTTTATAAAATATGGGAATAAAAAATGAATTAAATAAATATAAATTTTTACTTGCTTTCTTTAGTTTATATACTTCTTTAACATATTACCAATGATTTATCGATCTAATACGTAATACTAAATTATTTTATTAACAATTTCTTACTTTGTTGATTTCCGTGTTTTTAACCTTTTTCATACTGGGTCGCGACAAATTTAAACTAAAATAATTTTTCTCACGCTTAACCGCTTTCGCTTAAGGTGGTATACCCCCTTCAAAATTATCTTGGAATTGAAATATTATAGTCAAAATAAAAATTAAGCCTATGAAAGATCTTATTAAACGAAATTGATTTATAAAATAACAGGTAGTTATGTTGTCATGACAACCACCTATAATGGCGGATATAAGAAAATATGCACATCGCACTGTCAAAAATATCTCAAAATCTAATCGAGTATTTAAAGTAAAACTTGGCCCAATTATAAAAAACAGTTTGATCTATGCAATCTGCCAAAAGTTTTTAAATCTGACTATTAGTTTCCATGTAGCACTACATGGATTATGAAGATTTTTAAATAAGCAATTTTTTAGTGCTGAAACAGCAATATCTCAAAATCTGAAATGTTTTATAATTAACTTTTGGCAGATTGCATACATCATATAAAAACACATCACTGCTGAAAATTTGGTTAAAAACTGATTACTAGAAAATGAAATAACTGTGACGGGAGATTGAAAAATAGAAGTTAGTAAATAAAGACTTTAAAAATTAAAAAAGAGAAAAATATCCAAAAAAAATATTATAAAAATAAACAATGTTTGTAAATTTTAGAGCAAATTGTTTAAAAGCTACCAGCAGCATAAAGAGTGCCTTGTTTTTGCTTTTCCCAATCATTTTTGTTCTTTTTACTGCCCCTGATTGTTTTTCTCCGCAACTTTACATCAGATTTATTTTTGTATGACGATTGATACAAACGCATTTTATTTTCTCTATTGCAGCCATCTATCGTAAATGTTCCTGGAATCATATTGAGATTTTCATAAGTCATCACTGATGCTTTTCTTCCAATATTAAAGTTTGCAATAGCATCATATGTTGCAAATTTTAAATGTAACAATGAACAGAATTTAGTTTTTGGAACTTGTTCCCATATCATCATGTTAAGGCTCTCATTTTGGTTCTGAGTTTTTCCATGCATACATTTTGCAAGCAATTCATTAGAGGTAAGTTCTTTATAAATTGGCTTTAGTAACTCAATAATATCACGTGGCAAACCAGGGCCAGGTTTATAGAGAGATGGTTGATTGGGATGTTTTCGATCAACATTGTGCTGGCACCAACTTTTTTCATCGTTTGGACAATAGATGTGATAGTTATTTTCTTTTGAGGAAGCAACATGAAACAATGAAGCAAGTATTGCACTGCGCATTTCATTAACAGACTAATTTTTGGTTCTAACTGCAATTCCATAATAGTTTTGCAATCTGTCAATTGTAGCATCAGTAAGTCTTCCTTTGCCACCTAGACGACTTTCTTTTTTCAATTTTCTTAATCGTGTGCCAACTCTTTTTTGCACATGACCAACACATTCTAATTTTGAAACTAGTGTATCACCATATACTCTTTCAACAGATGAAAATGCCTTACTATCTCCGTCACCACAAAATTCAGTATAGCGAAGTTTATACTTTTCAATAGATCGTTCAAAAATTGATTTTGCTCCAGCGACCTCCATACCGGTGGATCGACCAGTATAGTTGAGGTTACAAAAATGAGTATTTTTTAGGATTTTATATGCATCAGGGTCTGTATTTTTTTTCTTTGTAATTAAAAAACATTGTTTGCAATATTTGGATAATACTTCACAATCCAAAACTTTTCCTGTAATCATAGATATTGCAGTATAAACACCATTGTATGAGGAAAAACCTCGACGTTGCCAGGTACCGTCACAAGAAACACTGGTATTTATTAAATTGGATTCATCAGTAGTATGTTGGGAGGCTTTTATAATTTCAAGTGCAGCATCAGACATGGTTTCTACTGCAATTGCTTCAACTTGAATAGCAATTTTTTGAACAATTTTAATGGAAGTATTTTTAGTCATTGGCGGTGGAAGATCCATAAGATAACAGAATCTTTTAAGGCCAGTATGGCCTTGCCCACATGAACGCATAGCATAAACTGACCTTTGGTTGATATCAAAAGCTCTACTTCTTTCAGAACCACACTTCTTGGATGTAAAAAATTCATGATTGAATCCACATTTACAGAATATAATCAATGAGCTGGTAAGTCCAAATTTTTTTTTTGCGTTTTCAGATAAATTAAGTCGACAAGTTTTACATTCTGGACAACATAACAACTGAATAACAAAGGCTAATAAAGTGCTATCAATTATTCTGTATCCACATATGTTTTTTTTATTAGAACTTGCAGAAGTATTAATAGGGTTTACCTTGGAATAAGATATATTTATTGAGCTCTGTGAATCTGTAGAAGGTAAAAGACTTGAATTTGCTGAATTTGTTTTATTTAAAGTATATTGATTTCCATGAAATCTTTTTTTCTTTTTGTATTGAGTAGCGAATTTCACACGTTCTCTACCCATTAAAAGTATACGTTTTAATTTATATAAACATAAACAGATGCATAGATTTATATAACTTTAAGATGACAATTCGTTTTGAAGAAACTTCTGGAAAAAATTTATGAGAAATCCAGTTATTGCTTTTAATCTTACAGATGTTTTGATCAATGGAAAATAGAAATAAATTATAAACTCCTTTAAAAATTATGTTTGAGGAGAATTTCTTGGCCAAATAAAAATTGTTAATGCGTTGCTATGGGGGTTGTCAAGGGCGTTTAAAAATGTAAGGATCATTAAAGTTTGTTTTCCTCAAGTTATATACTGAATTTTAAAAAATGGTTTTTAAAATATGATTCTATAATAAATTTTAAATAAAAATAAACAACAAAATTTTTTTTTCAAAACTTGATATTTCTGAGGGGTATACCACCTTAAACTTTTTAACTTTTTATATGATACTAAACTACACCAATTTCAACATTAACGCGTGAATGAAAGGGTATCACAGTGTTCTTATCGCCGTCTTGTCGACGACGCCCTCCAACATGAATTTTTTTAAAACTTTTTTTTTTTTTTTTTTTTTTTTTTTGGCCAAATAATAATATTAATAATACAAATTTTAACATATTACAAATTTAGCGGCAGGACTTCTAGAAAATCATGAGGATCTTATCATGAAGCCCTTTACAATGCTTTTTAGTATTGAGTATAATATAATACGTAATATTATAATGAAGTTATAAAAATTCGTAAAATAACAAAAACAATATGAAGTTTAACAAAACACAGTAATAAAAAGCAATAAAATAAAAACATAAAATCCATTAAATACATAAGTTTGCAAAGAACTCATGGAAATATTCGTAAATAGTAAAACATAATACAATAAAGTCTAATATATCAGCAATAATGATAAAAACTCAAAAATAAATAAAGATGTTTTCAATTGAAAAGATAATTTCTTTAATTTTGGTTTTGAATGAGGAATAGTTTAGTTTGATTGAAAAGTCAAAATTAGGTAAAACTATTTTGTTCCAAAGAAGAGGTCCACGATAGGACATACAAAATTCGTCGTATTTAGTTTTGCAAAAAGGAGCATTAAGATTCGTGAATTATATTTGTTTTTCGGTTTTAAAGAATAAAGATATTGAAATACCTGTGGAGATAAATTTTTTTTACACTTGAACATAAAGCATAAAATATTAAAAATATTAAGTTGATAAACATTCAAAGCTTTCATATCTTTAAGAAGTGGCGCAGAGTGTGTAAGACGATTTTTAAAATTAATTGCGCGAGTTGCGTGTTTCTGATTATTAAAAAGAGTTTTAAGTTTTGTCTTTTGAGTGCTTCCCCATATAATATTTGCATAGTTTATATGACAGTGAACAAATGAATAGTACAATTGAGTCAGCTGCCGTTTATTTAGTATGTTTCTAGCTTTATAAAGAATATCGATGCATTTGGAAACTCTAGAAGAGACTCTAGAAACTCTAGAAAATAATGTTAATGTGATGTTTCCAAGTTAAATTTTCATCAATATAGATTTCTAGAAACTTTGTTACTTTTTCTCTTTTTATCATTACATTGTCAATATATAGTTCAGATAACAAATGTGGTATTCTATGTTTTTTATAGTGTGGATAAAAAAGTGTCCATTTAGTTTTAGCAGTGTTGAGAGATAACCTATTTATTTTGAAACGATCAGAAACTTTTTTTAATTCATTTGTCATGTTGTTGAAAAGAATCTTAATATTTTCATGAGATAGAAATAAATTTGTGTCGTCTGCAAATATTATTTTTGTTAGGCTTGAAGTTTTATGAAGATGATTTAGATATATTATAAAGAGAAGAGGTCCAAGTATGGAGCCTTGTGGAACACCACTCGTTATATTCATTAACACTTGAGACGAGGATTCTTTATTATAAACATATTGCTTAGGATTTGTAAGATAGCTTTTTAACCAATTGAGGGTGTTATCTTATATTCCATACGATAATAATTTTTTTATTAGAATTTGATGGTTGACGGTATGAAAAGCTTTAGAAGTCAATAAATACTCCTAATGTGAAATGAGATTTTTTAAAAGATTCTGAGATGTTGCGCGTAAGTTGGAGAATAGCGTGTTCTGTTGAATTGTTTTTTTTAAAACCAAATTGGTTTTCGTATAAGATTTTATTGTTAATTAGATGGTCGTAAATTCGATTGAACATTATTTTTTCTAGTACTTTTGAAAAGACTGAAAGAACTGAAATAGGGCGATGATTATTTATGTTTGTATGATCTCCTGTCTTGTAGACAGGAAATACTTTAGCTATTTTTAGACAATCTGGAAACATTCCTTGACTGATGGATGCTCTAAAGATTTAAAAAATAATGTGTTTTATAACATCACCAAAGTCGATTATAATCTTCACATTAATATCATCATACCCAGATGTTTTATTTCTTTTTAATGAACTAAAGGCAATTTCAAATTCATCATAAGTTAGCTCAGTAAAATGAAAACTTGATGAAATTGATGTTTGGAATTCAGCTGATTTATCGTCGATATACGGAATACTATTTGCTAGTTTAGTTCCAATTGTTGTAAAAAATTTGTTAAATTCAGCTGAAATATAGTTTGAGTCGCTAATTAGTTTGTTGTCAATTTTTATTTCATGTGGCAGAGAATTTGTATTTGTTTTAAGTTTTCCTGTAATTTCTTTCATTATTTTCCAGGTTTCGAATTATTTTTATGTTTATTGATCAAGTAGAAATAGTATTTTTTTTTTTGCATTTTTGCGAAGTTTTTCAAATAAGGTTTTATAGGTGATAGAGTTATTTTTATGTTATACTGATTTTGATTTTAAATATTTAATATATAGCTTTTGTTTTATTTTCGAGGATTTTTTAAGACCTTTTGTAATCCAGGGACATGATATGTCTTTTGTTTTTACAACTGTTTCGCACATAGGAATATTTGTATCATAGACTTTATAAAATGTTTTAAAAAAAGTGTTGTAAATTGTGTTTATATTATTATTAAAGTTTAAATGTTCCCAATTTATTAGCAACAAATGTTCTTTGATGGAGTTTAAATTAATGTTGTTGAACAACCTCTTTTTTATGGTGACACTTTTTTGCATTTCTTTTTTAAAGTCTAGATTTATTGAAAAAAAATATAGGAAAATGATCAGATACATCTGTTTTAATTATTCCTTTTTTAAGCGATATATTAAAAATGTCAGTGGTTAAGATATTGTCAATTAAAGTGGATGAATAATTTGTAATTCTTGTTGATCGATTTATTATTGGTATTGTTCCTGTTTCAAATATATTGTTGTAAAATTTTCTAGTATTTTGATTTTCGTAATAATCAAAACAATCTAAATTAAAATCGCGAATCAAGTAATTTTTTTTATTTTCGAGATTAATTTTTTCTAGAATTTTCTTTTGTAAAAAATTGCTGAGGTCTTCAGTTCTTCCAGTTGGAGGCCTATAACAACAGCTTATTATCAGGTTTTTTGATTTTTTGTTAATAATTTCAATAGTTAAAATCTCTTTATTTTTATCAGAACACTCATCATTATACAAAAGACATAAAAAAGTACTCCTCCTCCACGCTTATTTATATTTCGCTCTATGGTAATTGCATTAAAAACTGGGAGTTGGAGGTTTGAATTATTCTCAAAATCCTCGTTAGAAGACCACGTTTCAGTTACGCAAATTAAATTAAAAGAATTATCAGTTTCGCAAATGACATTTAAAAAATTTTCAAAATTCTTTTTTAAACTCCATATATTAATATGGACAACGTTCAAATAACTATTAATGTTATCAAATTTTAGAAAATATTTAACTTCATTTGGATAAAAATATTTGCATTCAAATTCTGATGTATTAAATTCGTATAAAATAGTTTAAATCAGGATCAGACTCTTCGTTAAAATTTAAAACGTTTGTTTGAAAAAAATTAAATATTTTTTCAAAATCATTAGAATTATTTGAATCCATATTAAAGGTTAATAAATAATATAATATATGAATATATAAATAGTTCATTTAAATATCACGTGTATAAAGTTTGTTATAAATAACTTTAGCAAATTTACCTTTAGAACGTAACTCTTTTGCTTCGGCGAAAAGCTTTTTCCTAACTTCTATCGTCCGTTCGCTAAAATCTTCGTTTATTTAGATTTTTTGGTTCCAAAGTTTCAGATTGATGCACTTTTCCAATATCATGCTTCTGTCTTGGAAATTTAAGAATTTGACTATTATAGGCCTGTTTCTGGTTTTATCTGATTCTTTTCTTCCTACTCGGTGGGCTCTCTCTATATCTACATTATACTTAATGCCAAGCTTAGATTTAATAAATTCTTGGACTTTTTTCTCACTTTTTTCCCATGATTCATTATCACATATATAACTTCACTTTGCAACAATTTTATTAATTAAAACTAAATTTTGCAGTTTTTTGAACACAATTTTTATTGCAATGTCTTTTCCCATTGTTTTGTTAAAAATATATTGAGAAAATATGAGCAAATGAAAGTGTATTTCCGAAGAAGATGCTATAGCAAAAACTCTCAAGTTTGTTGAGAACTCTGATAATGAAAGTAATGATTTGGTTAGGTTGTATGCAGAGCCGGCGCGAGTAGGTGTCACGTGGGGGGGCGGGGGGGGGTGCCATTACATTTTGCATTTTGCCGACTAAAAAGAAAAAAAAAAAAGGTCCTCGTTTTCCAAAATTTGCCGACTGCATGACGACATTTACCGACTGTCTAGACTACCGACTAACCTATATCGAAAGGGTCGACATTTGCCGACTAACTAGTCTAAAAGTTTATTTAATTTGCCTACTAAGGGTTCAATTTGCCGACTAAAAACACACACCCCTATCGCGCCGGCCTTGGTTGTATGGAAAATCAGGTATACACAATTTAGATAAATAATGCATTTATGTCAAAAAGCCTTTAGTTTTAAAATCTGTCTCGATAAACTAGATTTTGAAGATAAATCTAATAACGACAGCGACATCACAGGCAATGAGGATTTTGAAAGCAAAAGACAAAATTGAAATCTTAAGCAATAACTGACCTACCAAAGAAAGGTTTATTTAACTTATGAGAACATTTCCGTATAATATAAGCACTAGTTTCATTTTTAGCAGGTTGAAAGTTCTAAAGGTTACCTGCTAATTTCTTGTCAAGTTGTTAAAAACTTCTATTGGCAATGTTCTATTTGTGACTTTCTAGCGATGAAAAAATCACTAATGTTGAACATAAATAGATAAATATGGTTTAATTTAGGTTACTTTAAAAGTTTTCAAAATTTTAAGGTGGTACACAACTGAAAACAAGTTTTTTTTGAAATAATCAAATTTTCGAATTTCTTTTTTTTTTTAATGAAAATAAATTTGTTTTTAAAATAAAATAAAAAACAGCTAAATTTTTTTTTTTTAATTTTATTATCCATAATAGCCGAAAATGTGTTGTAAAACGCATGCTTTTAGTAAATCTTCAAAATATAATTACTTGATTTTGCCTCAACAGCTGAAACTAAAATTTTGAACATAGCTTTCTAATCATATTTCACCCTGCGTAACCGTGGGATTTTTTATGAATCAAATTATTTCATGAAATATAGCATTTTTAACAAAATTACCTAATATATGTATCAAATATCAATAAAGCCAGCACTTTAAACATCAATATTTTACTTTCTATAGGTTTTCCTGCAAATTCTGAGGGTTAAATGAAGTATTATATTATGATAAACAAATCCTGAAAATTTTATTATGTAATTCTGTTTCATTAATGAAAAAATGAGTTTTAAAGTTTAAAAAAATACATATTGAGAAAAAAGCAAAAGTAAGAAAAAAATATTTAAAAAGAACATAAAATTATCAAAATCCACCAGGGATGTAACTATCAGTTGTTTCTTTTACTTGCTGATTGTCTATGAAACCTTTTTTAACTGCTCTTAGTTGTTTTCTCTGTATTTTACTTTTATCTTTTGACTTTGATTTCATATACCGAATTCTAGTTTTGTCAACTTTACTTGACGAAGCTAATGTAACAATTCCATTCAAGCCAAAGTTCTTTAAAACTTCAAATACACCATTAGCACCATAATTATAATGCAGCACTGCTGAGTGTGTTCTCATTTCAATTGTAGACTTACTAACAAATGTGTGCTTTGGTACGCGAGACCATATTAAATTTTTGGTACGCGAGACCATATATAATTGAATTTAATGCTTCAAAGTAATGGCTAAAAGCAGTTGTTGCATGCAGTTTCAGCTATCAGTTCTTTAAGAATTGAAAAGTTAATATAAACAAAATAATTATCTTTTTCAGAATCAAATGTATTCGAATAGTTGAGTTTGATTTTCCTTTCACTCGAACAGCTACTAGCTGCTTAGAACAGCTACAAGCTGCTTGAGTTGTGGACGATGATGAGATAGAGAAAGAAGATGATTTTCTATTTCCAACAACACCATTCCATTTTCGTTTTATCCTTCTTGGTAAATTCGTTTACTTTTACTTCCTTGTTTATTCGTTTAAAAATAACTTTATTCCAACTAAATTGAAATCGCTTTTAAAATTATTTGGTACAAAATGAGAGAAAAGTTACAGTATAAAAGACTAAAACTTACTAAAACAGACCAAAACACTCCTGTTCTAAATTTAGGTGTTGAAATATGACTTTTAAAACGGAAAACTAACAAGAGTCTGCATATAACACATTAAAATCAAGTTTGTGATGGTATTTTACTGTTTTGAATTCATAAAAACTCATATGACTGATGGTTGGCGTTGTTAGGTAATTTATTTTCAACTGTCATGTACTAAAATGATATTAAATCAACTTTTATATAATTTTTGAGACTAATTTTTTTCTTATATATTTATTAAATGATTCTAGAATCAAAAGACCAAAAAATATAAAAATTGATATTTTTCAAAAAACTTGCTTATTTTCAGTTGTGTGCCACCTTAAGTTCAATCGTTTTGTCGTTACCAAGGTATAGGCTTCGCGCTCCAAGAGCGCGACCCAGTTTAAATTTGACCTCAACGACCCAGTATGAATAGAGTTAATCCTTTGGTCACAGGATTAAATTTTTATTTAAATTTGTTATAGAAAAAAAAAAATTATATTTTTTTTAGATTTATCATCTTGATATTTTTAAGTTTCTGCGTACAAGAAATATCCAAATGCATAAATCGGGTGTAAAAAGAAAAGGAATATAGAAACTCTTTTAATTAGGTGTAAAAAAAAAAGAAATTGAATTAAAAACAAATACTTTTTTTTTTTTTTTTTTTTTTTTTTTTTTTTTTTTACATTTTAAGTTTACATTTGTCGTAATACAATACTTTAACAAATACAAACAAGGTTTCTGAAAGAAGATCGTACTGATCTTATCATCAGAACCTTTTACAAGCATTTAGCATAATTATTTACAATGTATATAATCTATTTATAAAATAAACAGTAAAAGTAAATAGTAAAACAAAAAGATAAAAAGTAAAACAAAAAGAGTCGTTACATATAAAAAGTAAAACAAAAAGAAAAGTAAAACAAAAAGAGTCGTTACATATAACGTATTTTACAATTAACATAAAACGTATTTTACAATTAAAAAGTTCTAAATAAAGGTACATAATTACAATTAGAAGAATCTTATTATGTCATCGGAAAATAAAATAAAATTTTTGAGTTTATGTTTAAAAATTGGAAAAGTGTAAAATATATTAAAGTTTGGCAAAACAACTTTATTCCAAAGATACGGCGCACGATAAGCAATACCATACTGGTTAAACTTTGTTCGACAAAAAGGTTTATGCAAAAATTTATTATTTCTAAGAGTATATTTATTTATTGGTTTTTCACAATAGAGAAATTTAAAGATAGGTAGGGATAAGTCATTTTTCCACAAATACATAAAGCATAAAACATTAAACACATTAAGTTCGTAAATATTAAGAATTTTCATTTCAATAAAAAAAGGTTTGGAATGAGTGTATCGATCCGCAAAATTAATTAAACGGATCGCATACTGAATGTGAATTACAAACAAATCCTGATAAAATTTGGAAAAAGAAAAAAATGAAAATGGCGTTCATGAAAAAAAAGAGCCATTGCAAAAATGAAATCGCAACTGGTGAAAAAAAGAGAAACCTTTTACAAATATGATTGACATAGATATTGATTCAGAACCTAGACCTCGTGCTACAGAAAATTCTAAATTAAATAGTGATTCACGTCACCAATCAAGTACAAAACAATTTTTTAATCAAAAATAAATAATTTTGTTACCAGAGGTCATATTGACTTTCCTTTAAAATTGCCAAATGCTGATAATAATCACAAATTTCCAGAAGGTATATCAAAAGTTAGAAACATTAATGCAGAATAACAAACCCTAGATTGGCTTGTATGGAGCAATCATAAGGCTTCTTTATGTTGTTTTTCTTGCCGATTATTTTGGAGCAGTGTCTTTTTCAGGCTAAGTATTGCTTCCAAATCTGCATTAACTACAGCTGAAGGCTGGCCAGCAAGTTCCAATTGGTGGAAGTTATGTAACAGAATTCCAGATTATGAAAAGAGTAATGGGCATAGAGAATGCTATCTAGCATGAAGTGAATTAAAACGACGTCTTTCAATGCAAGACGGTATTGATAATTTTATTAAATAAATTAAAGTAGATTTGGAATAATGGTACCAAATTTTGAGAAGAATTATTGATGGTATCTTTTTCTTATGAAAATGTAGCCTTGCTTTTCAGGGATCTTTGCAACGCATGGTGACTCGAATAATGGAAATTTTTTAGGTCTGATTGAGTTGCTTTCTAACTGAAACCCTGTACTTAAGGAATACGTTCTAAAAGGAGTCACAAAAAACGGGCAAAAGACTGCAGGTACATTACCTCTCAAATGATTCTCAATATGAGTTTATTATAGAATGTTCTGATCTTCTTAAGCAGCATATTTTGGAAGAAAGACATTCTGCAAATTATTACGTAATAACTGTGAATTCTACAATAAATTCATCACATGTTGAGCAAAAAACATTTATTTTACGTTACCTAATTCGCCATGAGTCACGAAATGAAGTTGTGGAACGATTTTTGAAATGTGTAGATTGTAGTGACAAAAATAGTACTAAAATTACTCAAATGATTACAAAAACAGTTGAAAGTAATGCTATTCCACTCGCTAATTCTAGGGCTTAAAAATATGAAAATGCACTAAATATGTCAGGCAAATACAAGAGAGCACAGGCTATAATAAAAGAACAGTGCCCTACTGCTTTATTTTCTCCTTGTAGCTGCTACACTTTTAACTTATGTAGTAATGATTCTGCTGAATGTATTCTAGAAGCCATAATCTACTTCAGCTCCAGCAAGCCAAAACTTATTAAAAATTATTTCAGGTCTACCATGAGTCAGTATTGCCATTACGACCTGGTTAGGCTAAGTATTTAGTCTGGAATAGCAAAAAACATAGACAAAATTACTTATTGCTGATACAGTAATACGTAATTTTGCGAAAAAAAAGCACGCAAGGCAACCTTGCTTTAACAAAACTGTTTTATTTATATTTTTATGGATATATGAATATATATATATATATATATATATATATATATATATATATATATATATATATATCGCGAGGTTAGAATTATTTTGTTCTATCTCCACTTTTTGAAAAAAATGAGTTATTAATTGTGTAATGTACCTCAAAATAATGTTTTTCTACTATATTAAAACCTAAGTTAAAATCAAAAAAGTTTCGGAGAAAACATAAGTAATAAAAATCTTTTTATATGCCGTCTCCTAACAAAATAATTCTAACCTCGCGATATATATATATATATATACATATATATATATATATAAATATATATATATATATATATATATATATATATATATATATATATATATATATATATATATATATATATATATATATATATATATATATATATATATATATATATATATTATATATATATATATATATATATATATATATATATATATATATATATATACTACCAGCAATTAATTTGAGACCAGCAGTTAAAAACGGTTTTTACATTTCAAAAATAAATATATCTGATTATCATATTTGCACTTGTTTATTTTTGGATCAAAAATAAATAGAGCACAATAAAATGTGGATAGAATAGGATATGGGCGTTTTTGCACCCAAAAATTTGCTTATGTACAAAAGTATACAAAAGTGTATGTGCTGAGTTCTTCGAGCATAAAAGACAATACAAGTATTATTTTTAACTGTTACTTAATTTTGATTAATGACTTGTAATTGATATTGAAAATATAATATTCCTCATTGGTAGCTCATACTTTATGTAGATCCAATATAGTATAAAATGACTTGCAAATAAATATACAAACATTGTATTATTTGAACTGTTTATTTATCTATTTATTTTTATTTTGTACTAAAATGACTCCAGTTCGAGAATTAAGCTTTGAACAGAGAGTTCCCATTGTTTTACTCGATGAAGAAGGTACTTCAGAAAGAAAAATTGCCAAAAAAATAAAAATACCAAAGACTGGAGTTCACAATACAATCAAACGTTTCAAGGAAACTGGTCAATATTGTGATTTACCACAACCTGGACAGCCTAGAAAGATAGATGAACATGGTGATTGTCGTATTACGAGATTATCTATGTCAAACAGAAAATTAACAGCTCCACAAACAATGAGAGAATACAATGAAAAAAACTGCTGAAAACTTGTTTGTGTCCGGACAATAAGAAACCGTTTGATGAAAGCTGGACTTAGAGAGCGTGTAGCTGCCAAAAAACCGTTGCTAAGGAAAGCAAACAAGGTGAAACGACTACAATGGGCTCGTAAACATGCCAACTGGACAATAAGTCGATGGAAAACAGTAGTATGAAGCGATGAATCTAAATTTGAATTATTTGGCACCAGAATGAACGTTACATTCCGCAGTGCATTGTGCCTACTGTTAAGCATGGAGGAGATTCAATAATGGTATGGAATTGCTTTTCAGGTCACAAAATAGGAGATTTGATCAGAGTTATGAAAAAGGAGCAAAACAGAGAAATTTGAATCATGAAAAAGAATCATGCCGTTCCATCTGCTCATTGAATGGTGGTTCAACGCCAGCCTGTTTTTATCCAAGATAATGACCCAAAGCACGAATCTAAACTTTGTACAAATTACCTGAATCAATTAGTACAAGAAAAAACCTTACTTTAAGGGACTGGCCTGCGCAGTCACCAGACCTCAATCCCATTGAGCTTCTTTGGGATGAAATAGACCAGTGTGGAAAGAAATTCCAAGTAAAATCTGAGAAACATTTATGGGAGTTACTGCAAAAGACTTGGAAAGCTGTAACCATGGAATCTTTAAACAAATTAATCTTTCGTATGCCAAGATATGTAAAGCAATAGTGAAGAAACGTGGTGGTTATTTTGATGAACGCAAAGTTTGAAACTTGTGCAAAATAATAAAGATTTATAATTTAACTTTTTAATGTTCATTAAGTTTTTTATTTGTTGAGAAATATTTGTGAAGAAAACTAAATAAAGTATATTTCATGAACTAATTTGTAGTTTCTTTATTCACTGAGATCGAAAAAAAACATAAATGAAAATATAACTGATAGATTTAATTGATTTTTAATAAAATTACTGTTTTCTCATCACTCAAATTAATTGCCTGTAGTGCATTTACACATTATTATACAAAAAACATCATACAATAGCTACTTTTTCTCTTCTCATTTCTCAAAAAATACAACTTTTTGAACAGTTCACAAGCTACTTTTTAGTCATACTCTTAGTCAAGTTTCTTCTAGACTTTTTAACTACAAAAAGTACATTTTGAAGGTGATCTTCATCTCTAGTAACTGAAATAAAATCTTTTATGAGCTTAATGTTTCTTTCTGCACCATCATTTACAACATATATGTTTTTGATCCATGCAATAAAATCTAGCAACCGAGGATGGTTAAAAACATCTATAGTATTAAGACTATTACCCAGCTAGCACACATACGTTGTCACTCCATTGACTAGTTTGTAACTATATGAGTGACACCTAACCAATTTATATTAATTTACGATGAAATTTGTAAATTTTATTGATATGGTTGAATAAAAAAAAACAAAAAAAAAACATTAGAACAATGTCGCGCGTTTCGTTGGCCCAACATCGACTTCCAACGTTGTTTTTATATCATCATGGTTACAAATGCGACGTCGCCAACAACTAAAAACCAATGTTGATAAAACGTTTATTTTAAGTCGGAAAATGGTTATATTCTCTACGTTGATTCAACGTTCTATTTTATACGTTTTCCCAAGGTTATATTTTACGTTGTTTCAACGTTATATTTACGTTGATTCAACGTTGAACTTTGTTTGTATTCAATATTGTTCGAAATTAAATTCTCAATAAATTCTATTTTCTTTATATATTTAATATAAATAATACATAAATAATACATATATAATATATATATATATATATATATATATATATATATATATATATATATATATATATATATATATATATATATATATATATATATATACATAATATATATAATATATATAATATATACAATATATATAAAATATATAATATATACAATATATATAAAATATATAATATATACAATATATATAAAATATATACAATACATATGCATAGTTATATATACAGCCGTATATATAACTATTTATATTTACAGCCGTATAAATAACCGTTTATATATATATATATATATATATATATATATATATATATATATATATATATACATAATATATATATATATATATATATATATATATATATATATATATATATATATATATATATATATATATATATATATATATATATATATATATATATAAATTGGATGTCTTCTGGGGAGTAGAGGCGTACAGTGTTACGCTGTTCTTAGACAAAGCTAATGTTTTATTTTCTATACACAAGGAAGACATTTTTAAGTTAATTAGCAAGGATCCTAGAAGAAGTAAAGAGGCTGTAACGGATGATATTTTTTTTGAAAAGATATTTGGAATGGGACATGGTCAAGATGTCCTGAAAAAATGACAAAAAACTTGCTGAAAAAGTTGCTAAAGATGAGAAAAGAATGAAAAGCCAGGAAGATGGTAGAAGAAGAGCAATAGGAGGAGATTTTTTGAGTAAAAAAAAAAGAAAACTAATTACTGGAAAAAGTAGAAGAAGAAGAAGCCTTAAGAAATTTTGCACAGGAATTCTTCAGTAGGTGGAACAGATTATGATTCAGACTTTGAGACAAAAAAGTTGTATGATTCAACCGAAATTTGCCTTCAACTCAATAAACTATTAGAAACAAATAATATACAAAAAAGAATTAAAGTTTTATAATATACAGGGTGGCCCATAAGTTTTGTTCAATTACATTAATATCTGGACTGTTCCCAGGCCACAATTCTTTTGGAATCATCGAGTTTTTTTGCACAAAATTGCTGAACAATTTTTGCTGAGTGTGCAGGTGCACCATCTTGCTGAAAAAGAATCATATCTTGATTAAAAAACATTTTTCTCTTATCAGCAGTATCACCTTGATGGTTTCTTGTAGTAGCCTCAACGTATTTTGGTAAAATGTGATTCATGTGATAATCAGCATTAACTGTCTGCTTCTCTGGCACAACAACCAACTCAGTCAATCCATACCGTGACATACCACCACACACCATAATTTTCAATTCAAACTTAGGACGAACAGCTGGAGTGATCTTTGATTTGTCATCGGTCCGTATTCGCATATTCTGACGATTTGGAACTGGAAATAACTCAACAGGGCTTTCGTCTGTCCACAGAACATGGTCTCGTTTTTGTCTACCAACATGGTCATCTTAAAGGTAACCATTTTGTTCCAACCAATCACAAAATTTCAAGCGATCATTTCGATTATTTTCAGTCAATAGTGGTTTTATTGGTTTATGGTAAGCTACTTTACCCCATGGTTGATGTTGAACAAAACGTTGCACTGTTGAACGAGAAATTTGTTTTTTACGTGTAATGTATCGTTCAGAAAAGTTTAATTTTTTCGCACAACTACTTGTTGATGAACCCCACTTGTCCTTCATTTCACTGGTTATTAACTTCTTTGATGCTGATGACAATACAGTTGGACGACCACATCGTTTCTTTTCATTAAAGTTTGTATTAACAGGTTTTCTCCAGTATCGCTGAACGCTTTTCTCACTGCAGCCAATTGCAGCAGCTACTTCAGCCTTAGACTTTCCTAATTTACCTAACTCAGCAATGCGTTTCTTCAGTGATGCTGTTAAATTTGATTTTCCAATAACTTTACCCATCTAAAAATTCAGATGCAGATACAGAAAATATAGAAAATAGCACATTGTCCTCTTAACCTAAAGTGGACAAAAATTGTGGGCCTATTGGAAACAACAAAGAACTCAAATTGCCAAAAAAATAACCTCAAAGTAAGCTGGTTTAAAACTGAAATGTGTTAGACAGATGTAATTTAACAAAACTTAACAGAAAATCTTGCAATGAAAACATTCACTACTTTTCTAGGTCTATTTTTTTATAATTCGAATTTATAACTTTTACAAACCTCTGGTCAAGTGTAAAATCGAAATTTTTCAAACTTTTTCCACCTCGTAAAAGTAAACAACCTCTAGTAAACAACTTGCAAAGACATATCAATAAGATTGTATGTTGTCTTTTCTTTTTCAGTAAAAACGATGAGTAGTCATAACGGGTGGACAAAACTTACGGGCCACCCTGTATAGCAGTTACGCTTGTTGAAATTCGAAAAATGCAAAAAGAAATGTTTTTAGAATATAAGAAAAAAATTACATCAATGTTTTTGGAACATAAAAAAGAAATTGCGAAAATAATGAAACAGCAGCAACAAATTGTTATTGACATTATAAGTGCTAACACAAAGATAATAAATGAACGGTTAGATAAAGTTGAAAATAAAGTTAATGAAATTGCTTCAAAAATTACCGTATTAATTAAAGATGAAACTGTGGTCATAAGAAAGAAATTGTTGGCGGAAGTAAAGACGAGGCGATTGAATGGTGAAAATGTTTATGTCAGGTATGACAAAATCATTACTTCAAAAAACTCTTTTTCAAAAATTGATGATAATAAATCAAAACAAATTTAAAAATTTAAAAATATATATATATTTTTAAACAAAAACCTAAATAATAAAATAATTTTAAAAATGGCGGAAACTAGTATTTTCAATATTTTTGATGTATCTACTAGAGAAAATACAATACTTTTAACAAATGACACCGACCCGGACGTTAATTACTTTAACAATTCTTTAATAGAAACAAATTATTTTAATTTAGGCGAAGCTTCAATTTATTTAAAATCTTCTTTATCTTATTTTTCAGTATTAAATTTGAATATCAGGAGCATGAGAAAAAATTTTGAAAACCTAAAAATTCTTTTATAAAACTATAACTTTGATTTTAGTCTAATCTGTCTAACAGAAACATGGTGTCAAAAAGGAGATGAGTCGAACTCTAATTATTTTCTATACGGCTATAATTCAACACACCAAACCAGGAAAAACAGCATTGGTGGGGGCGTATGTGTATTTATTCTTAATTCTTTTACTTTTAGAAATTCGGAAAACCTCAGTGTTAATGACGCGAATTGCGAGTCATTAACGATTGAAATAATAAAACAAAAAACCAAAAGTATTTTTATAACTGCACTTTACAGACCACCTAATGGTAATTTTGAAGCATTCGAAATACATTTAAAGAATTTGTTACCAATAGTCATTAAAAAGCACATTTATTTAACAGGTGATTTTAACATAGATATTCTAAAAGTTACTAATGATTCCTACGCTAAACGGTTTTTAAACACTCTCCTTCAGAATGGCGTAATACCTGTAATAAACAAACCAACGCGCGTAACTCGCAATACTTCTTCAGTAATTGATAACATTATTACTAATAATTACATAACTTGTAAAGTCGAAAGTAGAATTTTAAAAACCGATATTAGTGATCACTTTCCAACTTTTCTCATAAATTACTCATTAATTCCTGAAGCCAACAGTCCTCTTGTAAAATACGTAAGACACATAAATAACCAATCTATTATAAAATTTCGTCAATTATTGACAACAACTGATCGAGATCTTTTAACCAAATGCAAGGATGCAAATGATGCATTTAGCTTATTTATACGATTGTTCTCTAAAAATTATGAAAGATCCTTTCCAAAAATTAAAAAAAATACAAACTCAAAAAAAAAAATTTTTAACCATGGATGATCTCAAAAAATCATCTAAAAAAACCAAAAGTTTAATGTGAAATTTTAAAAAAATAAAACTTATACCAATGAAATAAATTACAAAAAATATAAAAACTATTTTGAAAGATTAAAAAAACAAATTAAAAAAAATTATTATTCTAATCTTTTAAAAAATTCCATAAGAAATAGTAGAAAAACTTGGGAAGTAATTAAAGAAGTAACAGGAAAATCAAAATTAGAAAAAAACACCACACTTCCAAAGAGATTAAAAATCAATATGAACAAAGAAATATTTGATGAGAAAGAAATTGCTGAAAATCTCAACAAATTCTTTAAAAACATCGGAAAAAATTTAGCTGCTGATATAATTCCTGGAAAAACAACATTCCAGTCATATTTAAAAACAGCTCATTCTGTAATGGATGAGTCTGAATTGTCTGTAAATGAACTAAGAGCATCTTTTAATGAATTAAAAATAAATGAGTGCAGGATTTGACGATATAAATGACAATGTGCTGAAAGCTGTTTATGATATTATTGAATTACCTCTTTTTTTTATTTTTATTTTGTCATTAACAACTGGTATTTTCCCTTGTCGATTAAAAGTTGCACGAATTGTCCCTGTTTACAAAAATGGTGATGATTCTTTATCATCTAATTATAGACCAATATCCATTCTTTCCTGTTTTTCAAAAGTGCTCGAGCGTATTATGTATACCAGACTATATAATTACCTTGAAAAACATAACATCTTATTCATCAAACAGTTTGGGTTTCGAAAAGATTATTCAACTCATCATGCAGTAACTGATTTAGCAAGTCGAATTTTAGAGGGCTTTGCTAAAAATAATTATACTCTTGGCTTGTTTATCGACTTGTCAAAAGCTTTTGACACTGTCGACCATAAAATCCTTCTGCAAAAACTCGAAAAATATGGAGTAAAAAACATCAACCTAAATTGGTTTTAAAGTTACCTTAAAAATAGAAAACAAGGAGTATCTTATACCAAATCTTGTTTAAAGCTAGAAACAGTTAGTTGTGGAGTTCCTCAAGGCTCTATTCTTGGACCCCTACTATTTCTAATCTATGTGAATGACATATACCGTAGACGATTATAGAATTCTTAGACAGAAAAGACGGAACAGAATTCTTGACGACAAAATGAAAAGTATAACCTTTATACAATCTTTTAAAAATGTAGTTAAACAGAATTTGCTCGTTTTTTTAACAGATACAAACATAATTTTATATTTTTAGTTTTAAAATTTAATTTTTTTTTACGTTACTTATTTGTTTTTCTTGCTGTTTTTTTTTTTTTTTTTTTTTTTTTGCTTTTTACTTTTGAAGTATTTTTATCTTATTACAATAAAGTTTATATTTATTTGCTTTATATAATGAGTATTTGTATATAATGAGATAATGACACAAAAAAAAAAAATGTAAATAATTATTATATATATTTTATTTCTATATTTTATTTTAGAAATCTTATTATAGTATAGCTATTTTTAACTTGCTATATAAAATGATTATTTATTTTTTTGTTGAAAAAACTTGTAAAGCTAATCTTTTAGATTTCTTTACTTTTTTTATTTAATTTAGCAAATTTTATTTTATTATTGTTATTTTAACTTGCTTTGTATAGTGAATATAAATTATTATATTTTATATATTATGGATACTTTGTAAAAAATATATCACGCAAATTGTAGGGGCTTGACGACAAGACTTATGTCTTCTACTTGCTCCTGTCTTTCTTTATATTTTGATTTATTTTATTAAACTTGGAAACGAGAACATTAAAAAATGCTTATATATGACGAAATAAATAAACAAATAATAAAACTCAGTCTGAATGATGTTTTAGATAAGTGGATTTTATTTATGACAAGGTAAATAAGTTTATAAATTTATTTTTACATATATGTATAAAAAAGTGAATTAAATTACAAATATATATATAAAATTTAGTTAAAACAACTTAAATGTTACATAATTTAAGTTAATTATAAAGTTAAAACAACTTAAATGTTACATAATTTAAAAAATGACAATGCCTTGTTTATTCTAGTTATCAAGTTAGTATGAGAGCTGAAACAGCAATGTTGTCTTCCTTATTCCAAGCTGGGGCAGTAGATATTGACACGTTGAACATATCTCAGTTGCAGATGGCAAAAACCACGAAATCACAGAGAATGAAGTACTTATAGTAGGGTACTTATAAGAGTAGAACCTGGATAAGGGTTTAAAACTTGTTCTTCACTTTGACACAAAGTTGGTCAAACAGTACAGGGCGGAGATCAAGGTTTCGGAAAAAATAGAAATGTTGGAAGTTAGTGTTTACTCTCTAGAGTACGGTTTCCTTGAATTTCTTCTGGAAATTTCTTCTTGTCCGAAGGGAAAGATCAAGCAATGGCTATCTAAAATCTTGTGGAATATTATGACTTAACAGACCAGATCATAGGTTTTTTTACTTACAAAACTCGCTTGAGCACTGTAAAACATAATGGTGCAATTAAAAACATTAAAGTTTATTCTAAGGTGCAGGTATGATGTTTTACTAAATTAAAAGCATTTTTTTAGAGAGTAATGGCAGAAAACGATAATAATATTAAATTTAGGCAACATTTATGGAACGATAAGTTCATCATGTTATGATGGAACTACAGGGAGAAACAAAGGGACCCAGTCAATCCTTATACAAAAAACATCAAGATCTTTGGCATAAGATTGAAAAAGATGTAAATACACTGGCTAACATTGAGAAATTTGATTGGAACAGTCTTGAGTTTGCTCTTAGAACCCTCTTTAACAATCTTGCAATGAAACAATACAGTTTTGCATAACAGCTCTTAAAACAAATATTTTTGACAGAGGTAATTAAAAGTATTTATGTCAACTGGTAGCTTTTATCTCGGAGCAGATTTGTTGAACTTCAGGTTTCTAGAACCTGGTACACATCACGAAGCAATATTTATGGCTGATTCATTGTATCTGTAAGCAATGCAAATGACCAAGAACTGCAACAAGCAACTCCGTATCAATCAGATTAAGATAATACAAGATTATACCCTGAGCTTTCACTATTTAATTTTTCTGAAGAGCCCAATGATAACTCAGGCTCTATCCAATGATCTTAGAGCATCCAAGATTTCATCGCAGATCATGATAGATCCACTTTACTCAAGACATACGGAAAAATTGGCAAAGCTCTTTATCTTAATGTTCTTAGACACACGTTTTACACCACAGTGTGTTATCTTTGCTTTAGCTGACCAATGCTGAATATTCCAGAAGATGAATATTCTTGTAGAATTGTTAATATTTTTTTTTTTTTTTTTTTTTTTTTTTTTTTTACATTTTAAGTTTACATTTGTCGTAATACAATACTTTAACAAATACAAACAAGGTTTCTGAAAAAAGATCGTACTGATCTTGTCATCAGAACCTTTTACAAGCATTTAGCATAATTATTTACAATGTATATAATCTATTTATAAAATAAACAGTAAAAGTAAATAGTAAAACAAAAAGATAAAAAGTAAAACAAAAAGAGTCGTTACATATAAAAAGTAAAACAAAAAGAAAAGTAAAACAAAAAGAGTCGTTACATATAACGTATTTTACAATTAACATAAAACGTATTTTACAATTAAAAAGTTCTAAATAAAGGTACATAATTACAATTAGAAGAATCTTATTATGTCATCGGAAAATAAAATAAAATTTTTGAGTTTATGTTTAAAAATTGGAAAAGTGTAAAATATATTAAAGTTTGGCAAAACAACTTTATTCCAAAGATACGGCGCACGATAAGCAATACCATACTGGTTAAACTTTGTTCGACAAAATATATGATTCAGAAATAAACAGCTTTGATAAAGAACAACCAGAACCTTTTACACAGGTCTGTCCCTTCTAAAAGCTATCAGACTTGTTTCACAGGAGCCTTATCTCTTTTTTCTCCATCTTGGTATAACCAAAGATGACAGTCTCTCATGGAAAGAAGAAGGAATGTTAAATTTGGAGAAAAATTTCAACTATTGTTCTTTCAAGACATTTTTGTCCAGTGTACGATAATTAGCAGTTGTTAATGACAGAGCTGAAAGACACATCAAATTGGTGCAGAATATTATTGGAAGGACACATTCCGAAAACAGGCTCCAAGAAACAATGATGGTGATTTTAGACAACCAGCAGAAGGTGTCTAAACGTGTCACTAAACAAGACTTAAAGAATATTTTGATAAAAAAAAGCACTTTATGGCTTTATTTTTGTCTTTGAAATATATTTTTTCCAAAAAAAGTTTAATAATTCTTGTACCACCTAATTGTTTTTTTGTATTCTGTAGTATGTCATTTCAAAAAACATTTTAAAACAATGCAATTATAATAAATAATAAAATAATTATTAAAATTTTTCAAAGTTGCAATAAGTATGGTAGTCAGAACTAACGCATCGGATGATTAACTTTAAATTAATTTGATTATTTAAAAAAAAAAAAAAAAAAAAATATATATATATATATATATATATATATACATATATATATATATATATATATATATATATATATATATATATATATATATATATATATATATATATATACTTTTACGGTAACCTATCATTTTTCAATGAATGGAAAATCAATATAAAATAATTTGAAATATACAATTTTATAAAAAAGAGATAATTAACCGTATATTTAACACTTTTTTATTATAAATTGTTTGAAAATAAAACTGTTAACTAGGAAAATTTTCGCTTAGGTTTGCCCACATTGAAATTTTTTGCGTTTGAAAATGTTTTTTGTAGAAAATTTTTGGAAAAGGTTTGGCTGCTTTTGTTTGCTTTTGTTTGCTTTTGTATATATAGGGTCAGTCCAAACATGATGTACTTGAACTAAAATGCGGCTCCCCCTCTCACAACCGATGTTTTTTAATGAGTTTAAACCGTGATAATGAATAGCGGAATATTCTAGTATAAAAGCGGTCCAAACAAAACATAAATAAAACAATCAAATAAACAAAATCAAATAAACAAAATAATCAAAACAAATAATATTCAATAGTTATATAGTGGTGAAACCATTTTTAAATATAAAGACATTTTTGATTACTTCATTAAAAGAAAGTGAGAATAAATATGAAAATTTAATTAGTAAGGAAGCAAAAACCGAAATTTGAATATTGATTTCTCAATGTTATCCGAGCTACAATCACTGATTGTAGCCTGATTCTGATCTCATCTGATTGAATCAAATAAGGCTAACCGAAAAATTTATGCAAAACTTTAAAAAGAAATGGAATGAGACAGGTAGACAAAAAGTAAGGTTTATAAATCGTTACGAGAAATGGTTAAATATGGAATTCATCGTACACCAACCTCAACAGCAAGCTAGGATAAAAAATGTACAACGAAGTGCACCTTCAAAATCATTTAAAGATCTCTAACAAGGTCTAAAAAAAGAAAATCTTTAGATATTACTGAAAAATTAGGTTTTACCACTGAAATTTGTTTCATGCCCTTATTCTTTATCTCAATAAAGAAGAACGATTTAAAGATGCCAAAGTTATTAAACATTTCATAGAAAGTAAAACTTGTAATACATCTTGCTCTAAAAGCTACTCATCAGAAGAAGCTTTAGCTTTAATGTTAGACTGTAGAATGAGTAGGACTGACTATTAAACTATCCGTCAAGGGACCTTAGATAAAGGTTGCATGTGCACCCTGCCTACAATTTTATTGTGAAAGCTAAAAGTGATTGTATTCCAGATTCTGGAATTATCACATCAAACTACAGTGCTTTTGTGAATCTTCAAGGAATAAACAAATAGAATTTGGAAAGTTATGGATAAATCAAAACTACCAGAGCCTTGTAATACTCTTTTTCTTATAAGAAAAGTCAGATCAGATGGTTCATCTGGAAAGTCTGTTTATAAACAGAGAACTGAAGATGAAAAGGACAGGTTGTCAGTTCCAGTTGAAGAATTTTTGTTTCTTTCATGTACAGTACCTGTGCAACCTAAGATATAGGAAACTAATGTTATTCTTTGGACTAACCCCAAAACATCCTCAACCTAATATTATCGTCCTGTTCGAATGCAACACGTTAAAGAAAATCAGCAAATTGTTAAAGCAGAATATGATTTTTTTTTTTTATGTCAACTGAACTCACCCAGCGGCCATTTGCTTTTAAAAGTTACGTTCTAAATTTTTTTAAAATGTTTTGTCTTTTAAACGTTTTTTAATCATTCTTCCGTAAAGAATGTTTAAAAAACGTTTAAAAGCCATTTAACGTAATTTTAAAAAACAAATGCCATTAGGGCAGAACAACTATTACATACACTTATTTATTTAACAATTACCATACACTTATTTCAAGTCAAGCACAAGCAAGAATATACTATGATTGATGGGAAAGTTTCCGCTTTTCTTTCTCCATTAAGTTATTCTTATTAAGTTTGCAATATATGCGGATTAAATCCTAAAAAAATGAACGACTCTATAATTGCTTACAGTAGACAACCAAATCAGATGTCTTTGGACCTTGGAATCCACACTCGCCATTTCTGGATTCTTTGTTTTAAATACCTGGTAAGGTAAGTTTCCACTCATCCGTTTTTCTACGGGAAAGGGAAAGGGAACGGAAAAATAATCACGTGAGCATGCGTAATAAAACTTTTTATTTGTCCGTAAGGAAACTGCGCATGCTCACGTGATTATTTTTCCGTTACCTTTCCCTTTCCCGTTGAAAAACGGATGAGTGGAAAATCACCTTTACATATTGGGCAGAGAAGAAGACCAGAATACAATGATTGTGAAAGTTTTCATGCAAACACTCTTGAAAAGAAAAAAATAGTTGCAAAAAAGAAATTCAGAAAAATTAAAGATATACTTGGACTTATTGTTGATGACCAAAAGGTGGTGGCTCTAGTACATCCAATGATGGAAACACAGCGAGAAGAGCATTTAAAAGCCATAAAACTTTTGCTAAAATACTTTGAATTGATAAGGATCTTGTTAAAAGATTTTTCATTATTCTTAGCGTATTGTCCTGTCAGCACCCAATTGATCCAGATAAACTAAAAATATATTGCTAAGATACATTTAAGACATATGTAGCACATTTTAAATAGTATCCTATGCCTACTGGAGTGCACAAGATGATTGTCCAGGTTGTAAGAGACAAGTCAGTTCCAATCGGCCTCTTATTAGAAGAAGACCAGGAAAATAGAAACAAAGATCCTAAAAATTTTCGAGAACATTTTACAAGAAAACTTTCTAGAAAAATTACAAATGAAGATGTAATGCGAAGATTGCTCTGCCCACTTTATTACTTCTATGAGGCGAAGTTCTGAATCAAAGGAGGAACTTGCTCTTTCAGCAGAATGTTAAGACCATCTTTTGTAATTTTCTTAATAGAATTATATTCTTTATTTTATTCCTAATTGTAGTATTAATAATATGGGTTCTAAATAGATTTACTTTATTTAAAGAAATATGTAAAAAGCTGCATGTTTACAACAGCATATTTATCTTTAAAGTAAGGATTTGACACTGCTTCCTTGTTGTTTTATAAAAACTCAAACCCTTTATAATTATGTATCTTTATATATCTCAGTTTAGTAAAAAAAAAATATTTAGAAATATTAAAGTCAATTTGTTTTTAATTATAATCTCGGTGTAAAACCGAGATTATAATTAAAAACAAAAGTAGTCGTATGTTTCTTGTTGTGTTTCCATATGCATAGAATATTCTTGTCTAGGTAATTATAAAATATGTGTTCTTGATGATTTTGTTTATAAACTGACTAGAAAGTAAAACTATTGAAATCAGCACCATGGAAATATCACACAGATCTAAAAATAATATTAAATGCAAAAAGCATGTCACATGTTATTTCATGTGTCCTTGGTGTGTTATTTTAGTGTTTGTTTATTCTACACAATAATATTCGTAAGTGTACCATAAATCATGGAAATTATTAAATTAATTTAAATATTGTCATGTAACATGTGTCGTTTGTTGTGTCTACTTTTTGCTCTTGGTGAGTTACTATACATGTTTATGCAATCTATAAAGGTTTAATAAAAGTGTAATTTATCCTCCAGAGAATGTTTAGTTAAAATGTATTCCAAAAATAACTATGTTAAAATAAGTTCGTTAAATGTAAGCTATAACGCTATGTGTTCATGGTGTTCTGCTCATGTATGATATACATGCTGGGGACTATTTATAGTTAATAGAAAGTTGAAAATGAAATATGAAATGCGTATCACATGTTTATTATTCGTTATTTCATTTGTCCTAGGTTTCGTGTTATTGGTCCTTCAGAGGTATAACAACCGACATTACAATGACATTTATTGTTGGCCAGGGTATGATAAACATTCACCGAAAATTTTAGCTTTTTAGCTTCAAAATTGGCGAAGATATGATTTTCGCCTCAAAAGTGACATTTCTGGACCACTGTGCGTTGCCAGATATTTTTATTTCAAACTTATACACAACTTCTAACCAACGTTAGTGCTGACGTTTATTCAACATAAGCCAAGTCTATTAACTTAACCAAAGAAAATACGTCACAAACAAGTTAAGAAATGTTTTAAAACAATGTTTAACTTGAACAATAAATTTTTAATTTTAAAGTTTATATTATCGACGTTATGAATCCTTGGTACGTTTTTAAAAATTATTTCGTGAATTTTCCTGAGAGCTTCGATTCACATTAAGAAATTTTTCATCGTATCTATCTCTATTTTTTTTGCTCATCGAGTTTTCTATTTATATTTTTTCTCTTTATAGATTTTTAAAAGATTACGCCATGCTGTGATAGGAGACGTTTCCTACAAACAACAACTTACTAAAACTTTTTGTTCCTAGCGGGTGAAAATTTCAAATTGTTCAATGAACAATCATTAATAAATTCTTAAGTTTTTTCACTTCTTTATAAATGACATAACGAAAGAATTTCGTTTAGGTTAGCTCAGTTCTTTAAAAGCTTGATGACACGTAAGAAATTCTTTTTTACTTTTTATTAACCTTGGGTACAAATTTTAGTTGTTAATTTGTATAAAAATGTTTTATATAACTTCTTAATTATATTAAAAACACTGATCGCTGAACTTCAGACGCTGTTGCCGCAAAACTCTTGAAAAGAGAATACTAATAAAACAGCTTAAGAATAACTTTAAAAATAATTAGAAATAACGAGCGTTACCATTCGCGTAAGATTCGTGCCTCAAGACAAAAAAAAAAATTTAACTCATTAATTGTATTAAGCCACCCGTTGTCAGGCAGGTAATTGCAACCATAAAAAAAATGCTTTTAAACATTTTCTTTTATAAAATTACGATTAATAAATTTTAACGAATGTTTATGTTGGATGCTTTAGACCGAAATTATTTTATAATAAACAGCTGTGCCGCTTTTTAAAAGGAATTAACAACAACAACAAAATAAAGTTCACTATAAAAATCGTTGTTATAAAATGAACAAAAAACACATGTTTTAGACGGAATCTTTTGATGAACCCTTTGATGATTGCTTATAAGTAAGACTCATTTCCAACGGATATATTGTAAAGAACAATATAGTTTATTTTCTAACTTATATGAAAATTCAACAAACAAAAATAACGTATTTGTGTTTAAAATGGAAACGACGGAAACACTAAAAGCATACATAACAATTTAAAATATAATGCAAAGTTTCTAAAGATTTCTTAGAAAAATTACCGGTGTTTTCATTGAAATGATATATCACTTCTTCTGTTACGCATACCATCCTTTTTAATATTATACACAAGTATCCTATAATTAAGTTGGAGAGTACAGTATCGAATTAAGTTTAATAAGTATCACCGCTGTGCCCTCCTCCAAAAAAGAGTATTCCGGTCAGTCTACTATAAAAAAAATGGACCACGTAGTTTAAATGAGTAATTAATTTGCACTCACAATCGAACAGAATTCCATTCGAATGCGAACGAAATATTTTATTAATAAACTTATTAAAATTTACTTACTATTTACTTACTAAAGAAACTCTTCAAAACACTTTTAGAAATAGATGGAAAAAATAGAATTCTTAAAATAAAAGACTTTCTAAATGCCCTTATCGTAAGGAGAGGGGTTCTCGGGTGCAATTGACTTTTTTTTTACCAAATTCTCTTTGTTATAAATATAATCAATTATACAATACTTGACTGTTAGAGAAAATTTGATGGAACAGTACTTAATTGATGCAATCGTGCATATTTCTGAAACGTAACGTATGAGACTTAAAAGTAATTTAAATGGTAAAATGTTTTATTTACCCGAGTTTTATTTACCCGAGTTTTATAAATGCACGTGATCAATTGCTAAAAATTGAACATAGTTTTTTTAATGCTTTAAAATTTTTGAAGTGTTATTTCGATTATTATATTGGAGAACACTCGGTTGATTGTACAGGCTAGTCAGTAGAACCTAGATAATTTTATATTATTCTGTGTGTCTAATGTGAGCAGAACTAAGGTATGACTAATAATAACATATTATGTTTTGAATTGCTGCCAGCATAAAATTACTGTAATATAACAAAATAATTTAAGTGAGTGTAATCTAAAATTTAGTTTTATCAAGCTTTTCCAGTAATTTTTTAAGTTGACAATGTAAGTAATAAAGAAACTGCGTGCTTTAAGTAAAAAACCAGATTTCTGAATAATAAAGATCAATGAATAATAAAAATGCAGTCAAAGCTTGTTAGGGTAATAAAAAAAGGCTATTTGTTTTATACCATGTAACTAATATATAAGTTATGTCATCTTCTATAAAAAGACTTTTCTTAGGTGTTCCAGTTTTTACAAATTAAACGTTGCTCAAATATATTTGTAGATATATTTTATACGTATTAATCAAATTTATTTACCAATTTTTCAATAAATTTGATAAATTTAACATTACCTATAAAGGCATAAATTTTAGAATCATCGAAAATTTTATTAATATTTTGAGTCGAATATTTTCTTTTTAAAAAATTAGTAACGTGTTGCTATGCGCTCCATTAATTTTTAATAAGTAATAAAGATGTAATAAAGATGCAAATTTCGTAAAACAAAGAATTCAGAATAAAAGAATTTAAATTCGAATTAAACGAATATGAAGAGTGGAAATGACAAATTAAAGACAATCGAATTATAATATCTTAAAAGATTCTTTTGCAAGAGGTACGTTTGTTATTGTGTTAATATTTAAGATACTGGGAGACAAAAAAGACCAAGGTTAGGTTATAAGTTTAATATCATTAAAATATATATATATATATATATATATATATATATATATATATATATATATATATATATATATATATATATATATATATATATATATATATATATATATAATGTAACACTTTATTTTTATGCAAAAAACTTTTTCTTGCTATATTAGATTCAACTGCGGTATTTTTGTTTTAAGTTTTTATTTTTATTTTTCAGCATATGCGCCTTTGCTATTATTATTTGTATTTGCGGTTTTCAGTTGCGTTTTTAAAATTTGATTTGGTATAGTAACTACAAACAAAAATTAAATAAGGTTTAACCAGTTTTGTTACAAAGAAAAAGTTTTGAACAATTATAAAGTTTTCCAAATTCCATTGAAAATCCGACAAATGGATTCCATTGAATAACAAGGAAAACGTTACCTGACAAGAAACACCTTTAAAAACAAACAAAAAAAATATGCATAACAACAACAATAAAATGTTGACTCGTGAATTTTTTAATACATTTATTCATAATAAGTTTTACTTTTGCAATAATTCGGAGTACAAATGACAGAGTGTAAAACAAACCCAAAAGATGAAATAGTCAAGTAATAATTTTCAGAAGCAATACTTTTTAAAATAAATGAACTCTTGTATTTTGTTTTTATACAGCAACACTGCGCACTGTAAGTTAAAATAAAAAATCCCATCTACAAAATAATAAATAATACGAGTACTCGGCTTATCGCTTAATAATAAAGCGACAATTAACAGTCGCGCTTGATTTCGTTTTATTTACAATGCGGTTAAAGCTACGATCGGTTTATCAAAGAGTTTTATTCTAATTGCATTTGTTTCTAGCTGATCCTTTTGTTCTTAGATATTGAGGGTTCGCTATAGCGCAATGCTATAACTAGGTTTTTTCCGCGTTGACGTATTTAAACTTTATCGGTGTCGTCTTTAGGTTATTCTCATTTTCTCATTTCTACTTATACGAGAACAAAAAGATTTCATTATTTTTTTATTCATTTGCGGTGCTCTGCTTTCTGTTGCGATATCGGTTTTTTGTTTTTCCGAATTGTGTCATTGTTTTCTTGTTCTTTTATAGAAAAGTACAATTTCAACAATAAACAATTTCTTTTGTTTGAGAAATCTTAATCAAAATGTACTGCTAATAAAATCCATCTGCCTTGTTTTTTAAAAAATAACTCTTGTTGCAGTTTACTGTAGTTAAAAAAAATAAGTCTAAAATTATCATAGTAGTGTTTATTTTAATTTTAAACGTACTTATTTATTTTAGCAAATATAATAGTATTACTATTATAATAAAGCTTCCTGTTAAACACCACCGAAAGCTGAAATAATAGGCGGCTTTATTTTGTGTGTACTTACGACAAATAAAGATTACTGATGTTTTTTTTTCTAAAAAAATTACCGCTTTGGTTGCGCATTACAACAATTTTTTTTAAATTACTTTGGAAAAACACAGACATTCAGTTTAGTATTAGTGGTCATATTAATTGGTACTTAGAGGTTTTTTTGTAAAATTATTTTAAAGTTTTATCTATTAAACGAGTTTATAATATCTTACTGGTAAAACAATATTAGAAGCACCTTGGCCTTGATTTGGATATTGGTTTTAATATCTGGAGCATTTTAGTAAGTACCTAGCTACACATTTTATATGTTTTTAAATCGATTTATATGCATATAGCCAAATTTATAAAAGTATAATAAATTTGCAGAAAAATAAATACAGATACAGTCAATTTTGATTTAATTTTCGAATATAAAAAATTTTAATTTAGTTTCAGTTTTTACTTATAATTATTTAGTCTTTTTTGGTTCGATACTTTTATTCTATTTGTTCCTCAAATGCTTTCAATTATCTGTTTAATGGCATTAATAAAAAATAATGATAATAGTATTAGTTATAATAATAACAACAACAACAACTAACACTACAATAATAATAATAATAATTATAATAATAATAATAATAATAATAATAATAATAATAATAATAATAATAATAGTAATAATAATAATAATAATAATAATAATAATAATAATAATAATAATAATAATAATAATAATAATAATAATAGTAATAATAAAAACAACAACAACAACAATTAATAATAATAATATATACTATTACATAATATATATATAGTGCAATGTACAGGAGTAATATAAATATTAACATATATTTTATAATTTATAAAAGGTATTCATTGTTAAAACAACAACTATTCAATAGCATTCTTTATCTATTATTATTAAGCAGACAGTATCTAACTAATTTCTATTGTAAATTGCAGTATATTGTAATATTGTAATTAAACAGTGTCAAGCAAGTATCTACAAGACACTGTTTAAATATATGTTGTTTATTTTGTATATTAATGTGGAAATGAGTCTCATACTGTGCATACTTATTTTTCAGGAAATGCAAAGAAAAAGTTACTTTTTATTTCATACTTTATTTTGAAAAAAAGTCAAAAAAGTTATTTACAAAAATACTTTTCTTTGTTTTACTTTTTCTTTATAACCAAGGGAGCTACTTTGAAGAGAATCATTTTTATTTTTTTTCAATCTATTATCAATCTTATAATAAACTTTCAAATAGACAGTTTTTTCAAATAAGTAAAAAAAAACAAAGAATAGCAATACAAAATCTTACCTTGATGTAAAAATTTTTTGTATCTATGTACCTGCCCAAATTAAAACCATCAGTCTTAATATGTACTAAAGGCCCTGTAAATGGCTATTTTAATATAATTCATTAATGTTTCTTGCGAGACTAAATGTGAAAAGATATTTACATATATCTAAATGTGTATAATTTAATACACAAAATTTGTTATATAATTACCTTATTTGTTGTAATTTTAAAAGCTATTTTTAATAATTTCATTTGTACAGTTTTGTTAGTAGTTTTGTAACTATAAAGTAAAATTATAAATGATTTTTCAAATTTAAAACAAATTTTTAAATTTGATTTTTTAGGTATGTTGAATTCAAAACCAGTTTTTTTCAAGGTTATATGTAAAGATGTTAACTCTGGCTTTTCTTTTTCTTTTCTTGAAAGAGTCTAAGCAAAAAGGTATTATTGCTTATTTAATACTTTTGTTGTAATTGTTGTGTGTGTGTGTGTGTGTGTGTGTGTGTGTGTGTGTGTGTGTGTGTGTGTGTGTGTGTGTGTGTGAGTGTGTGTGTATATATATATATATATATATATATATATATATATATATATATATATATATATATATATATATATATATATATATATATATATATTCACTACTTGTGTATTCTACCCATCATAATCTTTTTAACCAAAACTTTAGTCTTGACAATTTTCAGACAAAGAAGAAAAAGAAAAATAACAACAAATTTATTAATAATAAACAATTTCTTGGTGTAAATGCTTTTTATATGTAAATATTGTCTGCCCAAAACCTCAGTTGATGTATGGATATATGTACTGAATCCCCCACATATGGTTTTTAAAATGTGATGTTATCAGTTATATATTTAGAGCTTAATAGCTTCATGCCTTCATTTTTTTTTTTTATGAAACTACTTGGGATAAATATAAAATACCTAGTAATAGTAGCTAACGGCATTAAATTGTATTTAAATAGTATATTAATATGTGTATGTGTGTATATATATATATATATATATATATATATATATATATATATATATATATATATATATATATATATATAACAGCATTTTGTATCTATGAATAATATTAACAAATCAAAACTTTCAGCATGTTGTAGGATTTGTGTAAAAAGTATATAAGTTCTAAGATTGGTAAATAAATGTATGAATTCTAAGATTGGTAAATAAATGTATGAATTCTAAGATTGGTAAATGTATGAATTCTAGGACTTGTGAAATAATGTATAGGTTGTAGTAAAGATTGACTAAAAATTACTATTTAACAAAATAAAGTAATTATGATGATGACAATGATAATGTTCATGATCACAATTATCTTGATCATGGTTATGAAAATTAGTTTCTATTATGACTCTAAAATTACTTTGTTTATATCAAGTTTTTTTTTTTTAATAATGGACTTTAATTTGATTTGTATAATTTTTACTTGTTTTTACTTAAATATCTAAATGAAGTTTATTTTGTGTGTGTACTAATTGTTTTGTCTGGGTAATATAGGTAAACTTTTTTATTTGTTATTATTATGCTATGACTATAAATCTAAATAAAATATTCTTTTGAACTTTTATTTGTTGTATTATCAAAATATTTAATTTATTCCACATACATATTGAAAGATATTGTTTTTTTAATCTTATTTTTTAATCCATTGGATTTAATCTTTTTTGTCCAATAACGTCTAATCCTATCCAACGGTGTTTGATATGGCTTTTGAAGTATTTTATTATTTATTAAGGAATAATAACACATTATGTGTCAGGGTCTGTAAACATTTTTCTCAGCAGGTTTAGTTTTTAAATTGTTTGTCAGTTCAGCTAAGTACCAGTTGTTGGAAATTATAAAGTTATTGTTTAATTTTTTATTCTATTGCATAATTAAAGTGTTAAAATTTTAAAAGAATGATAAATCTTTAGTTGACAGATTTTAAAATAGTTTTTTTCTGATTTATTTCATTATTGAATCATGATTAGAAGCTATATATATCTATATCTAAAAAGGGTGTCCTTTTGATTTACAAGTTTCTCCCATTTTTGCTTGTCCATATATTTTTTTTGGTACTCCTGTGTATTGAAAACTAAATAGTCATTTTTAATGTTTTGCAAGTGTTGAACTTTGTAAAACATAAAAGAGTTTCTCAGTGGATTTTTTTAAAATGTATTTTCTATATATTGATATATATTTTCAAACTTTATAAAAAGTGGTCATTTGAGGCTAGGTCTATATTTTTTTTCTTTGACATAAATTATCTTTAGTGTTATTTATGTCTCTATATATGGTGATCAACAAATTTATGTTGAGGGAGACACATCAGCAAATTTGTGTTGAGGGAGACCGGTGCTCAAAAACATTTATGTTTTTATGAAGTAAATTGGGGTAATTGGGGTAATTATTGCTTAAAATTCAAACTTGAATTTCAGATAATAAATATTAAATTAATAAAAAAATGTAGTTTATTTATTTGTGATAATTTTCAAGTAAATTTTTTATTTTGAAAGTCAAAAAAGTTAAGATGGTTAACTTGAAAAAGGAAAAAATTATAATTGGATTTTATATTTTGAATTTTTCTATTATTTTTTGTAGATTTTTGTGAACAATCAAACTTATTTTTGTCAATAATTATATATTTTGAACTGACTACCTTTGCAAGTTATATGAATCTGGAAAACAAGATATAGAATTCCAAAGAACTGATGTTCGAGGAAAAAAACTAGACCATTAAGAATTTTCAGAGCACTTAGGAACAGTCACAGTAAAAGGATGAGACTTGAATTGAATGAGGGGTAACACACAAATAGATTTTAGTAGATGGCACAAGGCGCTAGCTCTTTAGAGCAGCACCCATTATTGTACTTATAGAAAAGACAAATAGAAGTAACATTACAACAATGCGACAATGGTTGAAGGTTGTTGCACCTTGTCCAAAAGATAAAGGGCATCATTTGAAGATCTACTTCAGATATGGCAACAGTATTCCTTACAAGGATGGGTTAACCATAAGGTTCCATCTTTGGTCCTATGTTATTAATTATCTATTTTAATGATCTTCCTGACGATCTTACCTCTAAAGTATTTCTCTATTTGTTGATGATTCAAATAAATGCTCTAATCTTCATAAAAGGTTATCTTTTTTTGATTGTTTAGAATAGGAAGCTAATCTTGAGAGATCAATTCTCTAATTTTAATACAAATTTTTTTTGCTTCTCAAAAATAATCATTAAGTTCTTATAATAGTGAAAATGCTAAAACCTTGTTTATCTACTAATCAATAAAGTTGTAATAAAATATTGCCTAAAAGTAACCAATGACAAACACTAAATTGAGTCACATAACTTTTACCACAAACAATTGAATTGAATCAATTAATAATATTTATACAAACAACTTATGTCTATGATTAAAAAGGTAAAAAAATAACATTAAGCTGCGATAAGTTGTTTTAAAAAAGGGTGACCAGATGTGTGATTTTTCGAGGTTGTCCTAATTTCAGGTAAGCTGTCCTGTTTAAAAAAGGTCATTGGAACAGTCAATTTTTTTGATTTGGAAACTTGTCATGTTTTTGAAAAAAAAAATAGTAAAAAATAATTTTTTTGTTTTAAATTTCCTGTGTATTAAGTATCATATTTGCCAAAGGTACTGTAAACAAAGTTCCTGTTGAAACCAGTTTGAAAAAAAAAAATTATAAACCATAAAAAAACCAGGGGTATTAAAAAAATTATGCAACAAAACAAAATTTATGATTATGAATTTGAATGCATTATCATGTTTTCTATTTCAGTTTTTGATAAAAGAACTATTCATTTGTATTAATTTTTAAACTGTTAATTATAAGGAGAAGCTAAATATTTCTTGCTAAATAAATTTGAAATTCTTTGTAACTCGTATATCTTTTTATTTAAATTAAATAATAGCTTTTTTTTGTAAACTTCCATTCTTTAAATATTTAATATTAAAAAATGTTTTTTTTTTAACTAGTTTTTAAGTATATTTTAATTTAAATGTCAGAGCGTATATGTGCTTACAATGAAGATTTCTCCAAAAAATAGAAGTTTATATGAAAAGCCTTAAACTAGAAGTAAAATGTTCTGTGTGTGTGTGTGTATATATATATATATATATATATATATATATATATATATATATATATATATATATATATATATATATATATATATATATATATATATATGTATATATATATATATATATATATATATATATATATATATATATATATATATATATATATATATATATATATATATATATATACATATACACACACACACACACACACACACACACTTACTAAAGCGTGTTTTGATAAGCATTTGGTCACTTCTTCTGCTTACCTTAAGCTATACTGTTTTTTTTGAAAAAGAAGAAGAAAAAATGAAGAATGATGAATGAAACAATTGCTTCCCCATCCCAAACCCTCAGTCGATGTAGCAGCACTCCACTGCGAGTCAGGCTATTTGTTAGTTGATGTATGTACTGAAGCCCCCAGCTGCAGGCTATTTCAGTATGACGTCAGATTGCTTACAATAGTACGCAATACTATTTGTGTATATATATATATATATATATATATATATATATATATATATATATATATATATATATATATATATATATATATCAAGCCTTTCCGGGAAACATGTGTGGTTGCACGCTTTGTTCGTCCACGTTTAAAGTAATTTTTTTAGACTAACTGATCATGGCAATTCTCCTCTTTTAATTTATAAAGCGCTAAAATAATTAGCGGCAAAAAGCTAAACTTATTACTAAGAAAATAAACAATTTTTAAATAAGGAAACAAAATTTTAACAAAATATCAAGTTTATTTAAATAAACTAGAAAAATTATTAATTAAAAAATATAAATTAAAAAAAAAAAATTTTTATACAACGATTTTATTCTTTTTTTTTTTATTGTCATTGAAAAAAATATCTTTTATAACGATTTATAAACAATTGAAAGTTTTGATATGCAATTTATTCACGATTTTTTATCAATAACTGTCCGTGTTTCTAGCACAATTTATAAAGTATTTCCTTTATATACTGACTGAAAAAAGTTATGAAAAAATTGTATATCAAAAAATATTTTTATTTTCGTTATATTCTTGTCTACTTTTTTCCTCGACTTGTATCAATTTTGGTAGTGGAAAATAACAAACCCTCTAAAAATAAAAAAACAGTAAATATTTAGGTATGTTATTTTTTTGACAACAATTTATTTATTTTATTAATAAATTTTTTTTAGCTTATTTTCTTTTATTCGAGTATTGCTGATTTATTATCTAGTTTCTTATAGCTTTATTTTGCCGCGAATTCTTAAAATGCTTACTATATAAAAATGTGGTCAAGTTGTATAAAAAATTACTTGAGGCATAGACGTATAAGACGTGTGACCACAAAAGTATTTTTTCTCTAAAAAGTTTAATTATCATTGTAACTAAAATGAAAAATTTGAAGTCAAAAAATTTAATTCATTGGATATGGGCGCAGTTTTTGCAAAAAAAATTTTGTCTAAAGAATTTTTTCACAGTGCAATAAATGACGCTTGTTATGTGTATATTAATGTGTTGTGTATATATTAACATTGATTAACTTATTGTATATATTAACGTTGTTATGTGTATATAAACGTATTATGTATATATTAAAGTTTGTAACATTAATGTTACAAACATAGGCTTATAACAAAGATAAATCCTAATTTTGTATTTAATTAGCAACTTTTATATAAATAAACAGATAGCTTGTGCAAAAACCAAAAGCTCTCGTAAAAAGCAGTTTAGAGGAGCAGCTCGCATGGTTCATCATGTTTGTTTTAAGAAAGCTTTTCTCACGCTTATGTCATTTTTTAACAAAACTTTTTCTTTTTATGAAGAGTTAACAAATTCACTTTCAAAAAGGCTAAAAATTAGAATTAGGAGTAAGTGACTTGTAAGCCCGATAAAAAGATGCAATCTTAGTCAGTGCTAACTTTGCAATGATCTGTTAAGACTGTTACAATTCATCAATATAGGAATATTAACAGCATTGCAATTTTAGCACTAAACAACTGAGTTTTGTCTGAGTTAACAACTAAGCTAAAACACCAAACAATTGAGTTTTGTTTGAGTTAAAATTTACTAGCCAATGCTGGTAAGTTTTTTGTCAAGGCTGCAGTATTTAGTTCTTTCATCAGTAAATGCAGTTTAGTGTTAAGATTATCAAGACCATTAACATAGATGAAAAATAACATATGACCAACAATATGATACGCCAGAATTTAATGGAAATGAAAGAAAGTGTTGGTCATCAAGGGTGACTTTAATATTGCGGTGGAAGGGAATGATTCAGTAGTTTTTAAAATCTTTTCTAGATCCACTGTATAAAGAGAGCTTATAGAGAAAACCAGCATGCTATTCTTTTTTGAATACTTTTAATATGTCAAGAGTATGTCACAATCTTTCTCTTATAATGATACAATCTGATTTTAAATGGAAAACTCAAGTTGATACAGCGGTTGGCAGAGCAAACTTATTGCTTTGTATTATAAGAAGAACATTCAAATACGTCGACACACATGTGGTGAAAAAGTTGTACGTAACATTTGTTCGGCCACACCTTGAATTTGCGATTCAAGCTTGGTGTCCATTTTTAAGACAAGACATCGATAAAATTAAGAAAATCCAAAGAAGAGCCACAAAGTTAGCGCCAGCATTAAAAACAATACCATATGAGGAAAGATTAGATATTATGAAATTAACAACTCTAGAAGAACGGCGAATAATCCAACAGTATAAAATTCAACATGGGTTTGATAAAGTAAAATGGGTTTCAAACTACAATTATACCGCGTCACAAGAAGGCCCCTATCTGAGGCAACATAAATTCAAAAAACTATACTGCAAGAATACTATCAGATCAAATTTTTTCTCTAATCGTATAGTCAACATATGGAATAATCTACCGAGTGACATAATAGAAGTAGAATCAATAAATCAGTTCAGAAACAAACTAGATAAATCAAATATTTGCAAAAACATTTTATTACAAAATTGTTTTGAAGATAATTTGGTTTAGAGATTTAGGAATTGTGCAAAGCTGATACAGTGCAATATCAACTGTTATTGCGCTCCACAACTGTTAACACCAGTTGTTACAGCTACCTCTTATTATATTATTATAAGGAATTAACAAAATCTGTATTGATTGACAGCAGAAATCTGGAATGATTTAAAGCAGATATCTCTATTGATTGACAGCAGAAATCTGGATTGATTCAAAATAAGTAGTTAGACTCAACATATTAAAAGTTTGTTAATTAAAGATTCAAAGACATTGCTCATAATAATAATAAGATTGTTTGGGTAATGGAACCATAGATGCCATTTTCCAGCAGACATGAAAACAATAGCTGAGCACTTCGTAAATAGGTTAGAGAGTATTGAATTCTGAAGAACATTTATGTAAGACTGTAAGAAGAGTGTTGTTGGGACCACAAGCTGTAAAAGGGTCATTTAAACCTGATTTTACAACAGGTAAATTGGTATATTAGATTTGCCCAAGCCAAGTCTGCGACTATTGCTTTACAAATCAAAAGATAACAGCCATCAACATTGGTATCCAAAGTTAAAACAGGTATTTTAAATAAGTCTTACTAAGAGCTAGTAGCTCTGGTGGGTTTTGCAAGAGGTAAGATTTTACTGGTGAAAAGTTACTTCAATGGCCACTAAATGGCAATGAATATTTGTAACAGATAGATTGAAACAATTTGGTGATAATGACAGTTTTTTTATGTTTGATATTTTTAGGTGCTATAATCATATTTCAAGTTGTTACAGAACCTGATTCAATCATAGGTAGTAAATGGCAACCTAAGCAATAAGCTATGCAGTTGCTTCAGTCCTACTAAAAATCTTAAAGTTGTAACAAAAGGTTCCTTATATGGTCTTGACAATGCACACTAAAAGCACTAACCCGTGCGCAATATGGCATTATTAATACATTGATATTTTACAGCTATAACTAGTATTTAAAAGTGAGCATAGTATATTAGCAATTTACTTATCTAAATATGCAGTATTAGATTCACTAAGCATTTTTTGTTAGTGATATATAGTTATCTTATACATTGAAACTCATAAAAATATTTTAATTTTTATTTTAAAGAAATCTTTTGATTTTTTTACTTATTAAAATTTCATGTATGATTATAAATTTTTCTTGTTGTATTACTTTTTATTTTTGTCTTATTAGAACCAATATTTGAAAAAGCTCCTGAAGTTTATATTTTAAATGTAAATGAAACTGTACTGCTGCCTTGCAGTGTCACTAATCAATATGCTGATTATAAACGTAAAGTGTTATTTCATTGGATGAAACATAAACCAGATGGATCTGTTGTTTGGAATTGGCCAAGGTATCGCATCAAACCAAATAAGGGTTTAAGAATCCGCCAGCTACAGAAACATGATGAAGGTGTTTACTTTTGCAATGCAGAAAGTAAAGTGGGTGGTTTCAAAAGTATAAAGCGTGTTTTAATAGTTACTGGTAATATTAGCAAAGAATTTCCTCAAGGTTAAACTTAGTTTACTTGCTATACATTTAAATCTAAAAAATTATAAGTTATTTTAAATGATATGGTTTTTTTTAGAAATTGAAATGCCAACTCAAGTTGGCTTTGTGCCACTTTCTTCCCCTAAAAGTATGTTTTTATTTTTTATATTTTTGTATGTTCTTTTTAAGTTTATATATATATATATATATATATATATATATATATATATATATATATATATATATATATATATATATATATATATATATATACAGCTATTCACGAAAGTTTAAACGAGGGTGTAATTTTAAGAACAAATCTTTAGTTTTTCTTTAATAAAAATCTAATGGAAATAGATATCAAAATAATTTTTCCCTATTCGGTAACTAGGTTTTCTGATCAAAAATAAATAAAAAAAGTAGGTTTCGACTCATAAGTGATCTCTTGGGAATTTGATTAATAGATAGATGTCAGAAATTAATTGGTGTCATAAAAGTTTAAACGAGTTTATTAAAATTCAATTATTTGTTAAGTAATTAATTAATCCGTTTGCAACATTCAAATAGGCAAAAAACTTGGGGTTTCTGAATCTTGCCTACGAAAAACAGTCAAAACCTGGAAGCATACCAAGGGCGTCGTTGACATGCCATGTTCCGGGAGACCATCGAAGCTTAGTGACCGTGAAAAAAGTAGCATATTCAGAAGCTGCAGAGAGAATCCTAGGCACAGCTACAAAAAGCTAGCACAAATCTTCATTTGTGCTAGCTTTTTGAAGTTGTTTTTACATTATGTTTATTTTTCAATTCTTTGAGTTGAAAAATAAACATAATGTAAGCAGAGAGCTCGTTAGGCGAACATTGCTGCAAAAAGGTATTGTAACGTACATTACAGCAAGAAAACCTATTTTATCAATCATGGACTGACGTAAACAGCGAATATGGTCAAAAGAAAGATTAAGCTGGGCTGTTGAAGACTGGTTAAAAGTTATTAGGAGTGATGAAGCTAATTTTCAAGTTGTAAACCGCAAGGGAAGACTATATGTCCAAAGATTTGCAACGGAGAAATATTCAGATCGGTTTTTGCAACCACGTCGACAAGGCGGTGGAGGTTTCATTGGTATTTGGGGATGTTTTTCTCACAAAGGTATCGGTATGTGTGAGCTGTACAAAGGCCGAATAAATCAGTACACCTACAAAAATACATTGGAAACGTGTTTAATTCCATCAATCAGACAGTTGTATGGTAGAAGCAAGCAATTTATCTTTCAACAAGATGGGGCTCCAGCTCATACAGCTAAATCAATCAAAGAATATTTTTTGCAGAAAAAGATAAATGTGATCCCTTGGTGCCCTAGATCACCAGATCTCAACCCAATTGAAAATATTTGGTCTTGGATTGACAATCAACTTATTACCAAATACAATCAACTGAGCAACTTTTGAATGAGTACTGGTTGAAGGTACCTCAAGAGATGTGCATGAAATTAGTTGAATCGATGCAGAAACGAGTTTACCTTTGCTATAAAAACAAAGGCGGACATTTCAAATATAAACTTGGCATTTTATTTCCATTTTTTATTTGTTTGTAAAATTTTGTTTAAACTTTTGTGCTACTCATTTTTATTCTTTAAGTCGACATCATTTATTTTAAGTCGACATCATTTTTATTTATTTTTTTATTAAGAAAAAAATAAACCTACTTGATCAAAATTACACTCTCGTTTAAACTTTTGTGAATAGCTGTATATATATATATATATATATATATATATATATATATATATATATATATATATATATATATATATATATATATATATATATATATAGTATATATATATATATATATATATATATATATATATATATATATATATATATATATATATATATATATATATATATATATATATATATATATATATATATATATATATATATATATATATATATATATATATATATGTATAGAGAGAGAGAGAGAGAGAGAGAGAGAGAGAGTTTAATAATTGTTTTTATACAAAGTTAATAAATGAAAAATTATCCCTTTAACAGTCCCGTGTCTTTTTTGAAATCTATGTCTTTTTTAAAATCTACGTCTATGCCTAGTGCAGCTTTTTTTTTTGAAGTGATCTCTAAATATCCCATGTTTTTAAAATCATCGTGTTTTTTTACTAATAGAATAAAAAAAGTTTTTTTACTATTTTTAACATTATTAAACACTACAAAATGTTATTATTTAAGTTTAAGAATATATAAATCATACTACATAAACACAAAATTTTAAAAATGTGTTCACTAATATTCACTTTTTATATGATAATTGGAAAAGCATGTAACTGCACCAAGTCTTACATCACTTTCTACACATTCATATCTTGAATCTTTTTCAATTTTGTGTTTGTAACATACCGCACAACTTCTTTGAGCATTAATCTTTTATTATCATTTTCAATAATCATTCATTAAATATATCTTTTCATTATTGATTCATCAAATTTATAGTTTTCTATCTTTTTGTGAGTAGATATTTACTTTTTGATAATTATTTTTGCACTGAAAGAACTTCCTTATTTGTCATATTTAAAATTAAAGTGAACACGTTTAAAAGTGAATTATTGAAACAAAAGCTCTGTAATTATGTAGTAAGAAATTTTGTGACAAGTAGACATATAATTACTGATGAACAAGAAGGAAATATATGGAGATGCATAAAAGCGTCATATTATGGCATGTACATTTGGGAATCACTTTTAGTTTGCGTAATAATACAGCATGGACTGTTAACGAGTTAAAAAAATATATTACTCATTAATTTTTATTCAGCTTAACAATTGGATGTGTTAACTTTACTTTTCACAAACTTTTTCATTCATCAAGTGCCACATTTAATAATTTAATTGTTATATTGTTGATTTATTTTATCACTTGATGAATGCTTCATTTGTCACAAGTATGTACACCATTATAAAATATATAATGAAAATAAACCTCTTGCAAAATCTGAATTTAAATGTATAACATATAAGTATATATTTTAGTTATAATTCGATAACAAAAAGTAAATGTTTGGGTTGAACTTGATTGAATTTTAACTTTAATTAAGCATGCTCATCTCTCAGTTTTGCTAAGCAATCAAATTTTATTTTTTGCCACATTTTTTTTTATTTAAATCTACAAGGCTTTTATTTCTTATTTTCATTTTTCTATAAAGAAAATTGTGTTAAAAAAAGTATGATAAATTGTACTTGTAAATCTTAATAAATTTTTGATGGTTACATCAAAATTGCTGTTAAAAAATTTGTTCCAGGATTTTTATTATTGCAAAATATAAATTTCAGTTCATAACTGTTGACTTTTTGAAAAAAGATATTGTTAATACAAGTTTATAATACAAATATATTAACAAAATATGTATGTTCTCTCTCTCTCTCTCTCACACACACAAAACACACACAGAAACAATACACACTCAATGCACACACACACACACACACACACACACACACACACACACACACACACACAAGCACGCACACATATATGAGGAAATGTATATACATTGGCTGATTAATAATTTGTCAGCCTATCATTTCATTTGTAAAGAAATTTGTCATCAGGTTTTATAATACAATGACATAGCATTGTTTTTTATTTTAGATCTCCTTGAAGTAACCTCATCTTTAATAAAAAAAAAATTTAAAGCAGGATCTCAAGCCAAATTAAAATGTGCAGTAAGAGGATATCCATTGCCAAATATTCAGTGGTTTCAAAATGGAACCAAAATTGAATCTTCAGAGCAATACATTACACACAGAAGTTCACTGATTATTTTTAATCTTACACAATATAACAATGGTAACTATACATGCTTTGCAACCAATAAACATGGCATGGTTCACATGAGCATTAATGTTGAGGTTACTTTGCCAAAAATATACACATTTGCCTCAGAAATAATTGATACTATTTATGTTAAATCAGGTGAAAATGTCACTTTAGAATGTTCTGTTCCGGAAAATGAGGTGAGTTATTTGCTATGGCACTCACATAAAAAAAAAGGAAATCCATTTGGTTCTCGTCAAAAAGATATTAAAAGGTTGATTCACCACCAGACTGAGGTCCATAATAATACTCGTTTTGAGAAGATTTGGTTAGTAAATGTAACCCATGATGCTGATGAAGGAATTTATAAATGTTTAGCTTTATTTAAAGAAAGTCAAACACCTACTGAAATTAAAGTTGTTCATATCGTAATATCTTCATGTAAGGTTTTTGAATAAAAATATTTAAAAAATACGTCTAAAAATCAGAAATACTGTTGACTAATAGATTTATATTTCTGTTAGACAAATAATTTTTGTTTTTTATTTTAATATTAAGATGGTAAAGCTGTCGTTAAACAAGTTGCTACTCCATGGATCAACTCAAATTTAAAATTATATCTTTTGGTCATTTTACCTGTTGCATGTTTGCTTCTTTTCATTATTTTCATTTATATATGTATACGTCGACATAGACTAGTAAGTGTATAATTTTTTTTTTCCCTCAGTATTTACTGTTTTAAATTATAAGCTAACTGTAATTCTTAGTGTATATATTTTTATTTATATATTTGTTGTTTAATTATTTAAAAATTATTTAAAAAATTGAAATATCTGTGGTATGAATTTAGTTGAAAAAAGTTTAGAGAATGTAAAAAAAAAAAAAAAAAGTTTTCTGTTTGTTTGGAAAAACTTATTTTAAAAATAGTTTAAAAACAAAGTTTCATAGATATTGTAATTCTTGTAACACCAAAGGTTCTATGTATAAGTGACCATTGTGGATGGCTAGGTTTATAATATCAGATGTGCAAGATGTGTAAGTTAAGTTTATTCTAAAAAAAGCTCAACGTTCTTAGTAAATAATAAATCAAAATTGCACTAAATCTCAACAAATTGCACCTTTTTCTTATTTTGGTATATGGTGACTGTTTTTCCATAGTGGGAAATCTATGAATTTTTGGCTAGAATGCATGTTAACCATCAAATGATGGCAATGAATGAATTCCATTTTCAGAAAATTTTTTTAAGTTTTTGGTTTGGTTGTTCACAGTAGATAAAGTAGATTTTAGATATCTACTACAGCTAGTATATATTGTAACATGAACTTTGATCTGAAAATATTTATAGTGAAATTTAAGAATCATTGTCAATGATTGGCTTTTGATTATTGAAAAATTAAGGACTCGACATTTTGAAATTGTCATTTTTTTTGTTTTGTTTTGGTTTATTTATTATTTTCTAAATATTTTACTGACTACAATTGAATTTTTGATCTACTTAAAAACTCCACCATTATGGTCTAAAATGGATTTACGTTTTTTTAATGTTAATTTTTAAATTTATTCTCAGGACATTTAATTATATGGATAATAATTTTCAGGGATATTCTCAGCTTTAAAGTGGTTGTAAGTGAACTTTATACCAACATGTCTGTAATTTAATTAGAATTCATACACATGAATTTTTCTAATTTCTTCTTGTTTGAATGTAATATATAATTTTTTTTAGTCATCAGGGTAAACTTTCTTCAAAAATTTTATCTGGAAGTCCTGCATAGTACATATGTAGATATAAGGTTGTTTAATAATTGCCCAAGGGGTTCCTCAAAACCCAAATGTGTAACAGGTCCCAGGTTTTTCTTGTGTTATTTTTTTTAATAATATAAGTATCATAAAAAAAAAATTTCAAAGGTATTTCAACCTGGGTCTCAAAAGAAAGAAATTTATGTAAAATTAAATTTTAAAAAACATTTTTTCAATAGGTTTTAATTATAAAGTGATTTTTGAAATTTTTACATTCTTTTGCTGTTTTTCAGACACAGAATACTTTTAAGAAAGTTTTTTTTAAATATTATCAAGGACCCTTGTTATTATTTTTTTAGTAATATTAAATCCATCGAAGCCCCGATTTGATAAAAATATTTTTAATACATATTATGATAATAGAATGGTAAAAAGTTTTGTGATGTTTTAAAAAAACAAAAACATAGTGGATATTATATATATATATATATATATATATATATATATATATATATATATATATATATATATATATATATATATATATATATATATATATATATATATATATATATATATATATATATATATATATATATATATATATATATATATATATATATATATATATGTATAGATTTCGATATATAGAATATATTCGAGGTTAAGTATTTTGATGTAATAATACGAAGTCTCTTGTACGTGTTACAGTGCTCAATATTACTGAATAATAGAGCTATATATAATTATATTTAGATGAATAAAAACAACTGATTAGCGGGACTTAAAGTTATATATATTATAGTGTTAGAAGAGTAATGAGACATGCTAGTAACTCATGGGCTTAGTAACTTATAAAATATATATATATATATATATATATATATATATATATATATATATATATATATATATATATATATATATATATATATATATATATATATATATATATATATATATGTGCTAATGTTTAACATTTTTTGTTTTAACAGAATAAAGATATTGAATGTAACAATGATGATGTTATAAAATCATCAGACACTTCACTTGGTCAATTGATTCCTTGTCAAAAAGGATCTAGTGCAAAAAATCCTGATAAATCAGTATTAGCTTCGCTGTATTGCCCCACGTCTTGTCCAACTGATTCTATAAAAATACACTATGACAAAATAGACACATCTTCACAAGGTTGTTTGACTCAATATCCTACTGGATCTATTAGAGTGCACAATAACAAGACTGATTTAATTTCTCACCATTATTCAGGTCCTTCTCCGACTGGATACACTAACCATGATAAAAATGATTTATTAATTGATAAGATTAAATATCCCAACACATGCAAAATCGTATTTGAACCTCCGAAGGTTAACTCAACTGTTTCGGTTTTAAAAAATAGTTACTACTCATCTTCACAAATTTCAAATCATATTTCTAGGTATCCAGAAAAATCAGATTCTGACATTGCTTTGAATCTAGCGAAGTTTGTTGGTGATATCTTTAATGTTTCGCCACTGTCGCGGAATCTCTGCGGGAATATTGAAGACAATAAATTTAGTAATCGCAGTGCTATAAAATTTCCTTTAGAAGAACATTTTTCATGTGATGCAAATTTTGCAGGTTTTGACGAAAAACCTGGAGGAATATATAAACAATTTAGTAAAGACTTTAAACATAGAGATATCAAAAGTAATAATATTTCTTTGACAGATGAGTCAACCAAACACTCACAAAATGTTTTCTCAGACGTTTCTACTGGAGGAAATATTTCAAGTATGGATTTGCAAGTAATCCATAAAAAAAACGACTGTCTGCTTGACAGAGAGATAAGGAACTGGGAAATACTTATTAAAAATCGCTCACCTTATGTTTCAGATACGTTTTCATAGCTTTTTAATATTTTTTTATTAAATTATTTTGTTCAATCGTTTTCTTAAAAAAAGTTCTCTCTAAAAAAAAAATTTGGAATAACTAAAATTTAAAGTTCTCAATGTGAAGCTTTTTCCCTTATCATTGAGAATAATAGATGTATACTTTTTTTCGAAATCGCACTTATGTTATTTTATACGTTTTCATTTTCTATAAAAATCTGTAAATATTAGAATTTTGTTAACAAGAAGTTTTATTTTATTAGGAAGATATATTTTCGTTTAAGAAAAGATATACTTTAATAGTTATATTTTTTTAAGTTTCCCTTAACTAATGTGATTTGTCTTTTAACTATGGAAAATGTGATTTGTCTTTTAATGTAGCTTGACGCTTTTTAATAGTAGTAAGTTAGTATAAGAAAATACGACTTGCCTAAAGTATTTATAAGTTGGTGGTGTGTATATTAAGGTGATCCGTTAAAAACTTTTTTTTTTCACTATATTTTTTACTAGCAATAACATTTGATTTAAATGTTTTTAAAAAATTTGGACAATTAAAACCTCCCACAAAACCTTTAAAGTCCGAGTGTCGTTCTGTGCAACAGTTTTCTACTTTTTTTTCTTAGCAGGATTCATCCAATTATTTTTATTGATGACTAATCTTGCAAAGTTTGATTATGGTGGTATTTTATTATAAAGTACTTTTTAAATAAAAAAAAACCAAATAACATCAAACACATTTTTTCTAATAAGAAATATTCGAAATATTTAGAATAAATTTTTTTTAAACAGCTTCATAATGGCGGAAAAACTAAAAAATGCCTGAAATCGAATAACTTTGTAACATCTTCCGTTACAAATAGTATTGCGTACTATGGTAAGCAATCTGACGTCATACTGAAATAGCCTGCTGCTGGGGGCGTCAGTACATGCATCGACTGACAAATAGCCTGACTCGCAGTGAAGTACTGCTTCATCAACTGAGGGTTTGGGATGGGGCAGCAATCGTTTTATTCATCATTCTTCGTTTTTTTCCTTCTTTTTCGAAAACAGTACGGCTTAAGGTAAGCAGAAAAAGTGAGCAAATGCTTATCAAAACACGCTTTAGTAAGTGTATATATATTCATTTTCTCTCAATCAAATTTTGTAGATTAGTGCCTCATTATGTTTTATTTCAGTAACAGACAGATTTTTGATTTAAATTATTTCAATACCAAGTGAAGTTATGAATTACCAAGTAATTATGTTTTATGCAAATAAAAAGTTGTAAGAAACACATTTAAAATTTTTATTGAGTAAAATTTAATGTTCATCAGAAACGTATGACTGATTCGTTTCATTTGAATTATGTTTATCATGAAACGCTTTGGCTACTGATTACTTTTTACTTTAGCATAGGGGTTAAACAACAGTTCTAGTTTTGCTGCTTTGTTAAGGTCAACAACTTTTGATAGCTCTTAAGAAATCTAATTTTAAAATTCTTTTTGTTAATAAACAACGCAAGATGGTTATTTCAAGTGAAAGGAAAAAAATATAGTTACAGATTTTCCTCACAAAGAAAAGATTTTGTCTCCACTTTTTTATTGTTCGTTTTTTACTCAAGATGTTTGTCGAAACAAGAAATTAATTTGATTAAGTAAATAAGATCCAACTGGTTATCAACTCTAAGATTTTTGTTATTATTATCAAGATTTTATTATTATCAACTCTAAGATTTTTTATTAAAAGAATGATAAAATGTATGTAACTTTTCATTCTAGGTAATGCTTTGCAGTTCTTCCATAAGTCTTTAAAATAGTCAATCTTTTTTTTTTTTTTGAACACACAATATTATTACATTCAAGTTGAAGTAGAAAAATCAGGGCCGCCGAGAGCTGTCACGCTGCCTGGGACAGCAGTCCTGGTTGGCGCCCTTATTTATCAATTTTTCCCTATGTTATATATAAAGGACCTTTTTTTTTTTTAGGTACCTTCATTTCATTTGGCGCTCTTTAGATATCTACGCTCGGATGGGGATAGGAGGTATGCAAACGACGTATATGAGATAGGGGACAGAGGGTAAATTATAAAAGTAAGGAGACACTAAATTAAAAAATGATCATGTTGGGTAGGTAGGTTAAAAACATAGGTACTTTTAGGGAGGTGGAGGGTAATTAAAAAAACGTTTAGCAAAATGCGGGAGAGGGGGGAAAGAGTCGAAATAAAAGTGTACGTACTTTATGACCCCATTATAGCTCTAAACTATATTTTTAAATGCAAGTATTTTTCCCAGTGAAAATTTTTCCCATGCTCGCTTATCTAGGCAAAATCTAATAAATTAAATACCTTAAACAATATTTAGATAATACAAAAAACATAGGGCATAATTAAATATATCTTTATATCATAAATAAGTTTAAAATATATATACAATTTCGATAAACTTATGTTTTTTAACAAACAAACGTCAAACAAATATTTTTAAAACAAACAAACGTCAAACAACTAAACGTGTTTAAAAAAAAACTATTTTAAACATCACGTTCAACATCTTTTGGTTGATGCAAATACTTTCGTTTGCCGCTATCAGAAAAATCACTTACTACATGTCCTTTTCCTCTCAACACCCATTTTGTTGTTAACAAACCTTCTACGCCTACTGGTCCTCTAGCATGAATTCGACCGGTGCTAATACCAACTTCCGCACCTTAATGTTAAATTAAATTGTTAAAAAATCAACGATAAAATTCAGATTGATAATACAATATACAACACTACATAACAATACAACGCAACACATAATAATCTGATCGGGTCATAATGGATTGTGATTGGTGAACAACTTAACTGACACTTTAGAGACAGAAATTTCAGACGAAGCATAAGCTGAGGCTGACATGATTGATGTTAGATTTAAGAAAACGAGTGAAAATTTTATCCGAGCCCCCTGTCACTTCTAAAGCTTAAGCATAGCGGTATATAATGCATTCAATATATTATTATCTACATACAGGGGTGTGGAGTCGTAAATAAAAAGTAACGACTCCGACTCCAGTTGTTGAAATTTTTTGAGTACAGCTCCGACTCCAACTCCAAAGCAAAATTTTTGAAAAAATTTTTGAATTCTTAAAAAAATATTACGCGATAAGTTAAAAATTTCTTTTATGACAAATTTATGAAACGTTCTTTGAGGTTTATAATGAACATAAGGATAATTGAGTGTTTTGTTCATGCACGTCCAATACCGAAAAGTTTTACTATTGAAGTCGGGGTCACAATTTTGTTTAGCGACTCCGACTCCTCTAAAAATGTTGGAACTCCGCAACTCCGACTCCGACTCCACAGCCCTGTCTACATATATATATATTATTATTACTGCCATATTAAAACAGGAACAGACAGATGCTTTATTACCGCAATTAAAATGATTTTTCTTTCCCGAATTTCGGAAAAATATTTTATAAATAGATTTTGACTTTAAATGTATTCATTAAATTTATCTATCAAATTTTAGAACTATTTTTCAAATTTTAGATTAAGTTATTAAACTTTACTGTGGGGCACAACGAGGTTACATCCTAAATTCTTAACTGTTTCTTTTCTACCTACATACACCTACCTAACATTCATATATATATATATATATATATATATATATATATATATATATATATATATATATATATATATATATATATATATATATATATATATATATATATATATATATATATATATATATGGGCAATTCCGTAAGAAAGAGGAAGAAAAAAAAAGTTTTTTATGAAAATTAAAATTAAATTTATATTGATTAAAAAAATTCCATCTATCATACCATAACATGATTTTAAAGGTTGTATAAATGTGTTTTAACGTTTATTTACAGTCCTGCTGTGTAGCGTTAAAAATTGTATCGTAAAACCATAGCTAAAAACTTTGATAATGTATCATAGTGCATTTTTTTAACATAATTTACATGGTTTTTAATAAATATTTATACTTCTTACATTATTGATTGGGTTGTTTTGTTGATTTTTAATATTGGATTTTACATTACGACTATCATGATACGCATTGATTTACGCAATGATGAAATAACAGGATGACTGGAAACAGAGTCTATTGGTCAGATCATTATTTGAAATTAATTAGTTTTAAAGTATTTTTTACTTGCCTCTTCAGCTTCTTCTGTCCTATGGGTGATGTTTGTTGTTGAATGTTGTTTCCATGTATTTTTTTATTCATTACTTTGTGCATATGTATTCCATATATTTGTTTATTCATTATTTTGTGAAAATGTATTCCATGTATTAGTTTATTCATTACTTTGTGCACAGATTGAGCAGTGTAATACCATGGATATTACAATGGATATATTCTAACAGTATCTAAATAATAATCCTTGAATTTCTGACAGTCTATTTTATATCCTGAAGATATGTATATCATTGAGGGTATTAAGAGTATTTTGGAGACACTACACACTGAGCTACATTTGGGTGATTTAGTTGCCTCAGATAATATAGTTTGTGCCTTGTCATCAATCATTGTTCCTTTAATAATTTATTTCGCTTAAATTGGAAATCTAAAAACGTCTAATACAAAACCCTTCTATTTCAATTGTAATCTTTTTTGGGCACATCCTTGTATTCAAATCTTAAGGGTCTGCAATGGGATGCGGATAATCACTTTGATTCTTTCCAAATAGGCACATTTTCATTTCTGTCATAAAATCAAATCCAATTATAAGTTATAAAGTCAAATCCAATTGAACTAAACAGGTAATGAATAATGATTCTTCACATTTTAAATTGCTGCTCATGTCAGGTTCTGATAAAAAAAAATTTTATAAATGCTTTGGCCAGTAGCACTGTCAAAGCCTGTTTTACTCATAATAATATTTTTTTTGCTATGTATTTATCAAGTATTTATCAAGTTCCTTATTACAGGTTTTTGAGCTGCAACGATTTTTTGTGAGGTACAAATCTTTTTTAAATTTTACAAAAATTTAAGCTTTTTTTCTTTTTGCTGAACAAATTTAAAATATAATTTCAGTAATATTTTGTTTGGAAATACCAAGATAGTTGATTCTTTGAGAAAATTATGAATGTTCAAGAAATATTTAATGTTCATAAAAGTGTAAGCCATATCTAAAGCAAAAACTTTATCTTATTAAAAGATTTTTTTTTTCAATATTTAAATACTGAGAGTCAACGTAACTAAAGGATTTAATACAAATTAACTATAAATAAATTTCTTCTAGTACTAATATAAAGTATGTTGTAGAAATAACTAACAATTTTCATATTTTGTTTAGACAAGGTGCAAAAACGAATTGTAAACATAGTTGGACCTGCTCTAGCAGCCAATCTCCAACCATTGTCACATCGTCGTAATGTTGCTTCTCTTTCTCTTTTCTACAAATACTATAATGGGCACTGCTCTAAAGAGCTAGCGTCCCTTGTGCCATCTACTAAAATTCATTCTCGTGTTACTCGCCATTCAATTAAGTCTCATCCTTTTTCTGTGACTGTTCCTAAGTGCTTTAAAAACTCTTATTCCTCTAGTTTTTTTCCTCGAACATCAGTTCTTTGGAATTCGCTTCCTTCATCTTGCTTTCCTGATTCATATAATTTGCAATCTTTTAAGTCATCAGTCAATCGTTATCTTGCTCTACAGATTTAGTCTTTTCTCTTCCAGTAACTTCCAACTCTTATAGTGGTTGCTTGCAGCCTTGTTGGAAGTGAAGATGTTAAAAAAAAAAAAAAAAAAAAAAAAAAAAAACCTACTAGCCGCTGTGGGTTGATATCACCTACTGGTATGCTGTGGATTGATACAATGTACTGCATGGAATTAGGATTTGAGATTTTTGTTAATATTTTGGTTTACATCTTCTTAGCAATAGAAAATGCTTACTTTTTATTTTTTAAAGCGAAACTTTATAAAAATTTCAAAAATATTTATGATTTTTTGTTAAAAATACCTTGAAAAAAACTTAGACCAAAAACCATGAAAAAATGGCTTTTTTTAATTTCTTGCTAAAAAATAATTTTTATGCAATAAAACTTATAATAATAAACAATAGTAAAATTTTTATTGTTTTTGAAATTTTTTTATAAAATTTCGCTTCTTTTGAGACCCAACATGACATACATTTGAAAAACTTTTTTTTCTTCTGTTTAGGGTCTTGTCTGAAGTTTCAGATTTGAGGTGGCCCCCTTAAATCTCATTCAATTTTGAAAAAATTTAACAGTGTCTTGTGAGTACCAATAGAAAGTTTTAAGAATAGGGACAAATCAATTTTTGAAAGTATGGGGCATTGGATGCACCCTAATATATATATATATATATATATATATATATATATATATATATATATATATATATATATATATATATATATATATACATATATATATATATATACATACATGTATACATATATATTGAGAGAGAGAGTAAGAGTGAGAGAGCATTTACATACAGTATATTATATTCTCTATGCTATCATTAAAGCTTACCTAAACCAAAGCGATAACCATCAGCAAAACGAGTACTTGTATTATGAAAAACACATGCACTGTCAACATTTTTTAGAAACTTTTCAGCAGATTCTTCTACAGATGCAAAAAATAAAATTAAACAACTTAATATCAATTTAATATATATCTTAAAAACAAACAATTTAGTTTAAAAGCAAGTTGAATCAAGCAACTTATATTATACCACAAATATAAAAGTAGATTAAACTTTCCAAAAAATTTAAAAAAAAGCTGATAAAATATACTGTTTTCAGTCACAATAGCATCTGTATGAGAGCTTCCATATTCATGTATATGCCTTACAGCATCATCAACTCCATCAACAAGCTCCATGGCACACTCTAGTTGATTGTATTCTACATTTAATGATTTAGCAGGTACTGGACCAAATGGCAGTGCTCTGCATAAACGTGGACCAGCATGAACAGTTACCTAAAGATAATAACAAATTGCTTTATATCTTAGATGATTTGAACTCACTGAATTTTTTTAGGTACTATAAAGGTAGGAGAAAAATCAAAAAAGATATAAAAACTCAATTTAATAAAATATTTTTTGCTCTTTTGTTTATTAAAATATGATTTTTTGTTTAAACTGTCAAAAAGTTATTAAAACTCAATTAAATCTTATTACTTAGAATTTTTCTCGCGGTTTTTCAAAACCTAGTAATAAAAAATTCTGAAAAATAATTTCAGTAGTTGCTTGAATTTTTGGAAAAATGTCATCTATGTTATACAAAAAAATAACATTTATATCAAAAATACCATAAATGTTTTAATAAAACTAAAACCACATATTTAGTTTTTTATTTATGAAAAGGAGCTTTTGAATTCAACTAAAAATATTAGGTAAAAAAAGAGCTAAAAAAAATCAACTCTCAAATATATTTTTAACCCCATTGTTCTTGAGCCCATCTAGCAATACATCAAATGCTTTTGTTCGCAACAAATTCTCATGAACAAGTAATGTTTCCATAGCATTGCAAGCAGCAGGATAATCACATTTTGAATCAATGACTAAAAAAACAAAAAAATGTTTAATATAAATAATATTAAAAAAAAACAAAAAAAAAAACAATAAACATAATAATTATTACAATTATTGTAAAATAAAAAATCAAATGAAATAAACTATTTTTTAAACAAAACAGCGAAGAAACTTACCAATTTTCAGTGCCATATCAATCTCAGCTTCTTTGTCAACATAAACATGGCAAATTCCTTCTGCGTGACCTAAAACTGGAATATCTTTACTCATCTCTTTAATGCTTGCAATCATGTTTGATGAACCACGCGGTATAACTAAATCAACAACATCTTTCATTCGCAACAAATCTGCCACTTCATCTCTACCATCGATCTAAGTAACAATGTTTAATAAATACTGTTGTAACAACTAAAATAAATTATTTTGATAGGTTAAACTATTTTATTTTACATTTTCATAACTTACACTTTTAAACTAAATTATTTTTGTAAACTTACATTATTTATTGTTTTTATTATTTATAAATTTTATGTAAGAGAAAATCTATATATGTATGTATATGTAATATGTATATATATATATATATATATATATATATATATATATATATATATATATATATATATATATATATATATATATATATATATATATATATATATATATATATATATATATATATATGTATATATATATATATGTATATATATATATATGTATATATATATATATGTAAGAAAAAAAAAATTAACCAAAGCGACAGCATCTACATATCCATTCGTTTTATGAACTTGGAGAGCTTCTTGAACAAGTGAATGTAAATACTTGTTAGTATGAGATGCTTCTTTACCACCTTTTAACAATAATCCATTACCACTAGCTATTGAGAGAGCAGCTACCTAAAATTAGCATTATAAAACTGATGTACAACAACAAAAAACTTTATGAAACGAACTATCAACAACAACTAAGAATATTATGAAACAACTTGCTTACTTTATACAATCAAAAACATTACTAGTTTAAAAATGATTATTTAATGAATTGAGTATACCTGAGGCAGAGCATCAGGTCTTGATTCAAATATAACCATCACAACACCTATAGGAACTGTTATTTGCCTCAACTCTAGATCTTCTGCAACTTGAGTGGCTTTTAATGTTCTTCCAAGTAAATCATATGAGTTATTAGCAATCTGACGCAATCCTTCAGATAAAACTTTAAGTTTTGATGGTGTTAAAGCAAGTCGTGAAATCATAGATGCACTTAAATTATCTGCCTTTTTTGCAGCATTAAGATCAATTTGATTCACATCTAGTATTTCTGCCTGCCTTTCGATAAGTAATTCGGAAAGACGAAAGATTATTTCAGCACGCTGATGAGGAGTCAAATTTTGCAAAGCCCGACTACAACTTCTTGCTAAAAAAGTAAATTAAAAAAAGTAAATAAATTTAAAAGTAAAAAGTAATTATAAATACTATACTTTTTTTTGAAATCCACTAAAAGAAACTAAAGGCTCAAGAAAATAAAAACCTTTAAGAGCTTGTTCCTCTGATGTTGGTCCTTCATTTTCAGCATCTGTGAAAAAGGTTCCAATTTTTTTACCATCTAATATATCAGTAATAATTGTTGTATCTTTAAATACACCATTTGCAATAACAACAGACACTCCTCTGTCAAGAGCAAATGATGCAGCTTCAACCTATAATAAGAAACATAATTTAAAAGTATTTTCGTTTTTTAAAACTTTATAAGTTATTCAAAGTTTGCAAAAAACAAATTATTTGTTGCTTTAAGGTAAAAATCTGGCTTGCCTTGGACTCCATCCCTCCAGTACCTACTCTGGATTTTACTTGACTATATCGAACAAGATTTTTATCACTTGGACGATAGACACTTAACAGAGATGAACCTTCTTCACCTGGTGGCCCTGTATAAATACCATCAACATCTGAAAGGATGATTAAGAGATCAGCGTTCATTTGCACAGCAAACATGGCTGCCAGGCTGTCGTTGTCTTTTAAACTGATTATCTATTTGAAAATAACTTTTTAAAAAGTATAAAAATACTAATTTAACAAATTTATTTTTTGAATAAAAACTTTTATTTTCACACTTTAAATAAACTCTCTATAAAAAAAAGAAATCAATACTTGAAATAGGTTAAAATTAAAAAATAAAAATACATGAAATAAGTTTAAAACAAAGCAAGAAGTTAAAGTTAACAAAATCTACTTATTTATTTTTAAACTTTTGCTCTTTTTTTCTCTTCTATTTTTCCTCTTTTTTTAATTTAAATTTTATAATTATCTTTAAAATATTTTATAAGTTTTGTTTAACAACTTATCTAAATATGATCAAAGTTATATTTCCATTTTTTTTTTTCTATAACAAATACAATATTTTTGTTATATTACTTAGTAGAAACTGTAATTCCTTATATAGCAATACATATACTAGTTTAATAAACACTCCAATTTTCAATTAAAATGCTTAATCAAACTGCTTATATTAGGTTATGAATAATTTTTTGCTGAATGTTATATTGTTTTAAAACCTGATTATACATTCTCATATACAAGCCTCAGTATAAATTTCTCAGTAAAAAAAAAACAAAGAAACACAAAACATGTAGTTACTAAAACACACGCAAAAAAAGTAGGCGCAAAGAAAGAAATGAAACATTTAGACACAAAACAAATATGGTTACATGAGCTCATTTTTACAAGAATAATTAATTATTTTACTTCTTTTTAGATACTTTAAACTGATAAAACTAGATGTTACTGTTGTATAAACTTTTTTTTTAATTCTATTTTTTCACTTTAAACTAATATTTTTTCGCTTTAAACTAATATTTTTTCACTTTAAACTAATATTTTACAATGGGATGCCTTACTGAAATCATACTAATAGATCAATGTGTAAAACATTTTTTGTTGTGGAGAGTTTGAAGTTCAGGCCATGTTGAAGTTAGGTAGAGTTGAGATGGAGGTGAGGCAAAGGTGAGGTGGAAGAAGTGGTTTTTTTTATTAAATCTACTTAGAATGGATTTGTTGCAACTGTCAGGATTGGCAAAAACCCAAGGTTTTTTTAAAAAAAACACACGACCCAGTGGTTTTTTTTTTGAGTAATTTTGGGTTTTATTTTTATTTTGTGTCTGTTAAATTTATTTTGTTTTGTTTAATGATATTAAAACTTAGTATAATTTTCTACTTTATTTTAAATATATTTTATATAGTGTTATTTAATAATTTATAACAAGAATTTTTCAAATTATTTTGAAAAAGATTTTTAAACATAGTTTAAAACTGCTATGGAAAAAATTTAATTTTAAACTTATCTGTATTGATTTATTTTCGATTTAAAAGTAATATTGTTTATAACTAAAAATCTCAATGAGAAATGGGAAAAAGAAGGAGAATGGAAGGAAGTAATTGAAGTTTCGATTGAACTTCAAACTTGAACTTGAAATTCAAATAAACAAACTTATTTCTCCATGCAGTGGCCTTGTTCATAAAGGTTCAGGTTTTGGAGTTGAGAGTTGAGAGAAGGTTGTAACCACAATAAGGTAGCTTTGACTGTAGTGGCTTACTCAGCCTTAGGAAGTGAATAATATAAAAGATAAAAAAGATAAAAACATCTCAATCTGTAAACATATTTGAACAAAAATTGTAATAATGTATTTCCAAATAATGATTCAAATATTAGTAAATCTGCTCTGATAGCTTGATAAGCATTTCAAATTGGAACAGGTTCTTTGGCATCTGTTAGTTTTATAAGTTTGCCAAAACCTTGTAAGAAACAACAGCTGATGTCATCATACACAACACCAATTCGATACCATTGAAAATCTAGCAATATTTGGAAAAGCTAACAGTTTTTAAATCCAACTCAAAAAATTTGGTGTTGTTTTAGATTAAGTATTTCACTTTTTTTAAATTAAAATTTTCATTACAAATATGTCTTTATAGACCTAAAGGAAAAATAATAATTCAAAATAGGATTAAATAATAATAAAAATAATTTTTTTTTCAATGGAAAATAACCTAATGATTAAAAATAATAACGAGACAGAAAATGGTTTTACAATCATTATCATGATTTTGTACCTTGGTTGATTTTTCTTAAATTAAAGGACTGTGGTCGTTTTATTTTAGGATGTTAAGTGATCAAATTATATCGACAATTTTGTGCAGTGATTGATCATCTATCATTATGTTTTAAAAAATGTTGGTTATAATAGTTCATAAAATGATAAAATATTTAAAAAAAAACCCAATAAGACCCAGATTGCCTGGGTTTTATTGGGTTTTTTAAGGTTTTATTGGGCAGGTTTTTTAATGCCAACCCTGGCAACTGTGGAATGGACATGCTGTTGATGGGTGTCAAATGTGTAGTTGAGGTGCCTTTGTAGTTATGAAATCAGCTCATATTTGCATAAATAAAATCAGCCTAATAACATATACTTAATTAACAATACCAAGTAATAATATAAAAAGAAAATACGATTAAAAGATATATCTCAGCCTATATTATAACAGTATTTTTTGATTGTAAAGAAATACTTTCCTTGAGTGAAAAGGAAAATGCTGTATTGAGTAGTGTAATGTGGTGTAGTACATTTATTAACTTTTTAATTTTTTTTTCAGTAAAGTTTGTACCTTCTTTCTGTTTAACTTTTTTATAGGAATCAATGCACATGTCATAAAAGAATTTTCTTATTTGAGTTAAATTTTTTTATTTAGTTCTGTAATCTTTTTTTTGGCTTTTGTTTTTATCCTAACCTTAACTGTAGTAATAATCAAAAATAATACATCCTAATGTAATTAAAAAAACATTTAAACAATTGATCAAGTTATTTTAATAATGAACATATATATACTTAAGTAGAAAATATATAATATTAAATTGAGGCTAACATATATACACAATCATTCCTCAGAAACATTGTAATAAAATGAGGTTAGCTTATACACACACCAACCTCTAAAATATATAACATTATATTGAGGCTTGCATTTGCACACACACACACACACACACACACACACACACACACACACACACACACACAGATTTCTCAAATGAATTAAAAAGAAATGAAAATCTGCCCTGCTTTGGCTTACCGTTCTTTCTCTGGATGTTAGCTGTAAAAAATAAAATCAATACTAATATGATTATGATGTTTAAAGTTAATTTATTATAATTTAAACTAATTTATTATTAAAAAATTGTTAACTAATGTATTATTAAAAAATTGTTTAAATAGATATAAACTTTATTTTTCAAGAAATTCAGAAAATATTTAGGTTAATTATAATTTAGGTTTTTTTTTGTTGTCAGGGACTTCATATTAAATGATTATCTAAATATATTAAAGTTGTATATTGTTTTAAAGCTTGGACATTTCTCTTTTTAAATTTATGTTAAAGAGATAATGTTTAAGAATTCATATATACTTGGACATAAAAAAAAATTTAACCATGAAATTTGCCTAATTTTAATTAATGAATAATTTTGTTCAATGAATAATTTTGCTCAATGAACTTAAATGAACAGTAAAAATACAGTGCAAACTGCTCATAATATTAACCAATCAAACTGCTCATAATATTAACCAATCAAACTGCTCATAATATTAACCAATCAAACTGGTCATAATATTAACCAAGCAAACTGCTCATAATATTAACCAATCAAACTGCTCATAATATTAACCAATCAAACTGCTCATAATATTAACCAATCAAACTGGTCATAATATTAACCAAGCAAACTGCTCATAATATTAACCAAGCAAACTGCTCATAATATTAACCAATCATAGAGCTTAACTACTACTTTAGACCCCACAGTTCAAAATTGGTTCAATCGATTCTATTCCAGAGATTTTTATTTTACTGAGAAAGATGTGGTCATCTAGAAGTGTTTACTGAGAAAGATGTGGTCATCTACAAGTGTTTACTGAGAAAGATGTGGTCATCTAGAAGTGTTTACTGAGAAAGATGTGGTCATCTACAAGTGTTTACTGAGAAAGATGTGGTCATCTACAAGTGTTAGATTACGTGTCCTTAAAACACTTATCAAATCAACTTAAAAAGAATTGTAATTGCATCTTAGCATACCAGTATAAACCATTTTTGAATATTTGAAAGCAACTAAAAAAGTTAAGAGGTTAAATAAATGAAAATGAAAAAATTAAACAAAAGGCAAACAATTTTTAGAATATAAGTCTTTTTAACCAAATAAACTGCAATAAGAAGTGAATCTGGTAAAATAATTGTCATTGAACAGGCCAATGATTGGACAAAGAAGACACCCAAACATATATCAAAGCCAAGTTTATACCCCAAAAAAGGTTACAGCTTGGTGGTCTTTGACTGCTATCATTTATAACAAATTTCTTTAACCTTACCATACAATTACTGCAGACATTTACTGCCAAGAATTAGACACTTTTCATTAATGCACTTGTTAAAAAAAATAATCCTATTCTGGTTCACAACCTCAACCACAACCTCAACCACAACCTCAACCACAATCACAGGATATAAAAAATAACTTTAAAAGTTCATTGAGATTGGCATAAAAAAAATTGTAGAACTTTGTTTAAAGTGAACAAAATGAAATAAAAACTATTTTTATTGAATAAAATTTAAAAATCTTTTCTAAAATATATATATATTTTTTAATTTATTACCAAAAAAACTGCTGATTTTTTAAATTTTTTCATCCTATTATTTCAAATGCCAATAAATTAACAGAAGATTTACAAATTGCATTAGGGAAAGTCATTTTCAACTTTTTACAGTAAATGCTTAAATCCTATGAATTTTTAATGTTGGTTAATAATAAAACCTGAATCCAAAAAACAGTTTTTTAAAGTTTTCAAATTTTAACTTTAAAAACCAAGGGTTTGGGTAAAATTATGGTAAACACAGTCTGCGGCTTCTTTTTTTTTCTGGTTAATCTGACTGATTCAAAAATAAAGCCTCAATTGCAATACCTTTACTTAGATACCAAGAAAAACATTTTAGCTTTAAGAATTTGTAAACTTTAGCAAGATTACAAAAACCGGTTGTTTGTTTTCCCTCAAAATTTGGTTAAAAAAAAAACATTTATCAATTTTAATATGGTAAAAAAAACATGAAAATGTAATCAAAGTTGCAAACTGTTATGATTGGTTTTAAAAAAGAATTTATAGATAGTTTTTGTTTTTTTAGTTTTTTTACTGTATTTACTTCCCCAAGAAAGTATGGGTCACGAGGGTCGAGTAGGTTACTTACTTTTTTTTTTTCTTCCTGTAATCACAACTTTACCAGATTCACTTCTTATTGCAGTTTATTTGGTTAAAAAGACTTATATTCTAAAAATTGTTTGCCTTTTGTTTAATTTTTTCATTTTCATTTATTTAACCTCTTAACTTTTTTAGTTGCTTTCAAATATTCAAAAATGGTTTAACCTTTTAAATCCAAAACGAGAGCTTTGACAATGAAGGCAGTGCACGAAGAAACAGATTAAGGTACCCACATTAAGAGATGTTATAAAATATGGGTTGATTCTAAGAAGAAACAAAAGCAGTAGTGAAAATGCAAAAAATGAAGATACACACAAAAAAGTTTTCTTTAAAATGAAAGCACAATAATTGAAGACAAAACCTGAAATTTTAATTATGACGGGTTTGAACACAAAATTGAACTGGTTTAACACTAAGATCATTTATAAGTTTAAATCTACACTGAAAAAGCTATTTGATATAGCAAAGTGTAAGTTTTAAATTTTTTTTCCAGCATTACAGTTTAAAATTAAGGTAAAAAATTTTGATATTTAGTCTGAAAATCATAATTAATACAAATACAAAGTAAAGCATAAAACAACTGATAACCTACACCATGTTATCAAACAGGCTGAAACTTGTCAGAAAAATGCATCCAAGCATTAAGTAAAAAAAATTTGCCCAACATTTGATTCTCTGCCTGGAATGCTCACAATGAATTCTTTCTCTAAGCACCATATTTTGCATCAATAAAGAAAAAGAACATAAAAAAAACTTTGCACCAAAGAGAAACAGTTGTCTGTAAAAATAACAACTTCAATTTAAGCTTGGTAATTAGAAGTTGTTAGATCAAGATCAAGAAAAATTTTAAAAATTAACACCATTGCTAAAACCATTATAAAATTGATTTTAAAAAAATTGCAAAAGAAGTTACAACAGCTAATAGTTAGCACAGTTAATAGACAAGCAAGATATTAGACAATCAAGATGCGTTTATAGAAGTAACAATGGGTTAAAGATAACTTTTTTCTGTTTTAAAATCTAAGCAGAATTTTTTTATAATTTTTTTCTTCATTTTTTTTCTGTTTTAGACAATAACTAAAATTAGTATAGTAAATCCTACAAACACAGCAACAAATCAGGAAATCCTACAAACACAGCAACAAATCAGGAAATCCTACAAACACAGCAACAAATCAGGAAATCCTACAAATACAGCAAATGAATCATAAAATCCAACAAACACAGCAACAAATCATGAAATCATACAAACACAGCAATGAATTATAATGATTTTTAAGGCGTTTGGTTGGTCACATTTGGAGTATAGTTGAGGAATCATTTGAAACTTTTAAAACTACATTACAGTTATGTAGCTTTCATTACATTTGATATTACAGGTAAATTTTGAAAACAAAAAACAATCTTCGTAAACATTGAACAAATTTTTCTTTTAAAACTAAAATTACACTTTCTAGACATTTTTTATTCAATTGAAAAAAGTAGCATTACACCACTCAACAACCGTATATACCACACTTTTACTAAAAAGCAAACTTATAAAAACATTTGGATTGTTTAAAAATTTGAGACTCTAAGACTCAGTTTTTCTGAAAAATTTTTAATAAAAAAAAACTTATTATTATTAACAAGATCATCAAACATTTTGAAAATTTAAAAATTCACTATAACATTTTTCCATCAAGTTCTGCAAAAAAAAAATTATGTTAAATATTTATCTATCAAAAGTATTTCCTAATGAAAAATATTTATAATAATGCCTTTCAAAGGTGATTCTTTAAAGAGTTAGAACAGTGTCTTTCGAAAATAATATTTACGAAAAAGAGTTATTTAGATCCTTTTTAAATTTTAATTTACTTATCTATCAATGGTTATAACTTTACTAAACAGTAACAAATGATCATCAATAATTATATATCCACTTGTAACTTTTTTTAAACAATTTTAAAAAAATTACTTTTAAAGTTTAGATTTTATCAATAACAAAACTAAAAAAGATAAAAACTTTTTATAAGATCTGATTCATTTAAATAAAAACTTTGTTGTAACTATAACATAAGACAAGAGATTTTTTGCATTTCAAATTAAAGCAGTTGAACTTTTAAATGATTAAAACAGATTAATACAATTTTTATTAAACTTTAGGAGATCTGGGTAATAGGAGGTATTAGTGATCATTAGCTCCAATCACTGTGCAAGACATTTATATTTCTTTTTTATTATAATACTTTTTACCCTTAATAATGTTAGTCTGTTTAAAAGTTAGCTTATGAACATTATGAACAAATATTTATAATACTTGTTTTATTATTTTATTTTTATTATTTTTTATAATTAAGTTTTTTTTCTTTCTTTTTTTGAAATAATTTAATCTTTAATTAACTTTAAGAACAAATAAAATTTTCATGTTTTTTGATTTATACATAAATTGATATTTTTAACAATTTATACTAAATATTATTTAAATTTTTTAATTAAATTTTATTAATTTTTATTACTTATAGATTTTACATTTAACCTTTTTCATTATTATTATAAATTATTATTTAAAATATAAACAAACAGATTACCCCTGATAAATCTACATCTGGGCTAGGTTGTGGAGCAACAACATCATTTGCATTTACTATTGGTATACAATGCATGTGTATTAACTCTTCGATTGTTGTCTGCAAATTTTCACGGTTACGATCATTTTGAAAATCTGGTTTTGTGACTAGAACCTAGTAAAATAAATTACAAATAAATATGATAAATATAATAATAACTTTATGTATAATACTGATTTTAGCAATATGAAAGAAATGTAAGTGATCAAATTAAAAATTCTATTAGTGGGACTTAATTCCTTTAGTGAGAACTAAAAGATGGAATCAGGAGTTGAAAAATTAAACCAATGGTTGAAAGATAGAATCAAGAGTTAAAATAGAATCAATGGTTGAAAAATAGAATTAAGATTTAAAAAATGTCATCAATGGTTGAAAGAATAAACAGTTAAAAAATGAAATTGGTTAGTTAGCAAATGATAATAATTTAATAGCTAATTAATGTTCCATAGTTAGTTCCATAAATTACTTAACAGGTTTCAAATAACGAGTGTGTTGCGTTGTAATATTAAAGAAGCATGTGGTGGTTATTTTTAACTAGAACATGGTGAGGACCTATTTTTTTATTTCGTCATTTGAAAAATATATATATATTTATTGGGTTTATTATAATTCTACTAAACCAAAAATTTGGTTTAGTAAACTTATAATAAACTCAATAAATATATAGATTTAAATATTAAATTAGAAACTGAAATTAATTTGAATTGTAACTTAAGAAGTTTTTAGTTCAGCCACAAGTTTCTAACATAATCAAAACACTTCTGAGAATAAAAAATTAAAAAAAAATCATCTTTTTGCTGCAATTCATGCCCATAGGTAGATATTGGCTGTTCTAAGCTAAACTCTCAGTTGATGTATGTATTGAAATCCCTGTAGATGACTATTTTAGTATATCATCATTCATGATGTTTCATGTGTTGTTAAGTTCTCATTTATTGGTTATAAATAAAAATTATTTCCTGCCTGTCAATTATGCCATAAGAGATTGCCCATAAATCAAGCAATGCTAAACTTATTTAAAAAAAGTAGAAGATCATTTGCTTTTTTGCAACTTTTATTGAACTTAAAAAATTTTGATTTTTGGTTTAGTTAATAATCTTGCGAGAGAAAGCTTTTGTTTTGTTTATTAATTAAATTTAGTATTGCATTATTTATAGACACCACTGTTTAGTTAATGAAAGTGCACCAATCATTTGTATCATTTGCAAAAAAAAATTTTAAATAGCTCATATTCCATTTTCTTTTTGTTCTTTTCATGGTTTCTTAAAAAGCTATTAAGTTATTTTTGTAAATTTTTCTTACTTTCAAATGACAAAAAAAAGATTAGACTCCAGACTACTTTTTAAATGAACATCAAAATTTAAACACTGAACTTGTATACTCCAGATAGACAATATAGACTTACTTAGACATCTAAAGCTTATACTACATATTTAGGTGCACATAAAACACATTAATAGTTAATTTCTTAACTTTATCTAAATTTATCTAAAGTTTATTGTTTGAACTTCTCTTTAAATACCTTGCTCTTTAAAAACTCCCACCTTTTTCTATAAAGAACATTAAATTAGATTAGTACTAACAAAAACATATTCATCTATACATACGTAACATATTTGTCCATACACACTATTAATTTGTTCTTAAAACTTTTTCACTGGGAACAAACTCTACAAATAAACGCTTCTGAAAATAAAATTAAAAATACTTTTATAACACTAACTACACTCAAACTTTTAAACTATTTAAAAATAAAATACTTTTTACACTAATACCTGATTGTTTAACTGTTTCCAATAAAAACTTCAATTTTCCACAACATTCAAGTTTATAATAAAATAGTTGTTTCAACAAAATTACCTGCGCTACAGTAATATTACCTGAGCTACTGTGACACCATACTGATTAAACATTTCCTCATATAAAGAGACAAGACCACTTTGTCCAACTGCAGCACAAGCTCTGGAATCCAATAAACCCTTTTAGAAAAATAATATGCATAATTAAATTGTTTTAATATGCTATAAGAATAATAAAACTATATTTATTATTCTTTATTAATTTTTTGTTTGATTAACAATAAACAAAGACAGTGCAAACAAAAACGTTTTAATGCTCACTCCACGTCTTCCATTTAATCTAAGTGAATCACGCATGGTTTGTTGCATTGACAGCTCACTTCTCAGTTTAAGTTTACCAAATGCAACAGCCCCACTTGTAACAATCATCATCTGCTTTCCAGCATTCTGTAATTCTGATACCTAAATTATTTATTCAAAAACAAAAACAAAAAATAATTTGTTCATCAAAATATAAAATTAAACAAACATATATACAATAGTACAAACATATATACAAACAAACTGATTCAGTAGAACAAACCTGTTCCACTATTGAAGCTAGACGCCCCAAAGCCACACCACACTCATCATCTCGAGTAATTACAGCAGAACCAAGTTTTACAACAATTCTTTTACATTGTTTTAGTTGATTGCGAAAATGAATAGGTGAAGCTGATTTTATTACTTGCATGGGTGGATACCTTCCGCTGTTTGATACATTTGAAGCATATCTGGTGGCATAAAAACAAAAGTTTGTATAAGCTTTCTTCAACCCGATTCCTCTAATCAACATTATCAATTGCTTGCTCTAAATAAACTACAAAAAGATGATAAATAATAAATAAAATAACCTACAAAAATAAAAGGTTATAAATGCAATAATACTTAAATTTTATTATTTATAATGAAATAAAAATGTAAAGCAGTGAAATGCTTAGATATTCTAAATGTTTCATTTTAGGCATAAATATTAAAAATTTTGAAAAAATTATATTTTTATATTATAACCAATCTTGATGTAATTTTGTCAACCTTTCTACTATGGTCATCAGTACATTTGTTGCACTTTGCTTTAATAAAAATCAACCATTTTCAAGCTACTTTTCAAACTACAAATCACTACATATTTTGTGAAGTAATTGTTTATAAACAGCATAAACTATTGGAATCAATGTTTTCTCTCACACACACTTAAGCCCTATTTTATACACTTTGCTTAGCTATACTTTTTTAAACTTAGCAATGCAAAATGTGCAATGCTTGTTCAGTGATTATTTGGTTTAAAACTATTCAATTACAATAGTGATTACCAGTAATTACTTTATAACTAATTTTGTGGTCAGTAGTATCCAACATATTTATATTAATCCTGTGCTCCTAAGATTTCATCCAAAACTCTTATTATCAATTCTTTGTCTGTCTCAAACACAAATCTAATGCAAAATGCAATTTCCAAAGAGCTTCAAAAATAATATTGAACTGACTAAGAAAAAAACTCTAATCTCAAAAACTTTAAAAACATCATTCTCTATCAAGTTTCAAAAAGCATTATCAAAATTTTATCAAAATTTAATTGCTCTAATTATACTAACAATATATAACTATACAATAATTTAATTAATAATAGATAATTTGAGTAACTTAATAACTATTCTTTAACGCATTAATATTTTAACTCATACAAAACAATTTTGTTAAATATTTTTTAAGATCAATGAAAGATTCATAGCATTATTTCTTCCTTAAAAATATCTTTTTAACTGCCTGATAATAAAAACTTAAACTGTAGTTCCTTTTAGAGGCCTGAAACAAAACGGGATATTGCTGATAAACACAGTGCAGTTTTTTCATTTATTATCTAGAATTTATTGTATAGGTTCAAAAACTTGTTTAACAAAGAAAAAAAAAAAGACATTAAAATCCTCCTTTCATGGTTATTAAAGGATAATGTATAGTTCTTAATATTTAACCCCCCCTCCTCCTCCCTCATTTTTTATCCAGTTATAATATAGTCGATATGTTGTGGTACTTTTGAATTTTTTATACTTTTAACAATTATAAAAAGTCATAAGAAAACATTTATATTACAAAAAATTCATGTCACGCTCTAACAACCATGCTATAAAAATAAGATAAAACATTTTTATGCATCATTGGATTTGTTCCCAAATCTATTGCATTTACTGTTTAATCTAAGAATAATAAATTTGCAATAGATAAACTAAACTTCTGAACATTTCAAACACAAACCACACAAGAAATAAATATTTTGAATAAAAATGAAGAAAAAAAATGAAACTCATTGATTTTAAGTATTTGGAATTTTGCTTTTATAAAAAAATAAAAACTGAAAATGAAAAAGTGAACTTTATTTGAATTGTAATAACTTTTTTGTATTGAATAATTTGCTTATCTTAAAATACTTGATTATTCAATAAACAACAATTAAAAATAAATTTAACAATAATCTTGTTTCCAGATTATTAGTTAATAATAAACCCTCCCACTATATGTTACAAATTTATAAACCCTCCCTCTACATATCACACCTTTATAAACCCTCCCCCTCCCTATCAGACTATTATATCGCTTTTTATCTATCAATAGTAAGTTAAGCAGATTATTTCCTTTGCTGTAAAAATAGTCCAACAACAAAAGCAAAACATAAAAAAAATAACAAAATAGCTGTCATCGAGTATTTTCTATTCAATTAAAAAAAACATAATTTAATTGCTCTAATTATGCAATAATTATATTCCAAATAATGAAAATATTATTTCAAATTTACTTTTCTCATTGCTATTTCGAAAAATATAAAGTAAATAGTTTCAAAAAATACTTCTTTATTATAGTTATCCATTGTTTATGTTAACATTAACTTTATAAAATTCTATAAAACCAAATAAATTTTACTGAAATACCTAGTACTTGTTGAAAAAAACCTTTATAAATAATGTCATAAATAAATGCTTTCTTAAACAATTTATTTATAATTTTTAACAAATGAGCTCTATTCGAGATATATTCTCTTTAAGCTACGTCGAAACACGTTTTTTTAATTATTAAGATAGAAGGGAAAACCCTTGAGCTCATGTTTTTTCGTTGATATTTTCCATTCTTCTTAAAACAATGAAAAAGTAGCCGCGCTTAAAATTGCTTTTAAACAAAAAAAAAATATGAAAAAATGAGTTACAGACTTTTTTTTTTAATTACTATGCTCATCGATTTGCCCAAAAAAGATGAGGCACATAAAAAAAATTTCTTAAACAAGTATCAACAATTTCTCAAGGCAGCTTTATGATATTTAAGATTTGGGTTATTAGAGCACTTAGCAAAGCGTTAGAATACTTACCTTGAAATTATGAATTAAAAATTATCTTTGATTCGGGAGTTTAGGCAACTTTTATAGTAAATGTAAACATTTTTTATTTAAACTCATTGGATTCCTTAATAAATTTTATTTCCAAAAAGGTTTCAACCACTTCTGTAGCTTATTTATTTCCAAAGATATACGATAGACTTTTTATGAAATATTTTCTCCTTAAATTTTTGGCACCGAAAAAAAAAAACTCTTTAATGATTTTTTTCTCTAGCGTAAAAACTTTTCGCGTTAACCAACTTTTAATAAAATTTTGTTAGTAAATCAATGATTTTGATTTACGATTTTTGATTTATTAAATTAAAAATATAATTTTTTTTAACAGCAGAATGTTTTAAACTTTTTTAACATAACTTAAATTTTTAAATGGTTTAAGTTATAAAACGTTAAGCGTAACAAAACTTTGAGGAAAAATATTAATTCAAATTAACTTTTATTTGAACTTTCTTTTATAAATTATCAAGTGAAAATAAAACAGGCAGAAAACGTTGAAATACGTACAAAATATGGATAAATCTAAAATTTATCTTTACACAAATAAAAAAACGTTAGTCAACGATTTGTTAATAGTTCCAGTATTATCATAGATTAAAAACAAATTTAATCGCTAGAGTCAAATGTTTAGACTAGCTTATTATTTTCCCTTTTGATAATGTAAAAGTTTTTCTTTTTTTAAAAGGGTTTGGATTTTATTCTATAATTTTAATTTAAATTTTAGGATTTTAATTTTTTTTTTAAACAATAAATGAAAAACTCGTTGGATTGTTTTATTTGATTTTGTGTTGTGATTTATTTGATTGTATACCTAAAGTAACAGATTTAGTTAACAGAATACTTACATAGATTATCTTCTATTTCAAATTGCAAAAGATGCCTCAAAGTTTAAGGCATCTTTTGCAACCTGAAATAGAAGATAGTACAGGGTGGCCACATAAAATTTTTATAAGAAAAAGAGGATATTAGAGGATTTTAGAGGAGATTTTGCATTTAATTTAGAGGATTTTTTTTGCAAAACTACAAAATTTTGAATAAAAATAGAGGATTTTAGAGGATTTTTTTTTCAAGGTTTAATGCCTGTTTCCACATAACTGGGGTTTGGACAGGGGTCAACAATGTCATTATTTGTTAGATGACATGGATTTGCTAAAATTGATTTTTTACAGCGCAATTCTTATTTCAGACTTTATGCATTTTGCAGATCATGAACTTTGAACATTATACTACCATCAAGAAATAAAAAATAATAAAAAAGAGGAGTTAAAGAGAACATTTTATGATATTTTTAACTTTTTAGAGGATAATAGATGATTTTAGAGGAGGTTTTTGAAAAAAGAGGATTTTAGAGGAGCTGTGGCCACCCTGTGGTACAATCATTTCGATTTTTAAAACATTTAAGGCTTAAATGTTTAAAAAATGTCTAAAATGTTTTAAAAGTTGTCTTAAATTGTTTTGTCTTTGAAATAAAAAAATGATTGTACTATCAACATATCCAAATTTGTCCGACACTAATTATTTGATTTTAGAATTTTAAATTTTCAAAATTCATTTAAAACTTCGCTAAATTTACTAAAAAAAAAAGTTTTTATTATCAAACTGCAATTCAAACTTCAGAGTAGGCTACCCTAAAGTAAGAGTAACCTACTGTTAAACAAAATTAGAGGATAGCGGGCAGCTTTGAATGTTTCTCTTTTTATTTTTTTATTATAACTTTAAAAAATTTGACCCCTCTTTCTAACAGTACGCACACACAGATATATATATATATATATATATATATATATATATATATATATATATATATATATATATATATATATATATATAATTTTTTAAAGTTATAATAAAAAAATAATTGTCATTAAACAATTTTATACAAAATTTGCCTTGGCTATTCCGTTTATAAATTAGACAAAATTGTCTAACTTACTTAACGAAGTGCACCAACGAGAAGGTAAGCCATAGGACTTTGCACTCCATCAGTGAGCTGTCATATTGCCTAAGGTTAACCCTCCATTTTTGGATTCTTTCCTTTACTAGATAGGCAGTTCATGTAAAAGTAATAGTAACTTAACCTAAGGTTAGCCCTCCATTTCTGGATTCTTTATTTATTTGATAGGCAGTTCATGTAAAAGTAATAGTAATTTAGCATAAAGCTTTTTTTTTTTTAATATTTATAATAATGTACAGTTAAGCATAGAGATAAAAATATTGATATATATTATAAAAATTAAATCTTTAAATTAAACAAATTGGTACATATAAACATATCAGATATGATTCACACCACACCACAAAAATAAAAACCACTGTACTCAAATGCAGTAAAAACAAATTATTGAAACATAATAAAAGAAATAAGATAAATACATACTACAACATAATTCTGAACTTTTATTAAATAAAATTACCTCACAATCCTAGCTGAAGTGAATAAGATCACCCTTTTCAAAAACAATTAATAAAGGAAATGACCATACTTTATCAGGTTGGTTATCATACTTAACAAGGAATGTGGTTCGCTTAGCATTTAATTGATCAATTTGTACCACTTACGCACGTTGCTAAGACACTCCTAGAGAATCTTCTTCTCTAACAACGTTGTATAGAAAAATCTACAAAATCAGAAGGATTGTTAATAAATTTTAATAAAGAATGTTTTTTTTTGTTGCTCTATTAATTTATTTAGTCTTGCATCCTTTTTTTTTTCCATTAATTTTTTTTTTTTTTTGCTTCTAACAGTTGCATCACAATTATTACTTATATTAATTAAAGATTGGTTGTTTGGTGTTAAATTTTCTTGAATGACAATATGGAGATTTAGATAAAATTCTTATGAAGACAAGTTTATTATTTTGCTTCCTTCTACCTTTGTTTTACAAAAATGCTTTTTGTCACATTCTAAGACTACGCAATAAAAAATTTAGTTGAGAAGAGAAACACTTTTGCCTTTAACAGCTCTTCTATATTGCATATCTTCAATATTGCATATATTCAAAATCTATTAGATGTTTAAAGTAATCCATTTTTAAATTGTAACCATTTTCTTTTTTTTTTTTTTATGCATTTTGTTTTTGCTTATTAGTATTGTTTCTTTAGGAATTTTAGATGCATTCATTGTACTATTAAAAAAATTTGCCACAGGTGGAAAAATAGCTACATCTAACAACTTTTAATAATAGCTTTGCATTGTTTCTTTAATTTTTTGATGGTGACAACTAATCTATTTATCTTTCTGGCCAAAGCTTTCTTGAAGCAAAACAGTTTAACATTAAAATCCACACAACATATACAATATAAGATGTATCTTTTAATGTCAAATACCAATCATAAATACTTTCATTGATCATTTTATCTAAATAAATATAGATTTTCTGAAATAAATATAATCATGATTTCTAACAAATACATAAATTTATATAAATTTAAAATATTTATTTAATCATCAATAAAATAATTAACTACTTTAAATTTATTCAAAGTCTTTTACTTGTTTTATATTATATATATATATATATATATATATATATATATATATATATATATATATATATATATATATATATATATATATATATATATATATATATATATATATATATATATATATATATATATATATATATATATATATATATATATATATATATATATATATATATATATATATATATATATATATATATATATATATATATATATATATATATATATATATAATATATATATATATATATATATATATATATATATATATATATATATATATATATATATTTACATATAATTTTAAAATTAGGTAAATTGAAAAAAAGTAAATTGTAAGTTATAAACAAGGCTTACTGATAATTTGTTGTAATTAAATTACTAATTGTTTAGCAACAACAATAACAACAACAGCAACAACAATAAAAACAACAACAAATAAACGCACTTTAGAATACTGTAAGTAAAAGTTTGCTATATAAAAAATAAAATTCTATGTGTGAAAAAATCTTTAGACTTGTTAAAGAGAAACGGCAAGAAGTTTAGTTTGCACTCAAAAATATCTAAAGACGGGGGTAGAGAAAAATTATAGTTACGTTGTCATCAACGTATCTATAATTTTTCTCTAAATTTTAGAGAAAAATTATAGTTACGTTGATGACAACACAGTTTCAATACCAGATCTCTAAATGGTGCAATTGCTTTATTAGAATTTAAACTAAAAAGACCTGCCCACTGGTTTATCTTTCACATATATACCAATAGATTGTCTAACTAATGATCTGAATCAATCTACGCAACACACCTAATTCTATTTTTGGGAATTAAAACCCGCATTGTTCCAGTCAGCGTAAAGTTGTTTGAAATAGGTAGAAAATTTCTAAATTTTGACGAAAAGTGCTTAATATTTGCACAGCAATACCTACAAGTTATCGTCTACCAAACTTGGCTTACCTAAATTCTGAAAAACTAATGCATTCTAGAAGGCTTTTTACGGTATTAATTAAACTTTTTACACATCATAATATAAGTAAAATATACTTCCGTTAGAAAAGATTATATTTAACTGCTAAAATATATGTATAACAAAATAATAATAACACTCAGTTATGAAAAAAGAAATTTTTTTTTTTTTATATATTTAAATTTTTAAGGTCCGTTATTAAGAAAAAAATTGTTTAAGGAGGGTTTGAAGTTCAAAAATTGACACAAAATTACATTTTTGCGGACAAAAATCAGTCTGCAAACTTTTATACATTCTCACTCCTACAAATGTCACCGATATACCAAATTTTTAAATATTCTTATAAAATATGGGGGATCAATATAAAATAATTTAAAATATAAAATTTCATAAAAAAGACACAATTTACCGCATGTTTAACACTTTTTTCTTTTAAATTGTTTGAAAATAAAACTTTGAACAATCAGGAAAATTTTCGCCAAGGTTTGCCCAGCTTGAAATTTTTTGCATTTGAAAAAATGATGTTTATAGAAAACTTCTGAAAAGGTTTTGGCTGCTTTTGTTTATTTTGTGTCTATAGGGTCAGTTTAAACATGACATACTTAAACTAAAATACAACTCCCCCTCACACTCCCTATGTTTTTTAACAAGTTCAACCGCGAATATGAATAGCGGAATATTCTAGAATAAAAGCGGAAAAGGGGTAGGTACAATCGGCAGAGCAGAACAGATTGGCAGAGCAGATCGTTGAAATATTAATAACGGCAGAGCAGATTATTCAATCAGCTGTTTCCTAATGTGTGATCTGCCAAATAATTCGGCAGATCATATAATAGAATTTGTGATCGCCAAATATTTTTATGAAAAACGATGCACTTCGAATAGAATGAACTATGAGTTGACTTTTTAAACATAAACGTTTTTTATTGTCGCAATACTTTTCCTAAAAAAAAGTGATCTGCCGTATTCTAATGTGTGATCTGCCAAATATTTCGGCAGATCATAATGCAACCGGCAGAGTAGATTGACAGAGCAGATCATTGTAATAATAATAACGACAGAGCAGATTATCACAGACAGACAATCAGCCGTTTTCTATTTTGTGATCTGCAAAATTATATTTTAATAATGCGTGATCTGCCAAATAATATTTGAATAATGTGTGATTTACCAAATAATATTTGGCAGATCACACATTAGAAAACGGCTGATTGGATAATCTGCTGTGCCGCTATCAACATTACGATGATCTGCCAATCTGCTCTGCTCTGCCGATTGTACCTACCCGCGGAAAAGACGAATAAACAAAACAAGAAATATTCACAAATATTTGCAGTAATTACTTTGTGCACTAAATACCTTTCACCACTATAGTGGTGAAATCAAATTTAAATATGAAGAACGAAGACATTTTCGATTACTTAATTAAAGGAAAATATGATAATAAATATGAAAGTTTAATTAGCAAGAAAGCGAAAACTGAAATTTGTATACTGATGTCTCAATGTTATCCGAACTACAATCAGATAAAGTTAACTGAAAAAATTTATGAAAAACTTTAAAAAGAAATGGAATGAGACAGGTAGACAAAAAGGGAGATTTATAAACTGACAACTGAAGATGAAGAGGACAGATAGTCATTCTCAGTTGAAGAATCTTTGTTTTTTTCATGTACAGTACCTGTGCAAATTAAAGTTCAGGAAACTAATGTTATTCTTTGGACTAACCCCAAAACATCCTCAACCCAATATTGTCGCCCTGTTCGAATGCAATACGTTAAAGAAAATCAGCAAGTTGTTAAAGCAGAATATGATTTTTTTATGTCAACTCAGAACAACAACCATAGACTTATTTCAAGTCAAGCACAAGTTAGAATGTACTATGATTGACGGAAAAGTTTCCACTCTTCTTTCTCCATTAACTGATTCTTATCAAGTTTGCAATATATGTGGATTAAATCCTAAAAAAATGAATGACTTTGTAATTGCTTATAATAAACAACCTAATCAGATGTCTTTGGACTTGGGAATCCACACTCTCCATCTCTGAATTCGTTGTTTTGAATGTCTGTTACATATTGGACAGAGAAAAAGACCAGGGTACAATTATTGTGGATTTTTTCATGCAAACACTCCTGAAAAGAAAAATATAGTTGCAAGTAGAAAAAAATAAATCAGGAAAAAATCAAAGATGCACTTGGACTTGTTGTTGATGTTACCAAGAAGTGGTGGCTCTGGTACATCTAATGATGGAAACACAGCAAGAAGGGCATTTAGAAGCCATGAAACTTTTGCTGAAATACTTGGAATTGATAAGGGTCTTGTTAAAAGATTTTTCATTATCCTTTGTGTGTTGTCCTGTAAACACCCAATTGATCCTGATAAACTAGAATTATATTGCAAAGAAACATTTAAGACATATGTAGCCCATTTTAAATGGTATCCTATGCCTGTTGGAGTTCACAAGATGATTGTACATTCACACCAGGTTGTAAGAGACAAGCCAGTTCCAATTGGCCTCTTATCAGAAGAAGCCCAGGAAAGTAGAAATAAAGATGTTAAAAATTTTCGAGAACATTTTACAAGAAAATTATATAGAAAACTTACAAATGAAGATGTAATGAGAAGATTGCTCTGCTCATCAGACCCTTTCATAACTTCTATGAGGCGAAGTTCAGAATCAAAAAAGGAACTTGAACTTCCAGCAGAATGTTTAGACCTTCTTTTGTAACTTTCTAAATAATGTTATTATCTTTATATCAAACTAATTGAATTATTGATAGTATGTGTCCTAAATATATTTACTTTATTTTAAGAAATCTATAAAGCTGCATTTTTAAAATAGCACCTTTTTTCTAGTAGTATGTACACATGTTTAAACATGTTTCATTGATGTTTTTTAAAAACTCAAACCCTTTATAATTATATATTTTTAAATTGCTCAGTTTATTAAAAAAAAATTTTATATAGAAATATTGAAGAATGATTATTTTTATTTATAATCTTGGTGTAAAACCAATATTACGCGTTCTTTTTGAGTTGTTGTATGTTCTTGCTGTGCTACCATATGCACAGATTATTCATGTCTAGGTATTTACAAAATATGTGTACTTGATGATTTCGTTTATTAACCGACCATGAAGTCAAACTATTATAATACTACATTTTGTTAGTATTATGGAAATAAATTTTAACATCTAGATATAAGTACAAATCCAAAAGGCATGTTGCATGTTATGTAATGTGTCCTTGGTGTGCTATTTTAGAGCATTTATTCTATACACTAATTTTCATAAATGTATCATAAATCTTGGAAATTATTTTAATTCTTTATATATTGCTGTTGAGCTTACTTTTTGTCCTTGGCACCTGTCCTTGGTGTTGTCCTTGGTGTGATACTCTACATGTTTTTGTAATCCACCAAGATGTTATAAATGTGAAGTTTGTCCTCTAGAAAATATTTAGTTAAAAGGTATTCATAATTCTGTTAAAATAAGTTAAATGGAAGTTTTATTAAGCTATGTGTTCTTGGTGTTCTGCACAGTTATGATAATTATTCAATCGAACAATGTATCAAACATTCTGGTGACTGTTTATAGTCAATAGAAAGTTGAAAGTTAATATGAAATACGTGTCACATGTTTATCATTCGTTTTGCGATTTGTCCTTGGTTTTGTGTTATTGGCGTGTCATTTAGAGGTATATAAAGCAGCATTACAATAACAATTATTGTTGGCCAGAGTATAATGAACATTCACTAAAAATTTTAGCTTATGTGAAGATATGATTTTTGCCTCAAAAGTGGCATTTCTGGACCACTGTGCAATGATAGCGTATGTAAGATAACTATGTATAAACGAAAAGTAAAGAATTTTCAAGTTTTTTTGTGATAAAAATGGTCTAGCTTTAAAAAGTAAACCAAGATTTTTAGATATTTGAGTGTTGATGGCCTTTATGTTGGCTGTCCATGAAACATTTTCGCCTATAATCACTACAAGAAATTTAATTGTTTGGATTTTTTCAATATTATGTAACCTATACTTAGAGAGTATTGAAGACGTTAATTTTTATTAAAGAAAATAAATAATAAACAACAAGTTTTTATTGAATTTCAAGATGGAACTAAAGTTATTGTTATTAAATCCTTGTTAAAAAATGTCAACAATTTATTAGGTTTTTATTATTAACTTTTTAATTTTATTATTTATTTATTATTTTTATGCTGTTTTGCTTATCATGAAAAAATAAAAACGTAAAAAATTATAATTTGTTATATATAAGACATAATTTTCTAAATTTCTGTTTTTTTATGAATGTTAAGTTTTAAGAATGTTAAGAAGTTAAGTAAAATCTTCAGCTGCTCCTCTTCATGTTTTTTTGTCTTGGAGTTGTTCCGGAAATAGTTCTTGAAAGTGGTGTGTCAATTTAAAAAAATATAAAAATATGAATTAAAAAAAAATTAAAATATAAAATAAAAAAAATATATATTTTTTTTATTTTTTTTTTTTTAACATCTTCGCTTCCAACAAGGCTGGAAGCAACCACTAATTAGTGTTGGAAGTTACTGAAAGAGAAAAGATGAAGATTGTAGAGCAAGATAATTAATTTATTCTAAGACTTCCAAGCCATTAGTGTTTCGATGAAATTTTTAAATGTGTAAATAAAACATCATATATAAGAAGTTTATTTCCTAATTTGGTAATCCTATGGATATTGTTAATAAAAATCCCCAAAACAAGCTCAACAACTGAACAATTTTTGTTTTTGAATTGGCAAATATAAACAAGACAGAAGTCGTCTATTAAACTAGAGCGATTTAGCTCTATCTTGAATTGTCAATGAGAATTGTCGGAGACACTAGATCTTGTTTTTGTTGAAGATCAGTTTGTTTAATAAAGCAAAGGTTGCTATGAAACTTTTGGAACATTTTTGAAATCAAAAACTTTATGACTTATGAGTGATTCAAAAGATATTGTAATATAGATGGAGTGAGAACAAAGTAAAAATACGTCATTTTTCAAGGAGCAGTCTTAGTAGTAGCATTATTTCCAATTAAATGACCTGGGATTTGTTAAACTGGGACCTCTGGGTTCTAAGCCAGAACTCTAAACACTGCGCCACAGCTGCTCCGTGACCCAGTGGTTTGAGTTTTTAGAATAGAGTGTTTAGAATTAATTATATTTCCACATTCTATATACTGAAATCTATCATTTATTTAAATATTAGACCAATTAAAATATTTTTGGTCCAAAATATGGACAAGAAAAAAAGCAATTTCTGTTAATTCGCAACAAAAAGCAATTTCTGTTAATTCGCAACTAAGAGTAGTTTAGTTTTCGTTGTTTCCTCAAAATCAGTTTACTCGGACTTAGAGAATGTTGCGCATTAGGCTCCTCATTTAGAGTTATCTAATTCTTATTTTTTTATGTTGTGCTTTTTAAACGACTAATAAAAACTTCTAGATTAAAATTGAATTAATAATTTCAAGATAAGAATTGGTAGTATTTTTGCCGAATTTACAAAAAGGTATTTTACCTCTTTATTTAAAATATATCAATTTGTTTTTAAATCCAGCAAAAATACTACAGCACAAAATAAAATCCTGGAGAGATAATAAATTCCTTGCTAAAAAAACGTTTTTTAAGAACGTAACAAACTAATAACGGTCTTTTCACAGAGTACCGCGGAAGAGCTTTTAACTAGAAAGTTTTTTTTTTTAGTTTTTTATTAATTTGTTATTTGGGTGTCCAAAGAAGTTCTAACGGTCTTGTCAAAGAGCACCGCGGAAGTGCATATAACCAGGAAGTTCACGCCTTGTCCAAAGCTCGTTTTGAACCTGGATCTCCTGCTTATAAGGCAAGTGCTCTAACCACTGCGCCACAGCCGCAGGACCAGGAAGTTCACGCCTCCTATCCTTACAGATAACGCAAAAAATGCCCAGAGATCCTTTGAACCCTCGATCTCTTGCTTCTAAAAGAAGCGCTCTAACCACTGCACCACGGAAATGCAAAAGTTAAGGTTTAAAAAAGGAGTAGAGATTGTCTAAAACTTTGATATTTATACCTAGTGTTAAAGTAATAATACTTTAATAATTTTAAAAATGATTACGCGTAGATCGTGACTTTTGTTGTTATTTCTTTATCATAATTCAAACAGTTGTTCAAAACTTATCAAGTCAACTTATCAGAGAATAATTCACTTTGATTACAGCTTCCAAAATTTTCCTTTTTAAACGCAGAAACGTCATTGATTTGTCGTTGGAATAGTTATGCTACTAAGACTGTACCACAATTTTAAACAATTTTCGACTTTTTTTTCTTTCCAGCTAGTCTATTATACCTCCATGATAAAACTGAAAGTGACTAATTGGTAATAATTATAATAAAGTGGATTTCCACCCACAGTAAGCTTTCCGCGGAACGGAACGGAAAAGAAAACTATCCAATCATGTAACATAAAAACTTTGCATCTAAAATTTTTCTGTTACATGATTGGATGCTTTTCTTTTCCGTTCCAAACTGCGGAAAATTTCTTGTAAATGAAAATCTGCCTATACTTACACCATTATTTTGGCCCTTATATTCTTTTACAGTCGAACACACAATATCTATTGACTGGATAGCTCGACAACTATTGTGTCCCATTTACCTTAAACTTTGATCAGTTTATCATCAAAACACTTTTTACTGGTTTACTGTAAACTTTTAAAATTGTAAGCGCCAACAACCGAAAATGATGTCTTCTATGGGTAAGGTTGGTTTGATAGGTAAAAAAATTATTTATTATTAAAAATTATTATCTTTACCACAACTTTGTCTCGGTAGCTACAGCCATTCCTCAATTTCTTTTTCAATAAACTGCTTTTCCTTCAGCAAAATGGCGCTAAAACTCACGCACAGCAATTTCAAACTTATTATAGGTGCTTTTCAAGAAATTGCCGTCACTTGGTTATTAGTTTAAACAATGAAGATCTTTCTGTAAAATATCTGGTCTGCAAGATAATCGATGAAATTGTTCAAAGAGAAAACATCAAAAATTTTACTGCAGACTAGAAGCAATCTTTTAAAATTTATTTAAAATGTAATATGTCTATCAAAGTTTTATATTATACATTTTAATATAATATAATGGCGATATATTATGGAATCCTAACTTACAACAATGCAAGTGACTAATTAATATTGTTATGGAAATTATAATTTCCTGTTCTGGAAATTATAATTTCCAGAACTGTGAAATCTTAGGTTCTTGAATACTACTTTTAAGCAAAGACTTTGCTCGGTGCTGGAATTATTTTAAGTATTGTAAAGATATTTGAACAATGTAATACTCTTCAAGGAAATAGAAGGAAAATAGCTACGACTACTAGAATGTAGTTTTTTTAAAAAATTACTTTTACTTATTAAGTTGAGAACGTTATTACTTTGATTGAACAAAACATGTTTTTTTAGGAAATTTTTCAAACACTTTGTACAAAGTTCTAGCTCTTCTGATCTGGTCCAAATTAAGAAAGTTTTTCATTTGAAGCAAACCGACTGAGCAAAATTCTAAAGAAGTTCAAAAAAAGACTTTATAAAACTCCTTAATTCTGTGTAAGAAAAAACAAAAACTTTAAAAACATTTTTAAACACAAGCAGAAGTAGTTGTATAAAATTTTCCTTTATTTAATTTCATTTAAAACTTAATGCGAGTTAGTAAAACTTAAATTGCAATTTTTTATAAAAATCTCATCTTTGAAAATCTATAAAAGTGGAGATGCAAATCTACTTAAGGCGGAGATGCAAATAATCAAAAATTCTTGTAAAACCTCTCAAACAATCATTGTAATTTATTACAGCTGAAGCAACACCTAGGTCTAGTACCTTTTTTGTAACAAAAATATTTTTTGGACACTTTTTCCAGATTATCTGAATGAAAGCTTCGTTTGGATTTTGTGTTGCACCATCAAGGCATCTCGATAATAAAACATCTGACCGTAGTGCCAAGAATGTATCCTTAAGAACATTTTTAATGGCAATAGGCAGATTAATTGAAGGCTTAAAAGTAATATTACTATGCCAATACTTGCACCAGCTTTTATTTGTACGAGGGCAAAATTGATGTCTCTCTTCACTGTAGCTTATATCCGTACAATGCCACAATACAGCTAAAACTGATTTTTTCATGTTGTACAAGGCTATATTATGGTCTCCGCTCCATGCTGCTAAGGTATTTTGCCTAATGCTCATTCCATAAAAGTTTTGCATTTTATTAATAATCTTGTCAGTCAACCTTCCTTTCCCTGATACAAATTTTCCATCATCCAACTTTTTATCTTTTAAGTCACTTCGAATTTGACGCATTCGGGTGCCTAAGCGTTTTTGGACATGACCGACACACTCTTTTTTCACTAGGATAAGATCATCTCCATAAGGCTTTGCCTTCACAACACTCTTATATGATTTGGTATCACCATCTCCTATATAATGAGAATAACGCACATTATACTTTGTCATTTAACGAAAATCGCTAAGTTTTTACCATATATATAATGCGCATTGTTTTTACCGCTAAGTTTTTACCATATATATAATGCGCATTGTTTTTATCGCTAAGTTTTTACCATATAATAACGCGCATTGTACTTTGTCATCGATTCCATAAAAAAAGACAAAGCACCTGGTGATTCCATTGCACCTGAAGATTGGAAATGGTTGAGGTCACAAACATGTGTCTTTAAAAACTTTTCATAACCAGTTTTATTGCTCTTGCTTTTTCCACAAAGCACATCCACGACAAAACTTTGAAAACACCTGAAAATCAACGACTTTACGGTTAGCTTTAGCAACAGCAGTGCATACACCATTTAGTAATGAATGACCTCGTTTTTTCCAAGAGCCATCAATCCCAATTCGTATATCTATAATATCATTTTCAGCTGCAGTTGGACAAACAATTTTTCACAGCATCTTTCATGCTATCACAAGAAGCAGCTTCATAAAATGGTAGAAGGTTAGAGTTTATTTCATTATATGTCTTGAGAGTCATTGGTGGGGGCATATTCAAAATTGAAGCAAATGTTTTCATTGCCTCATGACCATGCCCAATTTCTCTAAATGCCATAACAGTTCTGATGTTAATTTCTTGAGATTTGACTCCTCTGAAATCTCTATTAGGCATACTAAATGCTTATGATGAATTAAACAAGTAAGTCCAATCACAAGATGCACATTTGATACAAAATTGTACTGAAAATCCTTTTGTTTTTTATCAAGGTATTCAAGCTCAATATCTTTTGATTTACAACAACCACATAATCCAATGTTATAAATTAAATCTTTTAACATTGGGAAATGAAAAAAGAAGAAAAAGTCATCATGTTTAGCTAAAGGTTGATTGGCTTTATTTGAGGAAATGTTTAATTTTGATGAGCTAGCACATGGCAATATATCTATTCCATCATTGTTTGTTACTTCTGCAGGCTGTTCCAAAACAACATCAATTGGCTTCTTAATATATCTGTTTTCTTGAAACACTCGTTTAATTTTTCTTTTTTTTAAACTTGTATGCTTTGCCATAATAATACTTTTTAAAAAATAAATTCACCCTTGACTTCCTTCTCTCCTTTTAACTAACAACAATATAAGATATCCAACTTTGTTTTTTTAAGTAGTTGAGTAATTATACAGACCTAAAAATTGAAACAACTATTTAAAATTTAGGTCTTACATAAATATATCAATAACAAATTTGGTTGCTATGGACGTAACTAAGTAAATTTCTTAACTCTTAATCAATAAAATCAATTTTTTAAGATTTTTGTTTTTAAAACCATATCATGTTATATATGGTTGAAAAGCCAGTTAAATTTTATACAAAGTTGGCTAATTTAACTGAAAATTGATTTTTTTAACGAAAATCGCTGAGTTTTTACCATATAACCATCTTAACTACGTTGAGAATTCCAAAAATTATATAGGGGAAGTGGGGGCATAACCGCATATAGAGGAACAACCGTTTTTTGATATTTCCCTTTGAAATATGTTATGCAGTATGGCAAAAAACATACTACGCGTTATCAAAACAACTGTTTTGATAACGCGTTTATTACGTCCTTCATTTCCCTTATGTCAAAAGAGTGCCTGTTACGTTTCTGAGAAGTTGTGCGTAATAATGTTTATTTTGATAAAAATATTATATTTACATCATATTTTTCCAGACCTTTTTTTTGAGGATTAGACAACATTTGATTTTAGTGTTTGAGATATGTGTTATCAGCGTTATTTCATCAAATGAAAACCATTTTTGATATGAACATAACCTAATAAGCAAGCTATGAAACTGTATTCTTTCTAAAAACTGTCCTCTGGGGCAGAATCGCATACTTTTAATATTTATCAAAGTAAGGTAATTACGAAAAACAATAATTACAATCATCACACGAATGCGTTCATGTAAAAACTTTAATAGAAATAGTTTTGTTTTAAGATGTTGAAAATTAGATTTCGTATTTTTTTATATAAGTTTTATAAATGAGTTTTTGAATAAAATATAAAGCTAAGAGTATATCGATGAGAAAACTCAGACTGTAAGTACAAAGAATGCCTACACAATATGTAAACGTGCAACAATATCAGCAAATAATCTGAGCTGTGACAATTGTAAAGAAAATCTACCAAGAAAAGTGTACCCCAACAATTTTTGTGAGGGCGCGGTTGTGCCTCACAACGGGAGCAAAACCGTTTTTTCACTAAGTGTAATTTTTATGTAATAATATTTTCAAAAACCGCTTAATTTTTTTCTAAATTGAATCAATTTAAAGTTTAATGATCTGGTTATTGAAATAAACTGTTAAAAAAGCACATTTCGTTTTTATTTCCATAACATTAATCCTAACGTTATTTATGACACTCGTTTTTTCGCCAACGACGGCAAACTTTTCATGTCGTATAATCCGAAAATACGTCACTTTTTTGTAACTCAAAATCACTATGGAGTTATTTTAAAATATTTTTTTTGTTTCTACATACTGGTTTATTATTATTATTATTATCAAAATGGGTTTATTTGGAAAAACACCCGTAAAAGACCCAAAAGAGCAGGTTAAACGAATATTATCTGAGAAGAATATAATTTATTCAGTCATTGTTTCGTTAATAAGGTATTTCGCTATGAAAAAACAACAGAAAAAAAAAAAAAAAAAAATACTGCATAGTAAATGAAAATTACACATGTTAACTCTATATCTATACAAATATTTAGAAATATATATTGTATAAATTGCTATAAATTTACCGTAATGTACTTAAAATCCTTTTTTTTGTGTGTGTAATGTACTTAAAGTACATTACACACACAAAATTTTAAAATGAGATCGACGTATAATAACAATAACAATAACTACAAGTAATAATAGTAATAATAATAATAATAGCAATAATAATAACAATAATAATAATAATATTAGTAATAATAGATAATTATTATGGTTATAAAAATTATTATTATTGTTATTATTTTTATTGTTATTATTTTTATCATTATTATTGTTATTATACATCCTTTTATTGCTCTTTTATTTCTTATAAAGCTCTTAAAATAACTGTTTTAAGCAGAAAAATTATTATGAGAATTATTTTTCTCTAATCTAAAAATTATTATGAGAATTATTTTGCTCTAATCTAGGTGCGTGAATGGTCTGCTGGAATGAGAAAAGAGGGTAGAAGTCTTGATAGGACAATAAGAAGTAAAGCTTCTGATAATATTTTTATTATAATGCAAACACACACAGGTATATACAAGCACAATCACACACATACTTACACCTGTTAACACTTGCCCAAACTCAAACTCTCAGATGATGTAGCAGTACTCTCTTGCATGTTCTACCTATTTATCAGTTACATGATCAGATACATGTACTTTTCCTAAAAAATGCTTATTTTTCAGTTTAAAATATGTGCACTTAGGTTTTTAAAACAGATACATGTAAAAATGATACTTTTTATGTTATGTTATTAGTTACTTTAAAAAAGTACAAAAGGAACTTGAGATTAACTAATTTATTGAAATTATTTTCAATTTTAGGTAAAGTTGCATGATTTTAATAGTTTTTTAAAAATATATACAGTATAATTTGGTGGCTATGTTGATATGTTTTATCCTTACTAGTGTAATAATGCATAATGACACTTGGTGCGCTTTAATTTGAACGTAAGATGCATACTCTGCGATACATAGTACAACTACAACTTTAAGTAAAATGTCACTTAGTTAGAGCAAAAGTTTAAGAAATCAAGCCAAAGCCTCTATTAAAAGCCTCTATTAAATTTTTATGCATTTTCACAGATTAAAATTGCCATAAAAAGTAGGTTACAAACTTTCAAACAATCCTACATCTAAAGTTGCTCTATTTGCTGACAACTCAACTTTATACTCCTGTCTTGACAAAAAATCTTCTTATCTCCAATGCTTAAAACGGGCATCCAATCTTGAATCTGATCTCACTTCTATAACAGATTGGGGCTTGCAGAGGCTTATAAATTTTAAATCAAACAAAACTCAGTTATTTACTGCAAACAACTATCGCAATATTATTGATATTTTTGTATTGACAAATAACAACCCTCTCACTCGCAGACCAAGTTTTAAAAGTACATGAAAATGTATTTAGACAAGTTTTGTCAAATTAGATTTCTAGTTCTATTTTGCTTTTTTATGTTCTTTCAAATTTTAATTCAAAGTTTTGAAATCTACTTTTTTTTTGGGCATCTTCAAAACTTTGTTTAGAAAAATTAAATACATTTTTATCAGAGGAGTTTTAGTTTAGCCTGTTATTAATTGAAATTTTTTAAATTACCACAAATACTAAAATAAATTGGGATTTATTTTAGTATTTGTGGTGGATGATTTGAGTTAATAATATACAATATAGTTAATATATACAATAATTAATTGTTTGATTTTTAAAAGGCTTGTATGAATTTTTAGAGAGGTTAAATGTGACATCAAAAAATTCACAATTTTTAAATTTATGCTTATTTTGATTTGAAAGCCAATATTTAAAAAATTTTCTATATCTTTTCAAATTTTATTAAGTTGTGGACCAGATTTTTTTATTCATTTTTATTAAACCATCATCAAGATAAAGGCCTAAATAATTAACATTAATTATTTTACTTAATAAATCTAAAATATATTATCCAACAAATTCACAAATTTTTTGCTCCATCATAACTGTCTATTGTTACATCAAAGCAGTCATGTATGTTTTTCTTTTTCCAAGTTTCCTTATTAAAATAAAGTAAGGTTTTTCTACATTGTTTTATTATGCAAATAGTCTCTTTTGAAATAACTGTGTAGATTTTTGCAAATTCATTTGTTTTATCTAAAATATCTGCAGTTATTAATAGATAAAAATCATTAATGTCAAATTGATTAAATACATAATGCACTATATATTTATTCAATTTGTGCACATATAGTGCACAAATTGAATAAATATATAGTGTATAAATAAATTGTTAGTGCAGGGTAATTCCATGTCAATTGAGCCAGAAAATTTCAAAAATGTCACCATACATCTCAGATTTTGCTGATTTTTATACAGTTGAGAGTACTTAGTAAAACAAAAAATCCTTGAAAATTTTAGCTTCTAGCTCCAAGAGGATCATGAAATATGATCATTTTACTTTTAACTGATCTTGGCCAGGCCCCTCTTGTCCCCTCAGAAGTGTGACCTTTGTTTAAAGGTTCCAAGTCACATAGCTTTAAAAATATTTGATCTTTTAACTTAAAAATTTGTACCTGGCTATTTTCAGGGTCGAAGAATCCAATGAAATAATCAGAAATGTAAAAAAAAAATTTTAAGTACTTGTAATTATCAATTTAAATAAATTTAGGCAATTTTTTATATACCTGGTTTTGATGCTCAAGAAAGCCATGTGGCCTTGATGATATAAAAAAAAAAAATTGTACACATTATTCTATGTTTAATGATCTTTCAGAAAACATAAAAATTTTGATCTGCAAGTATATGGATTTCCATATATGGTTAACGGGGCACAGGCCCCACTATTTTGTAGCAGAGTCTTGCCATACATTTTTCACTACCTTTCAGACTAGCTGGAACGATGAAAATTTTGGTATTTATGTAGTGTCAATAAATGTGCATTTTAAAATTAAAAAAGAACCCAAGACACTAGGGGAGGGGGCTGGGGGGATGTGCCCCACTTTTTTGACCGGAATCTTGAGATGGATTTTTCAGTATCTTCCAGACAAGCGTGAGCTTTGAAACTTTCAGCATTTGTGTAGTCCTGATGAACATGCTTTAAAATAGTTTCAGGTCAGACGACTAGAAGGTCCATGGGGCTGGGGCACCAGGGACCATGCCCCACTTATTTTCTCAAAAAAAAAAAAATTTTTTTGTCTTAAATTTAAGATAACTTTGAAAATATTGTATTTAAATATTTTATTGCTTTATGCTTGTTCCGTTTTACTTCATTATTTACAAAATAAAATACAAAAAAAAGAAATTGTCAAGATAATGCTAAGATTAGCTTAGATGCATTGACGGCAGGGATGCGAAGTCCGGAGTCGGAGTCCGGAGTCGGAGTCCATGGAGTCCCTATTTTAGCCCGGAGTCCGGAGTCTCGGGAGTCCATAAAAATTTTAGGACTCCAGGACTCTTTTTTTTTTTTTTATAGTTATTAATATGCATAAGAAATACCTGATAGTCTTGTCACAAAACACTGTAAAAGAGCATTTGACCGGAAAGCTCATCTCCTTCCTTACTAATTCGAACCAATACTCAGATTGAGTATCGGTTAGAATGTTACGCCTTGTTAAGAGGCGTTACCAAGCTTGCATTTTACGTGCGAAAAGGCCATATGCTTATGCGTTCAGCAGTTTAACGTTAAGAGAAAACTTTCTTCTTTTAGAATATTTAATTTTTATTTTGATATCGTTGATGTGACGTTTATTCAGAAAATATAATGTTGTAAATAAAAGTATTTAACCGCAATTGCGATCTAATAGTTTTTTTTGTTAAAGAAACTGTTTAAAAATTTTTTTTCTGTTAAATTTAATTAAAAAAAATAAAGTGTTTTAACTTTAAAAATTTCATGATATTTAATGTTAAGTTTTATATTAAGTTAATAAACTTTTATTCGCAAATTATTTTCATTTTATATGTAACAATTTTTGTCTATTTATTTATAGTTTTAAAACAATTAATTTTTTTATCCCGTTAAGAAAGTACTTATGATTAACTGTTTATTTAAGTATTTCCTCATCATCAAATTTCGAGACCCAGGGACAATTTTCCTAAAAAGAGAGGAAGTTAACATTCGACACTTAAATATTTTTTATAAGACATTAGTCACTTTTGAAGGATTCATCCTCCTCATTTTATTCACAAAATCGCCACTGGCTAGACCTGCAGATAAAGATATGTTTGAACGCTTAGTTGTTTTATTATTTTTTAATATTTATCAAATTTAGAGATAAATGATATTTTAGTGTTGAAGTTGCTTTTATGCATAAGTTTTTTCGTTATCTTTAATTTTTTAGATTGATCATAGAAAGAAAGTCGATTAGAATAGATTAACTAGGTTATGAGCAGTAGACAAATATTTTACCAAAGTCAAGTTCTTTAAAAAAAAATTGTCGATATATTTTTTGCTTTGTTTAAGCACTGTTTAAAACTGTAAACTATAGTAGGAAACTATACTTATAAATAAATGAAGCTTGTAAATACTATTAGAAAAAAATATATATCTTTTTATTTCTTTTAATTTCAACCCAAAATGGCATGACTCTGTCTAAGAAAATAAAAAGTCTACTCTGCTAATAAAATAAAAAATTTTATTTTAATAACGCCTAATGAAAAATTGTAATGAAAGCAATATGGTTTAGATACGAAAAGCAATCAAATTTCACTAGCAAATTAATTATACGCAATAAAAAAACAAATTTGTCTGTGAGTTTGCGCTATAAAATCAAGCTAACGATCTAGACAGTTGGCAAAAAACGTACCATCAAGGTCAGAAAGAAGCCAAAAAAAGCTTATAAAAATACCTCAACAAATAAATAAAAATTATTTTGCACAGCAATTTCTTTTACAGAAAAACTACTAACGTCATCGATTCATAACTAGCCATTGTAACAGCTTTCCTAACTATGTTTTCGTGGGTTGTTTTACAAAAAATTAATTTTGCGAAGCATATATAACACAAAGAAAATACATTACATGTTCACAATAACTTGCAATAACAACATTCTTTCTTTAAAATAATATTTGCTATTAACTCGCGTGTATCAATCTTGACCAGTAATGGCCACTAACTATGCATCAGATACGATCTACAGACACTTTCATCGCACAAATAAAATTTTGAATGGATGCAAAGTAGTATGCTTCAAATGTCTTGTACCCGAAAAAAGTAAAAGTAACGAGTTATGTGGTAAAGAAATTACATGTGCCGCAAAAGCTCGCATTAGCAACCTTATACGACACTTATCTAGAAAACATGCGGAGCTCCTCATTACGTTAGAAAAAAAAAAATTAGAAAAAAAAATAGAAGAAAAGAATAAGAAGCAAAAATATACAGCCATCAAAGGCAGCACTTCACAGCAATCCATATTAAAGTGTTTTGTACCACAGCAAATTAGTTTGCATATTACAAAAGATGAGTTTTTAGAAGCCTTAAACCAGCTGGTTTTGGTTGAAGGTCTTTCATTCCAGGTTCAATTTATTTTTTCGTTAGTAATTATTTTTTAATTAAAAAAAAAAAATCTAGACAGTTATATGTTTTTTTGGCATTTTTAAATTAACATTTATCATTCTAAAAACAATATCTATAGGCGTTTGATCGGGAACCTATTCAAAAGCTTTGCGGAAAAGTTTCATCTCATTTTGGATTTAAAATGAATAGAGATAATATGAGAATTCAAATTATCGATCTTGCCAAAAAGCATCGCGAACAAATCAAAAACAAATTATCGAAAATGCTAATTTATTTGAAAGTCGATTCTACATCAAGGCATATGCGTCACTACCTCGGTATAAATGCCCAATACTCGAACAATGATGAAATTGCTGTGATCAATCTTGGCACGATTGATACAAAGGGAAAACAAACGGCGGAATACACAAAAAAAATTATTGAGAAGTGTTTAGATAAGTTTGGAATCAATAAAATTAATATTTTAGGCCTCAGTGTTGACAACGCAGCAGTGAGTAACATATTTTGAAATTCACTATATTTTTTGTTAATAAAAAAAATTTTAAATTATGTGATTAAAGTTATTATTTTCCATAAAATCATTTAAAAATTAAACTATTTTGATAAAATCTTTTGTATACTGTAAGGTTCACTAAACTTTAACTATTGAAATCATATTTAATATCCTTAGGTGAATATAAAGTTGGTGCGCGACTTTGGCATCAGCGCCGTTGAAGATATTGGAGATGACGAAGACGATTTTTCAGTAGAAACTGATGAATTTGACGAAGATGGTTATTCTAAAGCAGACAATGCGGAAGCAGTCTTGGCAAGTGGAGTTGCCAGTAGCATGAGTGTTATACATCTTCAAAGATGTGCTGTCCACACTTTACAGCTAGCCGTAAATGATGCATTGAAAAGGCCCACAATAAAAAATCTAATTAACCATGCCAGAGATGTTGTCAAAGCTGCAAGAAATTCGAAGTGGATTGACTTCTTCAGAGACCAGACTCCACATCTCATTCCAATTTTAGATCAGGCTACCCGTTGGTCTAGCCAGTTCAATATGATTGAGAGGCTAATTAAGGTAAGTTATAACTTATAACTTCTAAGCTTTAATCAAAGTGTATAAGCCAGTTTTCTCACCGGTATAATATAAATCCAATTATTTCAATGGTAATGACATTTATACTACTTAATAATTTTTAAATGTTAGTTTATGTAAATATTTCTTTAATAATCCTCTTTATTTAAGTAGTTAATAACTTTGTACATATATTTAATGAATTCTTTTGTTCTTCTAGATTCGACCAGTAATTCAAAATCTAAATATGCAAAAAGAAGCTCCTAAAGAATTTAATGTGCGACCATGTTTTTGGGGTATGTGGGAGGAATTGAGAGATGTATTGCATATGGCACGCGATCTTACTATTCGTCTTCAACGTGAAAATATCACCGCAGGCGAATTTCTTTTTGATTGGAATTCAATTAAGTGTGAACTTGACGGGAAGGACAGTGACTTAGCCAAAGATTTCCAAAAAGGAATGGATAATAGAGAAAGCGCGCTACGCGAAAATCCGTTGTTTCTTGCAGCAGTTTACGTTGATATTAGGCATGGCTGTATGCTAACAGCGACTGAAGACAAGGTTGTTTTTTTAATAAAATTTTATTTATATATATTTATTTATTTAACTTTAAAAAATACATATTCCAAAAAGTATAAATACTTCTATAGATAACTGCAGCTGATGGACTTTGGAAAATACATTACAAACTTATTCAACTCGCTAATGAAAATAAGAATAATGAACTCAATAAAACCAAAAAAGCAGTAGAGCGCAACTCTTTTGCAGTTTATGTGTCAGACTCTAGTTCAGAAAATGAGGAGAATGCTTCACCAGTTGCAAAGCGTCGACCAAATTTATTTAAGTTGTGTGAACAGGAGGTTCAAGAAAATTCTTCAGAAGAACAAATGCAGGTTCAACTAGATGTAATCGAAAAGGAGTTTCGACTAGCTCTAAAAACAATTCCGGAAATCCGTTCAATGTTTAAAGAAAAATCATCCAACTTAGACGAGTTTTTAAAACTTAACCCATTAAAATCAATTGAGCAGTTCCCTGAAGTTGTACGGGACGCCTGCCGTGTTGCTTTGTCGCTACCCATATCCCAAGTCAGTGTCGAGCGTCTGTTTTCAGTCTTAAAGCACATGACACCAGACCATCGTAGTCGATTTACGTCTGATTTAATTGATGATATGCTTTTTTTACGAACAAACGAGTTTTTTATTTAAACGTTTTTTGATGATGTAAATATTATAATATTTTGTCCTTATAACTTTTTAATTTAGCGTGTAATTAATGCAAATAAGCATTTAAATCTTTTTATAATTTTATGATCATGTCGTTTCAAATAATCTGAGAAATTGAGTGCGACAATACAAATCAAATAAAAATCTTTGGAGTTGTATTGTTCTTATAAATTCTTACGATCCAGCAAAAGCGGGACAAATTAACTTTTGGGTTTAAGCAGCCGTGGCTCAGTGGTAGCGCACTTTCCTAAAAAAAATAAGGGATCCGTGGTTCAAACCCACCTTTGGTTTTGCGACATCGGTTAGGAAGTAGGAGTGAATTTCCTTTTAATTGCTTTTCTAAGGTGCGCTGTTATAAGACCGTAAGGACTTCTTAGGGTACATAAAATAAATATATATATAATTCATAAGAGAAAATATTATTGGTACCCTTTCATTTTTCCGGAACTTTCGCGTAAAAGTTCCAAATAATAAAAACCCCATATTTAAATGAAGAAAAAAAAAATTATTACGGAGTCCGGAGTCCGGAGTCGGAGTCCGTGGAGTCCATGATTTTTGAGCTCGGAGTCCGGAGTCCCGGAGTCCCAAAAAATCGATGGGACTTCGCATCCCTGATTGACGGTCAAAGTATACAAACATCCATTTGTTGTTACAGGTGCATCAATTATACAAGTTATGTTGGTAATTGGAACCCAACACTCATCTACTCTAGATGACCAGAAAAGTTTATTAAAAGGACCGTGCGGGTGCATAAATGTTACCATAACATCTTGCTCTATATTATCAACTTCATTGATCATACCAATCCAATCAAACGCATCATATTTACACATATTGAATTAACCAAATTTAAAGGCATCAATGTTAATTTGCTGATCATTTTGAGAACTTTGAATACCAGAAAAAGAAAAAATGGCTGTTATATGAACATCTTCACTTGTTCGTTTAAAGCTAATAGTATCTATAGATTCTGGTTTAAATTGATGATAGCTCCTAGTTCCAGGGATTGTTCTACTTAGCTCAAAACGTGTTTTCAAAGTGGTGCGCAATTCTGTCAGTCGTTCTTTTTCAATCTTGAAAAAAATAATCCCTTTAATATTGTTAGTACAGTAGTCAAACATTTTGTTACAATTCAATATCTGGTCAATATCTTTAATTTGGTATATAGTGACGTTGAAATATCTTGCAGCAAAATTTCTTGACCAAGACTCGGGTGTAAATGTTAATAACTGAACTTTAGTTTTTTGGTCAGAAACAATTAACTTTTCTTTTATTTCTGCTGTTAGTTTGTCTAAATCATCACATTTACTTTTGTCAATAATTTTTGTATGAGGAATTTTATGCTTCAGTTCTTCTTCCCTAACATTATATACTTCTGAAATATGCTCTTCATACTTTGACATTATTTTTGTAACTTTACTTTTACCAACAGATAGCCGTTGATGCTTTGGAATGCCATGAAGTTTTATGGGGGATACACCTATTGTTTCCAAACTAACATTTAATGCCTCTCGTGACTTTTCAGAAGTAGCACATGAAATAGATTCCTCAAATTCACAATTATCTTGTTCATGAAATTTACTTATAATAGCGTCAAAGCAGCTCCGACAAAGTGATATCCAGGCACAACATTTGGAAAATTAATTCTCAATTGCTTTGCCATGTCTAATGTTATTACATGACTCCCTGAAAAGAAAAGAACAATTTGATTTTAGTAATTACCTATGAATATGAAAATTATTTGAACTTATTTCCATATACATTGCATAACCAGATCAGCTTTTTTTCAAACTTTTATAAACTAGTAGATTTTAATTTCATTATTCAAAAAAAATTTTACAATAATTTTTTATCAACAATATTTACCTTTGATTGCTTTTTTTTTTGATTTATGCTTGTCCAATAAATTGCAACATTTTGTGTGCTTCTTTTCAAAGTGTGTACCAAAAATCTTTTCATGATGAAGGCAGATTGTTAAAGTTTTATCATCTGTTATTCCAGATCTCCAAATAAATTCTTCTCTGGCATCTTCTCTATAGCAATCAAATTTCTTTAAATCAATCTTTCTACAATAACTTAGTTTATGACAAGTATCATTTAATTTTTTTCCAAAATCACATGAATCCATTTTTACTGTAACACTAAAAACATTTTGATATTAGTTTAAAAATGAGAAACCAATAGTAATTAATTCAATGAAAGCAACTTAAGCAATCACCATGGTAATACAAAACTAAATAGTGATTGATTTCTTTTATCTTACTTTGACAAAAAGAAAGTTTCCTTTTCACAAAGTTTAATTATAATCAATTTGTTGATGTTAAAAATGTTAATGATGACTTTAATAGGCAACAAATTTCTTCTATACTAGTGTAATGACAGGATGTTTTTTGTTACTGTAAATAGTTCTTATTTAATAAAATAACTTGCTGTTAACATTTTAGAATTAGCAAATATCAAATAAAATAATAATTTTGAAAAATTGATAAATTTCTTTTTTACTGATATAATGTTATGACAGGATGTTTTTTTCTGTTGAAAGTTAATTAAACAACTTGCTGTTACCATTTTAGCATTAAAATATATTAATCTTTTTTAAATTAAAATTTTAAATTATACAAAATAAAATTATGGTAAAACCATTATTTTAGACTGTTTTTAATCTTATACATGCAAATCAAAATTCTTATAAACATTAACTTTCTTAAACCATTTTAAGAAAGATCATTGAACATAGAATGATCAAAAACCAAATTGAACAAATATAAATCACAAAAATTTGTGGAAGCAATGTTACCAATGTTTAGCAATGTGTTAAAAAAAAAAAAATTTTTTTTTGAGAAAATAAGTGGGGCATGGTCCCTGGTGCCCCAGCCCCATGGACCTTCTAGTCGTCTGACCTGAAACTATTTTAAAGCATGTTCATCAGGACTACACAAATGCTGAAAGTTTCAAAGCTCACGCTTGTCTGGAAGATACTGAAAAATCCATCTCAAGATTCCGGTCAAAAAAGTGGGGCACATCCCCCCAGCCCCCTCCCCTAGTGTCTTGGGCTCTTTTTTAATTTTAAAATGCACATTTATTGACACTACATAAATACCAAAATTTTCATCGTTCCAGCTAGTCTGAAAGGTAGTGAAAAATGTATGGCAAGACTCTGCTACAAAATAGTGGGGCCTGTGCCCCGTTAACCATATATGGAAATCCATATACTTGCAGATCAAAATTTTTATGTTTTCTGAAAGATCATTAAACATAGAATAATGTGTACAATTTTTTTTTTTATATCATCAAGGCCACATGGCTTTCTTGAGCATCAAAACCAGGTATATAAAAAAATGCCTAAATTTATTTAAATTGATAATTACAAGTACTTAAAATTTTTTTTTTACATTTCTGATTATTTCATTGGATTCTTCGACCCTGAAAATAGCCAGGTACAAATTTTTAAGTTAAAAGATCAAATATTTTTAAAGCTATGTGACTTGGAACCTTTAAACAAAGGTCACACTTCTGAGGGGACAAGAGGGGCCTGGCCAAGATCAGTTAAAAGTAAAATGATCATATTTCATGATCCTCTTGGAGCTAGAAGCTAAAATTTTCAAGGATTTTTTGTTTTACTAAGTACTCTCAACTGTATAAAAATCAGCAAAATCTGAGATATATGGTGACATGGCCTGGCTCAATTGACATGGAATTACTCTGCACTTTATTTTTCATTTTAATATATTTATTCTTGATCAAAACAAATGGAATTCTGAATATATGATTTAAAACTTTAGTTTTTTTTATAATAGTTAAAAATAAATGGCAAGTGCATTTTTATTTCTAACTTAATGTTAAATGGGAAAAACATTCAATAAAGATTGTCATGAAGTAAATTTCACAAAAATCAAGAAAGTTAAACGTTTTGATGAATTAATAGAAAAATATCAAAAACCTGTGCACTTGAGATGAGAAGTGAATTATATTTAAACTGTAGCAAACGTAAGTTTACAATCACTAACAGATGCTATAAATTGCACTTAAATAATGCAATTACATTTCACAAATTTTAAATTAGAAGGGTGTCATGCCACTTTTCCAACAATTCTAGGAAGTGCCATTGTTTTATACCACAATCTCAAAATACTTTAGAGACAATAAGGGTATCATTTGAATGTGTTTATACAAATGTAAGTGTTTCAACAATGCAGAAGACTTACACAATGTTACTTACTACTCTTTCACATGCAGTTTATGTACCATGTGTTTATGATTCAAAATGATTTTTTTGCAAAATTGTAGAGATATTTGAAGAAAATCCAGATATTCTTATAAAGTTCACAAAACAGTCTATTTGTGAAACACTTTTACTTGTTCACACAAAGAAGATGTTTGCTAGGTTCTAATAACACATGTTATTGGAACCTAATAATACATGTTAATGTATGCAAAGTTTTACTTAAAAAGTTCAATCAGAAAAAGGTATATGCTATAAACTATCAGCTCAAGAAACAACTGAAATATTTGTACATTGTTATTGTATCTAATAGCATAATCATATAACAACATAACAAAATTTTTTATAAATTTGGTTTATTTAATTTAAAACTTTATATTTATTTAGCCAAAGTTACCCTTAAAATTGATTTCAAATAATTACTTGAATTAATTTATGTTTATTGTTTATTACATAATAAAATTTTTTCTTTTTAGAAATTACTATAATAAAGTCTAATCAGTAAAAAAATATATTATTAAAAAAAGTGTTGACCCTCAGGTGGTTTGAAGTGAAGACAAATATTTTAAGTTTCAATTGCTGTCAATTTTAAGAATCAATAATTACTTGCTAAATTATATTATAACAGTAAATTTATTAAAATTAGCAACCCTATCATACATAAAAACTAAATAAATACATCTTGTCACTTTTTAAATTGCTAATTTAGTACATCAATCCATCAAAAATAAACTTTATAGATTTGCGAATAATTTTTTAGGTTTTTTAAGTAGTCATTATGGATTAAATGTGATAATTAAAAGAGTCAATTTAGAGAAATATAGAGCTTCAAAGTATGAACAAAATATGTTTTAGCTACTGAAGTATTTTTTTTTTCTTTTTGGAATAATCACAAATTTCCATATGATCTCATAAACCACTGTTTTATGCTATTGATTTTAAGGATTTGCTTTTCTTATTAATATAAACTAATCCACCAAGTTTTATCAAAATCTGAGTTGATCCATGTTGAAATCTTAAAAGTTTAGTCTATTTGTCACAGAATGACCCAAATGTATATATTAGAAATGTAACAGAGGTGCATAATATGTGTAACTTTTTTTGAAATTTCAAATTTTGGTTGCATCTTTGATACACCTCTGTTACATCCCTAGTAGTATATATATAAAAACATGCAGTTTTATATATATATATATATATATATATATATATATATATATATATATATATATATATATATATATATATATATATATATATATACATATATATATATATATATATATATATATATATATATATATATATATATATATATATATATATATATATATATATATATATATATATATATATATATATATATATATACAGTTTCCAGTAACAGTTCCAGTTCTAATAGTGGTTGCTGCAAGCAACCACTATTAGAACTGGAAGTTACTGGAAGAGAAAAGATGAAGTTTATAGAACTAGATAACGATTAACGGACAACTTGAAAGATTATAAGTTATATGAATTAGGAAAACAAGATGAAGGGAGCAAATTCTGAAGAACTGATGTTCAAGGAAAAAACTAGACATAAGAATTTTTGAAGCACTTAGGAACAGTCACAGTAATGGTTTAGACTTAATTGAATGACGAGTAACACAAGTATAAATTTTAATAGGTGGCACAAGAGACACTAGCTCTTTAGAGCAATGCCTGTTATAGTATTTATAGAAAAGAGAAATATAAGAAAAATTAAGACAATGGGATAGTGGTTGGAGGTTGGCCGCAAGAGCAGGTCCAACTATGTTTACAATGTGTTTTTGCACCTTGCCTAAAAGAGAAAGGGCATCATTCAAAGATCGGCTCCAGATATGGCAAAAGTATTCCATACAAGGATGGATTTGAAATTTATAGAGATTAGAATAAAAAAAATAAGAATAGAATCAGGAGTAAGAAATTGGTGAGCACAATAAAGAGATGCAACCTAAGCAGATAATAATTTTTCAATTGATTTGATATATGGTTCCCAAGAAAGATCGAAAGTAAGATTTAATACTAGAAAACAAAGAGTAGATGACTCATTGAGTACATTACCCTTCATAAATATAGGAAGGTCTAGGTTATTGCAATCATGAAAAAATTGAGTTTTATCCGAGTTCAAGTTCACCAGCCACTGTGAGCCCCATGCTGTAGTAGAAGTGAGATCCTTTTCAAGCTTTTAACTTATGCTAGTAATCTCAAAACAAAACAAATCGTGAATAATACAATTTCTAAAACATTTCAACAGAATACTCTAGAACTTTATTTTGCTTAGTCAACTGTCCATTGAGGACAATTTTTATACTACGATTGGTAAGGAAGGATTCAATAATCCTAAAGTTGTTACCTTATACACTGTAAGAAGAAAGCTTATGGAGAAGACCAGCATGCCAAACTTTATCAAAGGCTTGAAATGTCAAGAGCAATAACCTTGACCTTTCTGTATCTAATGCACAATAAAACCTATCGATTATTACTGTTAACAAATCAGCAGTAGAATAAGAAAAAAGAATTCCATATTGATGATCAAAAAGTAAGTTATTAGGTTCAAGATGAGAAATTAAGTGTTTGTTAGTTAAAGACTCAAAAATGATAGGAAGAAGACTAATGGGACAGCAGGCTTGGTCGGGAAGCGGGAGCGATTGCTCTCGATTGCTGACCATGGAAATAATATTTAGTTGCGAAAAGCTGGCCAGATTTTTTATTCGTTTTGAGAACATTTCAAAAAGCAAATAAAAAAAGCGCAAAAGATTAATTGGACTGATGAGAGACAATTACAAAAAAAAAAAAATTAGGAAAATAAAATATCTTTTAACACAAAAAAACCTTAAGCATAATAAATTACATTTAGAACAAATATTTTCGAAACACCGCTCTTTTATAATTTTTTTATAAAATTAAGCGACGTTTTTTATATAAAGTAACATCCTACGATAGTTTAAAAAGGAAACAAATGTTCTTTATTTATCAAAGGTTGCAAGTTTTAGTTTTATCTAAACTAAATTATTTTATAAATGTAAAAGTTAATTTTTTTAATACCTATTTTATGTTTTGCATAGTTTGAAAAGTTTAGCATATTTGAAACAATTCTTCTTAGTAAAATAAACAAATAAAATAATTAAACCTTTGAATTACTTTAGAAATTAAATTAACTAGATAGAAATCAACTAAAAAGCTTAAAAATATTTTATAACGAGGAAGCGAAATTGCTTCACAATATCGCTGATGATGTTTAGTGAGTGGGCTTTTTAATTTTAATTAGTATTTAAAGCAGAAAAAAGTATAACGAGTTTTTAAGAATGGCAAATTAAGCGAAAATAATTAGATTTAGTAAACCAGTATCTAGAAACTTTTCTTTATATCTAATAACTTGCTATATATATTTGTGTTCCGTCGTAACCTCAGGCGCGTTGCTTGTTCATCCGCGAGTTACTTTGTATGCATTGTTTGCGTTTAGTAACCAGAAACTTCTTATATGTTTGTTACATAATTAGTTTTATTTACTTTAATGATTATTAATAGCTTTATTGTAAACGCAATTATTTTTGTAAGTCTTTGTTTACAAATTAAATCGATAAAAAACAGATACACAAAATTACATTTAAATAAAAAATGCATGCTTTTTAAATAAAAAATAACTATGTACTAATAAATCTATAATTATTAATAAACTTTCAAAAGTTTGACAATTTAAATAATATATATTTAAAACATTTATTTTTGTAAACAAACAATAATAGTTTATAAGATTTACGGCTTTGCAGATGTGGCTCTGAGAACGAGCCATAGAATTGATAATAGGTTTTGTGGTTTTTCCTCCGCCAGCTAATTGCCTTGTGGAGGCCACATTACCTAGGTCCGCAGAGATTTGTTTCGGCTCCTAAAGGAGCGTCACGACCCGCTCTACAGACCAAAAGTAAGGTGAGTTTAGGAAGAACGAAGATATGTTAGAGTGAAAGGAAGAAGTAGTTGTGTTAGAAAGATAGCATAGAGAAAGCAGACAGATTTGCACACGATTTTAGAAGGTGCAATAGTGCTGTTAGTCAATATATTTATATACAGGCGACAGAAACATTACATATATATATATATAATATAAATAATATATTCTTAAAACAACTTATGCTAGTAATCTCAAAACATAACAAATCGTGAATAATACAATTTCTAAAACATTTCAACAGAATACTCTAGAACTTTATTTTGCTTAGTCAGCGTATTTTTTGAACCAATAGAATTAGTTTGTTCGTTAATTTGGCGGGTTTTTAGAGTTCGCAAATATTCTTTTTATTCTTCCGCACCAAGATGTTTTGAGAACATTCAAGTTTTTTATGTTTCCATTTATGTCCGTAAAACAAAAACTTTTTGTTTCGTACATAAACTTAAATGTTCTCAAAACGACTAAATAACTTGGCCAGTTTTTCGCAACTAATTATAATTTCTATGGTCAGTATTTGAGAGAGATCACTCTCGCTTCCCTACCAAGCCTAGACAGTAGTTAGGTGAGTCAGATCACTCTCCAGAATTTTTGAAAATAAGGATAACAGATGCTGCTTTCCAGCAAGCTGGAAAACAAGAGTCTGATAAGCACCTCTTAAATAGTTTTAAAAGTATAGACAACAGCTCCAGAGTTCTTCACTTCTGCAAGAATATCACAGGTATGTTGTCTGAAACAAAAGCTGTAACACTAAGAAGGAAATCATTTTAGGTACAGAAGCTGGTGTGATATGAATGTCAAGCAATGGATCAACCTGTTTGTCAGCTATATCAGGTAGAATGCAACTAGTGGAATCAAGAGATGATATTGATGAAAAGGACTTAGCAAACAATTTAGCTTCGTCTTTAGGTGAGGTGACAAATTCTGAAACATACGAGACAGGTGGAATAACAGATTTGCCTTCTGAAGAGCCTAATTTTTGAGATTAAGTACAAGATTTTGTGACCTGAGAATAGTGGGCTTTGACATTTGACAAAAGCTTTTTACAATGGTTTCTAGAAATAGTAAACAGATATCTGTTTTCTTGAGAATTGATTTACTGATCGATATGATACGATTATATATATAGACATGATTGGAAATTGCAGCAGCACAATGAGAAGAAAATCATGGGAAGAGTAAGGCTTGAATTGGAATAGTCTTGGGGGAACAAATGATTCTATGTCAGCCTAAATCCAAGAAGTTATGTATGAAGCACATTTGTCAGCAGGAAGGCAAAAGATTTTTACCCAAAGGCCATTACAAAGAAAATCACAGAAAGAGTCCCAGTCAGCTTTAAGGTAGTTGTAGGAGGTATGATGATAGGGAAATTCTGATGATGAAGAAGAATGAGATAATAGTTTTAGAGAGATCAAACTGTGATCAGAAGCATCTAATGGTAAATGTGGAGAAACTGAGCCCTGACTAGGATCAGAAACAAGACAGGTTGAGTAGAGAAGGTAAATGATTTGGGTTGTCTAGAAAGGGAGTTGGAAAGTTGACTATTTCAGTTAGAGATTGAGAAAGGCAAAAGATTTAAAACAAAGAGAAAAGCAATAGAGCGAAGTGGTGCTAAACAAAAGCACATAAAAGAATAGTCTGTGATTCAAACCTAATTTCCTGATAAATGAGTGAATTCTTACGAATATAAATGCCCAGGCTAAGCATGTGACTATTTGAATCTTTATGAATTAAAATAAGGTAACCATAAACACTAAGATCACAAGATAAGTTAGCTGACCTCAAATTAGTCTCACAAAGAGCAAGTAGGTCTGGTGAACTTTGCAAGAGAGTAGACTCAATCGAAGAAAAGTTACTTCGAAGATTACGAATATTAGTGAATGATTTAGAGAACTTTGGAAACCTTTTCAAGTTCAGGAAACTTGACTAACAGCTGGCCTCAGCACTATAACTCTAAGTTTTAGAGCCTCATTAGTAGTTATCTAGTCATAAAAACAGAGACACAAGCAAAACCCATGAATTGAGTCAAAAAGATACTAAAAGTCAACATCCTAAACTGGAAACAAAAGTCAACATCCTAAACTAGAAACAATGTATTATAAATACATCTGGGCCAGCCTAATAGATGAAGAAGGAGTAGAAGGCTGGTCAACACCCTTGTTGACCAGCCTTGCACTCCTTCTTCATCTATTTGGCTGGTTTACCCCTGAAGTCTTAACACCTAAGGCTGATTTACCCCTTAAGTCTTTGCCTAGAAGGCATTCTACAAGACAGTAGCCAGATGCATTTGACATCTGCCAAGATGAGTATTTTTATTGAGACACCATCTCTAGCCCTAAAATTCTTACTCGTCTAGTTTTTTTGTGTTTTGTGTTTTAAGCTCATTTTGAAAACTAAGGGCCATTCTTTTTACTTAGCTTTTCAAACATATTGCAGGTTTCAAGTTTTTTCCGTTTTTTTTGTTTAACTGTTTTTGTAAACTCTTCATTTTTCCCTTTTGCTAAATTTAACCTTAATTTTATGTTTGATTACACTTTTTGGGCCTCTAAATTTTGCTTTGCTGTAGCTGAACTGGTTGCTTGTTCTGATGCAATAGTTCTTGTTTGTGTGACCGTGTTTAATATTTAATAGACAGCTTGTCACACATTTTGAAATCTTTTTTTCTTTACGAACATTCTGACATATACCTTGTGTCTAGATGTTGAAATTTTTTTTTCTTTACAAACATTCTGACATATACCTTGTGTCTAGAAGTGTGTGCATTATAGAATACTGAGAATATAAAAAATTTGTGCACAAAAAACAAAGTGTTTTATTATTAACAAAAAAAAGTTGATTTTAATTTTCAGACATCATTAGTACTGTGAAACGCAAGTAAAAAAATAAAATAAAATTTCTTTATCAAATTTAGATAATGAATTAACACTCATTATACGCTTATGGAAGAACTTTGCTTAAATTTATTTCTCTTAATTTTACTGTGTACTTTGTTTCATTTACTAAACCAATTTTTTTTAAATAAGTGTGGTACACTTATATTAACTCGAAAAAACAAGCGCTGATAAATGTTAACTTAATAACATGTTCAAGTTTTTATTTGTCATTAAACTTTGTGATTGAATTGTTTAATTGATGGTCATTGATGCTGAATATATTGTTTAAACTTTCTGGTTGCTTCAAAAAGGTTGCTTTTTTTGTGAACTTTTTAAAATTGCAAATGTTTTCTAGAGCTTTTCTTACTTCTACTTATATGACATTAAAAACATTAAATTTTTGTTTAAGTGTTAAGCTACTATTGCTTAACAACATGGAGCAACTAATTGAGGTATTCAACTAATAAAGAATTAAACTATTTGTTTCTTCAAATCCTTCAACCATTTTTTTACGTGCTTCAGCTTAGCAACTTTTCACTTTTTCACTTTTCTTTTTGTTCTTTATTGTTCTCTTACAAAATGCTGTAAGAGCATTTTGTAAGACTATGCCGTAAAAGAGTTTAATCGAGATATGACTATGATAGCAACAAAAGCTGGAGTGATTTGAATGTCTAACAATGGGTTAACCTGTTTAATTGGAATGGAAGGAAAAGAATAGCCATACGATTCGAGAGTTGAATTAGAGGAAAAATTCTTTGAGGGGTAAAGAGAAAGGGCATGGTCAATTTGATCAAAAATTCCATTTAAAAGAGTGCTGTGACAGGAATGTTGTGTTGAAACAATGAAAATTGATGAAATGTGATGAAAAACAATAAAAACAATGAAAAATGATGAAATACAATGAAATCATTGTGCATTAGACAAATAGGCTAGGATTATTGCTCTTGACATATAAAGGTTTCAACAAAGTTTGGCATGCTTGTCTTTATTATTTCATATGGTGTATCTTAAAATTTTTTTGAGATTATTAAATTCTTTCTAACAACTTTATTAAAGTCATCCTTGATGGCTAACACTTTTATTTCCAGTATCTTCTGGGGTACCTCAAGGTGCTATCCCTGGTCCTATTTTTTTTCTTATCTACATTAATGATCTTCCCGACAACCTTACATCTAAAGTAGCACTTTTTGCTGATGACTCAACTTTATACTCCTGTCTTGACTAAAAGTCTTCCCTTTTTTGATCGCTTAGAACGGAAAGCCAATCTTGAATCTGAACTCACTTCTGTAACAGATTGGGGCAAACAGTGGCTTGTAAATTTTAATCCCAACAAAACTCAGTTATCTACTGCAAACAACTATTGCACTACTGTTGACATTCCTATATTAATGAATGGCAACCCTCTTACTGAGTCCTTTTCTTTACCTCTTCTTCCCATGTATATATATGTATATATATATATATATATATATATATATATATATATATATATAATTTGTGTACGACCCCTTTTGATTATCTTACAAATAATTTTATTTATATATATATATATATATATATAATATATATATATATATATATATATATATATATATATATATATATATATATAAATATATATATCAACCCTCAAAATAAGGGTCGCCATTCATCAATGCCGACCTAACTGCTGACCTGAAAGTATTGGAGGTCGGGAAAAAATTGGCAACTCGTTTCTACGTTTTAGGGTAAGACCTTTGTACCAACTAATTTTTGCTGACCTGATACTGACCTCTAAAACATTGAGGTTGTTCAAATTATTGCTGACCTCATTTTTCCTATTTCTGAGGGTCGATATATATATATATATATATACAGGGGCTATTCTAAACTGTTTTCAATAGAATCGATCATATTTGGGCGCTGCCCAAATTAAAAATTGAGACCTTTTTTCTTCTTTTTTTTTTTACGTTTTTACAGCAAATTTTTTTTTGATGTAATAAAATTTGTATTTTACAAAATTAATTTTGCTTAATTAAAAGATATCTATTTTTGTTATTAATGATAAATTTGTTATAAATTTATTTTCAAAGCTATAAAGTTGGAAGAAGCAAAGGTTCAAAGATCAATTAAAGATGCAGCTAAAAAGGGCCAAAAAGATGTATGTTATATATTAGCTAAAGAAATCATTAATTCAAGAAAGGCTGTTAATAAACTATATTCAGCAAAAGCACAATTGAACTCTATTGAAATGCAAATGAATAATCAGTTAGGTAAATGATTTTTAATTTTTTTTTTGAATGTCAAAGATAATCATACATTTTTTAAATGATAGTTACACCATTTATTTGTAAGATAATCAAAAGGGGTCGTACACAAATTATGTCACATAGTAGGGGAGGGAGGAGGAGGGGTTAAAAATTTTGTGACAGAGGGAGGTATTTATTTTTGTGATGCAATATTTTTTTTCAAGTTTCTATTATAGTTTCAACTATTGGTTAAAAGAGTACCTAGCCTAAATCGTAAACCCTTAGTTGATGTATGTATGTACTCAACTGCAGCTATTCCAATTTAAATTAAAATGAAATGACTTGTTAAATTAAATTGAATTTTAGAAATTAAAAATTTAAAGAGTTTAAACATATTTTGCCTACAAATAATAGGTTTTTTTCGGACTTGTTATTTGTAATCCGCCTACAATTAATGACTTTTAAAGTAATATTAAATAATAAAAATTAAAATTAACTAAATTACAGCTAAGAAATTTACAAATATAATCGTATTTAGAACCACAAAGTTTAAAGAGGGAGGGGGTATGAATTTGTTGCATAATTTTAGGAGATATCAGGTCAGTAAAGTGTGACAATTTGTTGTAAGGGGTGGGGTGAAGGGGTCCAAAATTGTCAAAAATTATGTGACATAATTTATGGACAACCTCAAATATCCTTTATACTTATAAAAATATCAGATATAGCATTCATTTTTATAAGCGTAGCAAACAAATATATACTACCATTTATATCGTTTAAAATCCTAGTCGAAATTTTTGTAGTGCTCATGATAATTTAGCTATGCTGCGTGTTTCTGGTTCACTTTCTAAAAGTACAGAAGTAATGCAAAGCATGCAAGCATTAATGAAAATACCTGAGCTTCAAGCTACTATGATGGAGTTCTCAAAGGAAATGACAAAAGTATGTATTTTAATCTTAGATATAAGAGTCTCAGCTTATATATTTAAAAATGTAAATATACATAAATATTTAAAAATATAAATATATACAAATAAAAATATCAATAAATAAGGATTTACCAGCGCATAAAGTCATCATCATACTGAAATTTAAATAAAAATCAAAGTAAAAATATTTTGATAAGTTGTTGATAAAAGTAGTTAATGATCCATAATTGGTCAATATATAGTTAATGAACCATAAATGTTGGCCTTCTATCCTTAAAAATATAGAAAGAACAAAAAAAGGTTTCAAGAAAAGATTTTTTATAAAAAAAAAGTTTGAGCGTGTCATGTTATGCAACTCATATGGTATGTAATGACATGCTATGGCATGGAATGCAACTCATATGCAACAGTAGTCAGTGGTATAGGAAGGTCGCAAAAGTTGGGGGGCTGAAAACATATGTTAAAAAAGAAAAAGTTCCTCAATTTCGTATGATACAGCAAAATAGACAAAAATGATCTATTTATTCAACTATTTATCACACACAACATGATTAATCATCTTTTTAACGTGATTAGTCGTCTTTTGCCAACACACATTCATTTAAAAAATAGTTAGTATGCGGTAGTATCTTAAACAGTTTTATGGATATACTTTTCCATGGTGATGTTTAATTGTGATTGAGTCATTGAGTCATTGCAGACTGGAAAATGATAATTCCACTGTTGCTATCATAAAAGTTTTTTTAAAACTGTTAGAAAATGGGAGGAGGGGGGCTAAATGCAGTGTCTGCCCCCTCCCCCAGTGTTTAGTTAGGGGGATAATGCCCCCTCCACCCCCACCCCCACCTACCCTCCTGTTATAAAATTTCTAAAAAATTAGTATTTCTTTATAAACTTTTTGTAAGTGATTAATTATAGAAAGAGAAAATTTAGTAAAATTTACTCTCCATCTACAATGATGAGATAAAAAGCTCTAATGTGAAACAGTTTAATTTTTTTTCATCATTGTATATTGTATATATAGGTTTAATATATTACCATAATGTTTAGAATGTAATCTACCAAAAGCATTATTTAACAAAAATATGTTAAGGCTAAAAACAAATATTCCTATTTTTTTTAAAAAAAACTAGTGAGTCAGTATAGGCATCAAGAAGTTTTGGTCGCATGATCAAAAAGTTTTGATTCTAGGTCTCAGGATAAAGGTTTATGTTTCAGGAGAAAAGAACATGATAAGTCAAAAATAAAAATGAGGAGAGAAATAAAAAAAATTGAAATAGGTTCAGACTTAAGTGGTTGTATAAACAAAAACTAAAAATGTAATTACAGAGCTGTTATATTAAAAGTCTTAATTCAATTAAATTTTCTAAATCGGTGTTGCTTTTCTTGGGTTTCATTTTGAGTATATAGGACTCAGAATAAACATTTCATAGTGTATAAAAGCTTCCAAAGCCTCTTCCAAAGCCTCTTCCAAAGCCTCTTCCAAAGCCTCTTCCAAAGCCTCTTCCAAAGCCTCTTCCAAAGGACTCACTGTCTTGAGAAGGTGATTTTGTAAAAAAACAAAAACAACTTAAAGCAACATTGCAAGCAATCAATGCAACATTGCAACATTGCAAGCAATCAATGGAGTGAGTCTGAATACAAAGCATTAACTATAACTATTACAAACACTAAATTGAAATCTCAATAGTAAAATTATTTAATAGACAGCCAATGTTTGCTATCATTGTATTTAATCATTGTTTTTCTAAATTATATTTTTTATGTTGTTGATTATAATAGTAATAAAAAGTAATGTTAATTGAATTATCTATTTTGGCTTATTTCATAAATATGGTTGATAATGATTTACTAATTTTAATATATGTATGAAGAAGGTTTTGTCTTATAATACAAATAAATGACAAAGCATGAAAAATCTGATTTATCACTCTTGAAAGATCAAGGTAGATTAAGAGAAAACAATCATGGGTGACCTAAGACTAAAAATCCACAAAATTAGTGAAGTGGAAGCAGAAAGAGGTGGAACGATGATTGATACTACATAAATGGAAGCCAAATTTTAGCAAAGTAATTTTTCAAAAAGAATAGTACTACTGCATTCAAAGAGGAAACTTTTCTCATTCAAATGTTACAACTCTGTAATAACCTTAAAACTTCAAAACACAAACCTTGAAGAATAAGCGCTCTGCAAGAAACAAGTTCCTTTTACGAGTTCATCAGAGTATTTACTTGAGTGTCTTTGCTATAGAGTTGAGCAGAGTTGTTTTCTTTGCTATAGAGTTGAACAGAGTTGTTTTCTTTGCTATAGAGTTGAACAGAGTTGTTTTCTTTGCTATAGAGTTGAACAGAGTTGTTTTCTTTGCTATAGAGTTGAACAGAGTTGTTTTCTTTGCTATAGAGTTGAACAGAGTTGTTTTCTTTGCTATAGAGTTGAACAGAGTTGTTTTCTTTGCTATAGAGTTGAACAGAGTTGTTTTCTTTGCTATAGAGTTGAACAGAGTTGTTTTCTTTGCTATAGAGTTGAACAGAGTTGTTTTCTTTGCTATAGAGTTGAACAGAGTTGTTTTCTTTGCTATAGAGTTGAACAGAGTTGTTTTCTTTGCTATAGAGTTGAACAGAGTTGTTTTCTTTGCTATAGAGTTGAACAGAGTTGTTTTCTTTGCTATAGAGTTGAACAGAGTTGTTTTCTTTGCTATAGAGTTGAACAGAGTTGTTTTCTTTGCTATAGAGTTGAACAGAGTTGTTTTCTTTGCTATAGAGTTGAACAGAGTTGTTTTCTTTGCTATAGAGTTGAACAGAGTTGTTTTCTTTGCTATAGAGTTGAACAGAGTTGTTTTCTTTGCTATAGGGAGAGAAATCAAAATGTATATTTTATATGTATATTTTATAAATTTAATGTTTTTAAAAAAAATATAGGAGAATGGTAACTAAAATAATTTAATATTTTTAGTAGAATAGTAATAAAAATGCAAAAGTTGTTTTTTTATTTGTGAACATTTTATTTATTGTTTAAAAGAATTGTATATATATTTTATTTGTGAATATTTTTATGTTAAAAAAAATTGTATATATGTTATATTTGTAAAAATTTTTATGTTTAAAAATTTTTTTATATGTTTTGTGCCTAATAAATCTGTATATTGAGAAGACATTAAATAAAAAAGTTTTTTTACATTATTATTTGTTATTTCGGTATAAAAATTTCTATTTAAACATGTAAAAGTAATTTCTATTTTTGTCCCATTAATATTCTTTTTTTTTTAAATTGGTCTGTTTTCGTATTATTTAAAAAAAAATTTGAAAATAAGTTATTGTTGAAACAGAAGTTAAAAATAGCAAAAGTTTTTCGCAAACCCAATGTCATACTATACAGTTTTTGTGTGAAAAGAAAAAAAATTTTAAAAAGTCTATTTACCATTGCCTTGATTGAAAAACCAAAATTTTCTGAATCCTATTATCAATAAGAGTTTTTGTCCCTCTCAGGTTGATCCAAGGTAGACTGACATCTGACATCAGGGTTTTTACATGTCTGGTTTGAAATTGTATTTCAAATCTTGTTATGTAAAATTCTGTCTTTAATCATAAACTTAAACCTCAAATGACTTTGGTCTGCAGTGTATAATAAATATTTAGCTTTCCTTAGAACTTGTAAATTAAAAATAGTTAATACGAAATTTTAAGCAAAATACTAGAAGTAATACAGTCAATTTAAATTTATTTTTTAGGCTGGCTTAATAGAGGAGATGCTTGAAGATACTTTCAGTGGAATGGAAGATCAAGATGAACTGGAAGATGAAGCTCAAGAAGAAGTTGAAAAAATTCTTTTTGAAGTCACAAAAGGTATAAATTTTCTTTGGTTTACATTCATATAGGTTAAGAAAAATAAAAAGTTACAACCATTTAAAATTAAGTATTACAAAAAATATTTTTTTACTATTTAAAATGTATATAGCTTATTGCTTGTATTTATTTTTCTAAGTTTAATTTTGTTTGTTTAGGTGTGTTAGGCCAGGCTGGACCTGTTGCCACTGGCAGTTTGAAGGTAAGCAATTTACAAAAATAAAAAGGTTTAACATTCTTTCTTGATATTTATTGAGAGTTGCCAATTCGACGAATGGGATTTACCAAATTACTAGATTTTTGTCATATGTAGAGTTAATAAATGTTTTTAGAAATTAAAATATTATTAATTAAATAAAATTTTTAATTAAATAAAATTTCAAATTAGTAAAAATTCTTTTATCAACTTTTTTATAAGAGAAAAATATTAATAAAAAGTAACAAAAATTATTTTTATTGATAAATAGGTTGCAGGTCCAAGTGTTGAATCTGATGATACGGAAGAGCTTAAGGATATGCAAGCCAGATTAGAATCGTTACGAAGTTGATGTTATGAGTAGATTCCTTTGTAAATCCTTGTTTTATATATAAGTAAATAAATCCTTGTTTTATATATAAGTAAATGAATTCTTGTTTTATTTATAAATATATGAATCTAAGTTAAGTTTGCATTAAGTAGACTTAAATTGGCACTTGTATTAAAATTTATATTTTATTCTTAAAAAATATTATTTTTTTTTGTTATGATGGAAATCTTCCATAAAAGTTGAAATTTTGAACCTCAAACTTACTTATTTTTGATACTTCACTTCATCCCGCCACCATCGCTCTCATTATAAAATTAAAAAAATGTGATACTGATCATAATGTTTTTGTATTTATGTTATGAGATTGCTTTTTATATTTTTAGTTAATTCTATTGCGAGTTAAATTTTTTGGCGCAAAACATATTTTGAGTTATACAGTAGGATGCGGTGAATTTTAATTTTTTTTAGAATTCATTTAACCTGGGTGTGCAAATGTTGTCCATTCATTTAACCTGGGTGTGCAAATGTTGTCCATTCATTTCAGAAATACTCTTATATAAATATCAATGCTCTTAGTTATCTTGATGTGCCCCAAGATTTTTAAAAATTTAATGGGTCCCTAATATTATATAAAAAATGTTTTTCAGATGTATGTCATGTTGGGTCTCAAATGAAGAGAAATAATATAAAAATTTTTAAAATAATCATTTTGTAAAAAACAAATTAAAAAAAGTTATTAGAAAAAAAACTTGCAAAAATGCACATTTTTAATTTTTAGTGGAAATATTTCATTTTTTATGCATTAAAATTAAAAGTAATTAATTTTTTGTAAAATGATTCTTATTTTTGAAATTTTTATATAAGTTCGCTTCATTTAAGACCCAACATGACATACTTTTAAAAAGCTTTTTTTTATGATATTAGGGACCCAATAAATTTTCAAAAGTCTTGAGGCACCTCGAGATAATTTACTAAAGTATTGATATTTTTTCAGAATATTTAATAAATAAATTGATAACTTTTGCACACCCAGACTAAATAATTTCTAAAAAAAAATGAAAATTCACTGTACCCTATTATACAGTATCTTGTACGAGATATTAGTTTGAAGAAATCTTGGTTTAATTGATTGGTTTAATCAAAATATAGTAAAAATACAAAAAAACGAAAGATTTTTAGCGTTTCAGAATTAGTTTAGCAAATAAAATTTTATCAAAACGCAGCTAAAGGTGCACTCAACTTTTAGGCTTCTTTAAGCCGTTTTTATAACTGTCTCTTTTCCATCATTCTCTTTATATTTTTGTTCTTCAAAAGTGTACTTACTCTTAGTTCAAAGCTAAAGGTTCGATTATCTTTAGAATTTTGAACGTAAAGCAAATGTTTTTTTCAAAAACAACATTAGCAAAAAGTTAAAATATGCGTGCTAGTGGACTAAATGGATTCAAAAGTCAAATTTAAATTTCGATTTGAATTCATGAAAAAAAAATTTAAAATCTTGGGCCAGCTTTGAAACACTATTTATCAGAGGATTGTTATCTTTTATCAATGTTATCACTTGCACACTATAACCTATTATAGAGTTGAGAACTGAATTTTAAAAAAGTTATTAATTCAATAGTCATGATACAATATGTACGTTGGTCAACGCATGCTATTCATTGACCATAATCTTAATTATGATAAATATTCATTGACCATAATCTTAATTATGATAAATATTCATTGACCATAATCTTAATTATGATAAATATTCATTGACCATAATCTTAATTATGATAAATATTCATTGACCATAATCTTAATTATGATAAATATAAATACTGATTAAACATTTTAGTTTGTTTTTTATCATAAAAAAACTTCTTATCAACCTCACAATAATAAAAGCTCCTTTATAAATGTATATTGAAATAAAATCGATTTTTTTTTTTATCGTATGATATTAACAGAAAATCTAGTATTTTATTTTCCGTATTTATTTAAACATGATACATAACATTTCTTTTTAAAAAATGCTGTTTGAATAAGTAAACAATGATAACCAAAAAATAAAAACAAAATATATTAAATCAATAATAAATATAATATTTCGTAAAAAAAAATATGTATAATTTTAAAAATGATTTCAAAATTACATTCTCTGGATCAAAACTAACTACAGTAAATTTGGTAAGAATCCTAAGTGTCAACCTAGATTCAACACTCTCCTTAGACCAATATATAAACAACACTGTTAAATCCTACAACTACTCTATTCGTGCTCTTCGTCACATACTTCAATGTCTCACCAAAAAAGCTGACACAATTGCTTGTAGCATTGTTAACTCTAAGTTTTACTCTTGCAACAGTCTTTTATCAGGATCTTACAAAAAAATCTTTTAAAAGCGAATAAAATCTTTAGTTGTTGTGGAAAAACCAAATGGACAATTCAAAAAATCAAAACTTTCAAACTCTTATTTCAAAGATGTTTTAATAAAATTAATATTTACTACTAATAAAAAACAAAATAATTGTTTAAAAGATATTGGTTGGTCACGGAAAAATCCGGTCAACTTTAAATTGAGATTTCTCTAAAATCACAAATTCTTTTTAATTCAATTTTTTTTTTAATTAAACGTTACTTCCTTATCTTTAATGGTTTGATAAACTTTTGTTTACAAATTTATGACTTGCAAAATGTTTTGGAAATATATTTATTTCTTTGCAAAATCTTTTATTTTTTTAATATTTATTCTAGAGTTTTATTATAAAATTAAATCATTTAAAAATATAATAATTTTGTTACAAAACATGTCTAGACCGTGCTATATTTAAAAATATTAAGTTATTTTATGCTACTATGACATTCTTAAAATAGCAAGTACTGAGGTATTCGATCAATAAAATACTCTTTTTATTTTCTTAAAAATAAAAAAAGTCTTTGTCCTAATAGTCTAATAACATTTTTTCCTAAGCTGATATCTCACATATTATGGGTAACCATTTTGTATAAAAGAACTTCTTTGGGTTGAAAATTAGAGCAGTCCAAAAGAGAAACCATTTAGTATAAAGGAATTACTTCCTTTATAGGCTATCTATAAAAAAGAAATATTGTTATCTCTATTAAATATATTGGAATCAAAATAGACTGTAATTTATCTTTCATCGCATCTTCTAGTCTAAGCATTGAAATTTAAAAGATCAAACGGGATGTTGGTTAGATTCCGTCATTAAATTAATTGAACGAATGCCAATCGTTAGCATAAATATGCCATTATAGGATTTAACATTTAAAAAAAATTATACGGCGCTTGCATTATTTTAATTTCAACTTTAGTGCGGTGATTAGAGTTCATGCTGAACCTAGAGGTACACGGTTCAAAGCCCAATAAACGACAATGGTAAGGAAAGAGGCATAAACTTCCTAATTAAAGCTCCTACACTGTGCTCTGTGATAAGACTAATAAGTCTTCTTGAAGTGCCTTAAAGGAGAAGAAGCAAAAAAAAACGCAAAAATGCAATAAAGCTGTTTGAATTTTTGAGAACATTTTAAAAACTTGGGTTGACTTAGTTGCTTTATAAATGTTAGGTAAAGTCAAAGTTTTATAAAGTAACTTAAAGTAACTTAGCTCAATTTATGGTAATAAAATAAAACTTAACATTAATTCGTAAATACTATTATTGGCTCCAGATGGCGCATAAACATTAATGATTACGCGCTTTGAGGAGTTTAACGTAAATAGTAAAAATAATTTACATTTTTTGTTTTTAAAACAATGCAATTATAGTTTCCTTTTACGTCATTATCGGAAAAATTCAAATTTTAAGACATTTTTCTTCGCGTTTTAGAAGTGCCAGATGAGAAAAAAAATATCTCCATTCCACTTATTTTTTAACAAACTAAAATTTTCAAGGTTATAAAAAGAATAATAAGGCTTAAGGAAAAATATAAACACTTAAGTGATTCCAGATAAATGTTTTTTTAAGCATTTAAGAGAAAAATGGCAAAAATATTTTTTTTTTCTTTTTTGGTCCAAAATCGAAAAAGTGTCCGTGCATGTTACTGCACCGCGGTCCAACAACCACTTGATGCATTTTGTTACCATTCTAAATACCTATCTTTTATCCATTAGATGTTTTGCCATGGGATGAGTAGTTTTTGAGATATTTTAGTTGCCCAACTTGCTCCTATGCTCAACTAGTCCAGCTCTACCCTATCTGAAAAGAAGATCAGTAAGATCTTATCGTCAGAACCTTATACTAGTGTAAAAAAATTAATAGGTTATAACGTAACTATGAATACAATATGATAAAATAATATATACATACACATATACTTTATTCTTTCTAAAGAAAAAAAATTAAAGCGAAATACAATTTAATTGTCTAAAATAAAGTATGCTGACACGAAGTATAGGTAGTAAAGTTTAATAAATATTTCCATAAAATAAATAAAATTATCAAATTTTAATAATATAAAGGAGTAAAAAGTTTTTCAGCTTAATTTTGAAAGGAATCAAAGAAGTAGGCAAAACAAATTCAAAAAATGGGGTGAATGATAATCAAGTAAAATGAAGTAAAATGCTGAAAAACGTAAAATGCTGTAAACCGGAAAATAGTTAATTCATTTATGTTATTAATTAAAACATTAATTAATTTAAACAGTTATTGATTCTTACAATTTTTTTTATAAATTCAGGAAGCACACGTAATTTTTGCTTAAGCCTTATAGTTCTTTTTATAATCTAACTGATGTGTCGCCTTGTCTAGTAGGGGTTGAGCAGATTTGACAACGATTAATAAAACGGCTCTATCAGACGCGAATATAAAATTTCGTTTGATGAACATTTTAAGGTCCATTTACACTTTTAAATTAATCGTTATAGAATACTCATAACAATATCTTAAACCTTTTTTTTTTAAATATGTATTTATGATTAAAAATTATTTGATTTTTTAATATTTTAAAAATATTTTTACTTCAATATTAAGTGGTTAATAAAATCTTTGAGTAAAAAAGTTCTTGAATAACTTTTTTTTAACTAATCTTGTTTACTATGTTTATTATGATAATATTATGATAGTGTGCATATTTAAAAAACATATAACTCATAATTTATATTATATAAACATATAATTTAAAGTATATATAACCAAAGAATATATGAAATATGATATTTCATTTCTATTTTAATTATTTATAATATATATAAATAATTTATATATATATTATTTAATATTACTATAATTAAATAGAAAAGTTTAAATATTGGTATATAATAGTTAGAGAATGTTTTGTGTGTATACACACACACAAATAAATAAATATATATGTATATATATATATATATATATATATATATATATATATATATATATATATATATATATATATATATATATATATATATATATTACAGGATGCGTAAGTATAAAAGAAAAACTTCAAATGGTGCTTTCACAAGCCAACGGCTTAGTGATGCAGCAGTTTTGTTTTGGAAGGAAAAAAAAGTTTTAGTGCAGCTGCTAAAGAATTTGACATCAAGAGAATGACATTAGCAAGACATATTTTAAAACTAAACTCTGGTGGTTACCCATCCATGGGTTATTCAAAACCTAGATTAATTTTTTTCCAAGAGCAAGAAAATGCCTTAAAAATTATTGCAAATGGCATCTATATCTTACGGCTATACTCCTAAAGATGCTCGATCTCTTGCTTATGAGTGTGCTCTTCAAAACAAAATCAAAATACTAGATTTTTAGACAGTAAATAAGATGGCTAGTAAAGAGTGAATGACTAGTTTTTTAAAAAGAAATCCTCAATTATCTATAAGGAAACTTGAAGCAACTAGCCTTGGTATCCCTAACCCTAACACTAACCCTAACCCTGACCCTAACCCTAAGAGGGTTAGGGTTAGGGTCAGGGTTTAAATCGGGTCAGGGTTAGGGTTAGGGTCAGGGTTAGGGATTAAATCGGAAAGTTTAAGCAGCCGTGGCGCAGTGGTAGCGCACTTGCCTCAGGAACATAAGATTCGTGGCCCAAACTCCACCCTGGGCAAGTTTTGCGACATCGGTTGGGAAGGAGGCGTGAACTTCCTATTAAATGCTCTTCCGCGGTGCTCTGTGATAAGACCGTAAGGATTTCTTGGGACACCTAAAATCAACAATAAAAAAAAACAAAACAAAAAAAAAAACATCATTTAACGCTGCAAATGTAAAAGTATTTTTTGAAAAGCTTGTTAAAGTTATGGATATATACAAATTCAGTGCTTCACAAATATGGAACGTTGACAAAACTTTTGTATCTACAGTTGTAAAACTTAGTAAAATTGTGGCTGCAAAGGCAAGAGAAATGTTGGTGCTATGACATCTGGGGAAAGAGGCACTAATGTCACAATGGTAACCGCTGTATGCCTCAGGAAATACAGTACCTCCAATGTTTGTGTTCCCTCGCAAAAATTACAAAGATTATTTTGGCTGATAAAAATTGTGGCTGCAAAGGCAAGAGAAATGTTGGTGCTATGACATCTGGGGAAAGAGGCACTAATGTCACAATGGTAACCGCTGTATGCCTCAGGAAATACAGTACCTCCAATGTTTGTGTTCCCTCGCAACAATTACAAAGATTATTTTGTTAATAATGGTCCACCGGATTGTATTGGGATAGGTAATGGAAGTGGCTGGGTTACAGATATTGAATTTAAAAATTTTATGCAGCCTTCAAATAAATATAAAACTCTGTTGATTTTGGACAATCACTCTTCTCATTTGCAATTTGAAACACTAAAATTAGCAAAGAAGAATGGAATAGTCATGTTGTCTTTCCCTCCACACTGCAGCCATAAGCTGCAGCCTCTAGATGTATCAGTGTTTTGTTTGTTGTTTTTGAGAATTTTTCTTTGTTGGATTTTCCTTTTTTTACGTCGACTTTGTGAAATTTTTAGCGATTTTGTGTGGTACAAAAAAATATTAGTTAAGGCAGGGAGGCGGGCGGGAAATTTTTTTAACTATCTTAAAAAAAAAAAGATTTCTCAGCATAACATAGGAATATTTTTATAGGCTTTATGAATTTTAAGATTTCATCATCTTCATCTTTATCATCATTGTTAGAAAGTCGCATTTAAGCGTTATTAAAATAAAATCTTAGAATTAATATTTGTTTACTTTCAGACATTTAAAATGGAGATTCGTTTATATGATTTTCATCTTCTATATTTTAACACACAATATGCCAACTTGTTAACATCATAGTGTGTGAAATTTTTTTGTTTACAACTATTAGAGAAACTTTTACATATATTTAATGCGCTATATTTTTTTTGTAGTTACTATTAAATGTTTTGGTAAGATTCATGTATACATTAATGTAAAAAAAACGGTCATCAAAAAACAATCTTTCACAAGAGTTAAAATTTTTCTTGCAAGCAGGCAAAAACACTTTCTACCATTAGGAAAGCAGAAAGCATTAATCAGATGTTTTCGTATGCGTTAAAGCTTCTGTTTCGATACAAAATTTAGTATACAAAATATGTTCTACGTGTCATTAACAACTCCTAAAATTGAAAATAATTTAAAAGAATACTAAAACGGAGGAAAACTGGAAACTTGAATACTACTTCAAACATCCAAAAATTAATTTTTTTTTGCGCAGTCCTTTAATTCAAGGGCGCAACTTAAAAATACGGTCACCATCCTTTCTTTTGTTACATTTAAATTATCAATAAAATGTATCCCTAAACAGACACTGATTAATTTTTTAATCTCTTTTAATGCTACATTAATATTTGAACCAGTATAATAAACTTTGTATGAATTGCTTTGCTCTGTGGCTATTTTAAGAAGCTCATTCGTAACAAACATGGTTTGTGGTGATAGCTCCGGAAAAGTCAAATTTTTTAAACATTATTTTAGTCATTTTTCTGCTTTGTTCTTATTTACCATATTAATCAATAATTGATTATCATTATCATCATTTTCATCATCACTACTATCATTATTATCATAAGTGATATTCTCTTTTTCAAAATTACCGTTCTGTTGCTGGACAAGTCTTGCATCACAAAAATTAACATTATCTACATTCTAATTTTCAGGTTCATAATCTGAATCTGAGTAGAAATAAGTCTTCAAATCATTTAGAAATCATTTAGAACCATTCAAGTCATTTAAGTCCACATCAAGAACATTTTCTATAACTTTTATTTTATACATCTAAAAACAGTTATATGTCAAAAATAGTTATATGCATTAATAATGCATAATAACCTATTGTAGCTTATCTCCTACATACAACATAGACAAAGTATTTTATACATTTAAAACTATGAAAATTAAAAAAAAACTTTGTTTATCCTTTTTACATTAAAAGAAACAATTGTTTCATATCTTAACTGTCATACAGTTGTATAAAAAAAAGTAATTGGAGCTACATAAAAAACAATATCCCCATTTTTTAAAAGTAAGATTTAAGTGTTGGTGTTTTACTTGATAACACAACCAAAAATTATCCAAGTTAATTACGTAAAGTAAGCAAGCTACAAATATGTCACAAAGGGCATTTTTGATATAAGTACATATGCCATACTCAAATGCCATGTTAGTAAAAACATTAATCTGAAAGGTTAAGAAAAAAATAAATAGAAAAAAGAACAATATTTTTAGTATGTTATTTTTGTTAAAAAGCAATAATAATTCTTGTTTGTTTACTTTATTTAAAGTATGCCATAATTGGGTATGGTTGGATATGATGGCCTGCTGGTTGGGTAGGAAAGCCTACTTGTACTTTTTTTTAAATAGAAGAAACTTAAAAAACAGCGCAACTGTTAAAAGTTCGTAGAGTTTTATTACTCTACATAATTACAGGAAACATTAAAAGCTTTAAAGTTAAGTATACGATCATTGGCAGATTTACCCTATACCGATTTTGCATTCTTATATGAATCAAATATTCTTAGATTTCTAGAAATGTTTTCCTAGAAGTATTAATATTGCACTTCCATCTTTGCTAAATTCAAATTATTATTTAAAGTCAATTTGTTGTCACTGAGCTTGTTGTCAATTGAATAGTGAAATGTAGATCCTTAAATTCTTGTCAATTAAATAGTAAAATGCTCAATGTAGACCCTCAATGTAAATCCTCAAACTCTTAGACTTTATTATTTTTAGTATTTAAACGGTTACCTTCACTAACTGAAATTTTATTTTTGTATTTATTGTATTAATGCACTTATGAATTTGCCGCTAACATCTATTTAAAACAAGATTGTTTGTAAATTAAAAAAAGTTGAGTTTGTTACCAGTAGAACTGGTTACAAATTGGTGTGATGCAACTCATCCTTTGAAAGAATTATCCAAAAATCTATCATAAAATGGTTAATAAGATATGCTTGTGTCACGTGATGTGTTTTTATTGAAAAACGAAGATTTAGTAAAATCGTTTGAGAACAATTGCCAAATCATGCATACCTAAAGAAAGTTGTCGTTAACCTAAAAGTTGAAGTTTAACGACAACTTTCCTTAGGTATGTATGTTGCTGTATCTAGTTTAAGTACTGGAGCTAAAGCTGTAATTAATTTGTATGAGAAGCTTAATATGGTTCGTGGATTTTATGCTAATCTTGGATGTGATAAACTCAACAAAAAAGGATAAAAATTAATTTTTTACAGGAAGTTCACGCCTTCTTCCTTACCGTGACGGAAAATATGTCCAGAGTTCATTTCGAACCATGATCTCCTGCTTCTATAGCAAGCGCTCTAACCATTGCGCCACGTCCGCAGTGGACTGCGGCCGTGGCGCAATTTAAAATTAACATTTAAAATTAACATCTAAAATTAATTTTCCAAATTTGTAGTAATTAGATTGCCGCCATTTTAAATGGCCAAAGTTTTGAATGGTCAAAGTTTTAAATGCCACCATTTTGAATGGCCAAAAACGAACATCTAAAATTAACTTTCCAATTTTGTAGTAATTTGATTGCCGCCATTTTGAATTAGTAACCATGGCAACAGCTAAAATAAAAATATTATAATGCTATTTTAATAATATCCTTTCCAAAAAATACACCGGAAATTCTTTGAACTAAATTTCCAAAAAAATTTGAAGGGGGTTATACCCCTAAAAAAAGTAAACCGAAAATTAACGCAAAAAATAAATAAATAACTGTTAGTTTAATTACACTAATATAACAATAATTTAATACAAATAATACTAATATAAACAATACTATAATAATATTAATAAATAATAATAATTAATAATAATTGATAAATAATAATAACTTAATACAAATAATACTAATATAAACAATACTATAATAATATTAATAAATAATAATAATTAATAATAATTGATAAATAATAATAACTTAATACAAATAATACTAATATAACAATACTACAATAATATAGTAATACAAATAATACTAATATAACAATAATTTAATACAAATAAGTGTGCAAATATTTAAAAAAGGCTTTTTAAACAAACCCACCGCGCCGAAATTTCGTTTAAAAGCTGTGTCAAAACAGGCAGGAAACACTTCTGTTACGATTTTCTAAAAATCTGATAAATTAAAGTTAAAAAGTTTTATTGCGTCATGCCGGCCATTGACAGTATGACGCAATAATACAATTGTAAAAGAGACCGCAATTTTATTTTATCGACAATATCGAGGTAAACAACTTATCTAATTAAAGAAATTATAAAAAAGATGTTGAATATAAAAGTTAGTTAGGCAAAGTAGACCTGCTAAAAACTATAACAAGTAAAACTTCTAACACATGCGAGTGCGTAGAGTGTTTATGAAAAAGTCTACGAGCGCAAATCTATTTTTTTACTTTGAAAAAATATTTTTTTTGGTCTTTTGGCCATGAAAACTCATTTTTAAAAGTTATTATCGATAATAACTTTTGAAAATGAGTTTTCATGGCCAAAAGAAAGATTAATAAATGTTTGATGGATATATCCATCAAACATTTATTAACCTTTTTATTCAAAATTAAAAGCGCTTTAGGAGGGAAAAGTTTACAAATATACTGAAGGAATTTTTTATTTCTTAGGAATGGAGTCAATGAATTTTTCTTTATGAAATTATTACAATGATTTAGTATAAAGCTTTAACGATTTTATTACTTGAAAAATACAGATATCGAATTATGTAATAGTTGAGACATACATATAAAACAATATAATAGAATACATATAATACAATACTTTTTTTTAAACAAAATCACAATAACAATCACATTATATTAATTAATTGCAGCATGTTTTTGAAAATCAAAGTATTTGCAAATCTTTTCTGAAATTAAATCAAATCTCAAAGTTATATTTTTTATTTTACAAGTGATCAATTATATATTACATTTCTCGCACGATGTTTTCCTAATATCTTATAAATGTAATTTAAACAGAGACGTTTTAATTGACTTCTAGCAATATCTAAGAATACGAACCTTAGCGTGTGTTTTTGATTTCGCAACTGTTTGGAATAAATGATTTAATATTTCTTAGATAAACCAACTTTACTCACATCTGATAACCCCAACATAATAATACATTAGGCAAAAACTGAAACCTAGAGTTTTATCAGACTTGACATTTGTGTCATTAGCGTGACAAAACCTTACGGAGATTTCAACCTTCGAACATATTGTTGCTAATTAATATTTCAAGAATATTAATTAGCAACAAGATATTTTTTATTTAAAATATTTTCAACAAAAAATGGAATTAAGTTTTTCACTTTATTTATGTGCTATTGCTTATCAAATAAATGAGTAAATGATTTTAAATATAAAAATCAGTAAATAATTTTAAAAACTTTGTTCGCCTATAACCGTAGATATTAATAAACAAGGTAGGTGTCTAGAACAGCGTTTTCTAAGAAATGGCGGGTTTATTGTGGTTTTTTTTAGTTTTAATACAATTATCAGTGGTCATTATCTTCTTAGTTTTTAAACACCGATTTGTTTTTGTAACTTTGCTTGTAACCTTTCACGTGAAAATTACCCTTTGTGCTGTGCAATGTTTGTTAACATCGATCTAGCAAGTGCATCACATGTTAAACAAAATGTTGATATTTATTAGTCGTTAAAACTTGTTTGAGCCGGTTTATTTACTCATTTTTAACCCGTTTCTGAAATCAAGCTAAAATGTTTTAACATTAGACTTTTGCTACCGTCAAAAAACCCAACAACTTTAAGATTAAAGATCCCACACTGAACCAAAATTGTCCAGACCTGATTGGAGTTAGATTTTCACAATGGGATTCCGACAATATTTATTTACAGATTTATTTTTATAAATTATAATTGTATAGAGTTAAAGCCATTCTCCGTCATTATTATGCCGTTGAATCGCATTATTTGATTATTTTTTGATTGTGCTTAATAACGTACCAACATTTTTTAGAAAAAAAATAATTAAAAAAAACTTTTTAATAAAAATTACGATTAAATTATTTATAGATTGCCTTGTTAAATAGATTGCCTTGTTAAATTTTTTATTTTTGCTTTCAAGCAAAAACAAAAAGATTTTATATCTTCTCAAAGTTTTTTTTGTCGAAGTAAAACTTCGACAAAAACTAGTCAACTAACATGTTTTTATCACAAACGCAGAACACTGGCATTTTCAAAATCAACAATATTAGCATTAGTTGATTGTGAAGATTTCAGATTCAAATAAGTTACTTTTCTAGATACTCTAGATATACGGTGGAAAAAAATCAAAAGTTTTATATTTTTAAATAAATATTTGTTTAACCCATGAATAATTTATTGTGTTTTGGGAGTGCTTTTGTTTTAAGAATCACTAACGGTTTGTCACAGAGAATGGCGAAAAAAGTATTTAACTCAGAAGTTAAATACTTTTTTCGCCAGTTAAATACAGTTTTTCTTACGGATTTCGCATGGTCAAAGTAGACATTGTACTTCGAATCTCTTGATTCTGAAACAAGCTCTCTAGCCATTACGTCACGCTGCCTAATAAATTGATAATACCTGCTGGGGACAAAGTAATACTGCGAAACTTCAAAAGTAACCTGCCAAAATTTTAACTTTTTGTGAAGTAAGCCTAGCCGTAGCCTTTGAAAGCCCCGAAGAAAAATCTTTTGACGGCATATTTGGGAAGCCGCCGTCATAGGGAGACGATATAAATGAAGGAAAGATAGTTTGAAGGCTGCCTCCAATGACTTTTGCCTCCAACTTAAGGCAAATTTTCAGCCTTTTGCCGCCTAGAAAAATTAAAATATTTTCAACGTTTACCTTTTAACCAACAAGCAATTTAATTATTAATTATGAGTAATTATTGAAAATCAAAGTTGCAATTTAAATGATTTGCCAACCTTTGACATTTTATTTTTAATAAAATGTCAAAGATTTTTTAAAAAAAGTCAACGGTGGCCACCATGTAGGAAGCGGAATTTTTTTTCAGAGGGTATAAAAATGTTGAGAGGAGGTGTGCCACATGCTGCGAAAAAAAAAATCTGATGTGAGAAGATTTACTCTGCAATTCTGTTTAGAATCAAATGAGCTATATTTGTTCCTTTCATTTTAAACTAATTTTTAAAATCTTTCTTGTATCACCTCCCTCGGGGAAAATGAGAAAGAAAAAAAAAGATTTATAAATTTTATTTAAAAACTTTTTAAAGTTTCTTTTTCTTTGTTACTTTTTGAATGATAAATTCGTTTTGTGTTCCCGACGACTTTCGCGTAAGTACACTTAAATCTCTTGTTTTTTCTTCTTTTTAATTTTTTGCTTATTTCAAAAACCAAAATTTTTGTAAGATTTTGGTTTGTATATATATATATATATATATATATATATATATATATATATATATATATATATATATATATATATATATATATATATATATATATATATATATATATATATATATATATATACACTGTTATATATATAATCAAGTAGTTTTTTTCTGTCTTTCTAATATTTAATTTTAAAATTTTAATCTCTCTATTTTTTCGACTTTCTACTATCAATGTAAAAGCATTTTTGATTGGTCACAGTTTGTATTGTCGAGATTAAAAAATGATTTTAAAAATAACTAATAAAAAGATTGAAAAGATATATATATATATATATATATATATATATATATATATATATATATATATATATATATATATATATATATATATATATATATATATATATATATATATATATATATGTATATATATATATGTATATATATATGTATATATATATATATGTATATATATATATATATATATGTATATATATGTATATATGTGTATATATATGTATATATATATATATATATATATATATATATATATATATATATATATATATATATATATATATATGTATATATATATGTATATATGTATATACATATATATATATATATATATATATATATATATATATATATATATATATATATATATATATATATATATGTATATATATATGTATATATGTATATACATATATATATATATATATATATATATATATATATATATATATATATATATATATATATATATATATATATATATATATATATATATATATATATATATATATATATATATATATATATATATATATTAGGGTGGTTCAAAAAACAACCTTTTTAAAATAGTCTGCTGCTCTTAACTAAATGTGTTCTATATAATACAAAAACACTAGGTTTAAAATTTTTTTGAAAAAAAGATATTTTTAGGGGTGCCTCACGACCCTTAAAAATTTGACGGGTCCCTAATATTTTGAAAAAAAAAAGTTTTTCTAAAGTATGTCAACCTGGTACTCAAAAGGAGCAAAATTATATAAAAACTTCAAAAATAATAATCAATTACATAAAAATATTTTTTTCAGGTATAATTGCCTACAAACTATTGTTTTTAAGATAAAAATAAAAAAAGTCAATACTTTCAAGTTTTTTTAAAATAATTTTTTAAACATTTTTTTAAATTTAAATTGATTATTATTTTCGTAGCTTTTATATAATTTCGCTTCTTTTGAGTACCACGTTTGAAATACTTCAATTTTTTTTTTTTCAAAATATTAAGGACCCGTCAAATTTTTAAGGGGCTTGAGGCACCCCTTAATATATATATATATATATATATATATATATATATATATATATATATATATATATATATATATATATATATATATATATATATATATATATATATATATATATATATATATATATATATATAATAAATACAATGGAAAAAATTTAATTTCAAACAACAACAAAAAAAGCGACAACTTATACTTCAACTCGACACGATGGTCTAGTTAAGTCGTATTATAAAAATCTGGTGTTTTACTTCAGATTTTTAAATATTCTATTTTATATGTTTACGTATAGTAAATATGTAATATAGAATATCAGTAAAAATCAAATCATAAAATTTTCATGAAAATCACTAATCTTTCTCGGCCAAGTTTTTTTATTCGAATAATATATTTAAAAAATTCCACAATCTGAGATAACAAAATTTAAATTCTAATATTACAGAGGAATTCTTTTATTTTAACCATTTCCGCCATGCTCTGGGATAAGATTGTACTTTGGTGCTCTGTAATAAGGTTGCAAAGATTTCTGGGAAGCACCTTAATAACTATAAAAAACGACAAGAACAACAGCAAAAAAATAAACACTCATACCATTTATAACTGAAAATAGCGCAGATTGACGCAACATCATCTCATAATTTATATTCAGTGGCGTCGCGACAAACTTGATGACCCTTTGGGAATACTCATCTTTTTTACAATTTTTCTGCTATTAATGCAAACCCAATAATAAACTCGGTGACCCCTAATCCTAATAATACTCGGTGGTCCTCTGGATTTCGACCCTGTCAAACCATATTGCGACGCCTCCGCTTATACTATTAATGATTTTAGAAATGTCTTCAAGAGTGGAATGCGATGGGCCTTTTGAGCTGTGTTTTCATAGCATAGTATATATGGAAAGTAATTTATTTTCCTTCAGAGCACTTGTATTCTGCAAAGCTTTATAATTGAAGATTATCTCTATGCAAGAGCACCTTGGTAATGTTCAATAGATAAAAATCTGTTTTAAATGTTATGATTTCACTTTTCATTTTTATTATTTATGTACAATATAGGTTAAAAAATTTTTATTAGTTTTTATCTCCCTTAAAACAACTTTAAAGTAACTTTAAGTCGTATTAATTTGATTCCTTAGACTGTTTATAATTTCTAAACTAATCTATTTGTTGTTTATGTCGTTTACATTAATGTTACGAAGTTTATATTCTCCCTTATAAAACAAAAAATTAAAATTTACGGAAGATTTTGGTGAATCTTCCAAAGTTTGTTTACTTAATGCAATAACAAATAATGCTGTGACTGTTGTGGACAGCCAAGAAGGAGCGCATCAACTTAAACTGCAAAAATTAAATAGTGCAAGCTTGTAGAACGTAACTAAATGGATGGAGTTGGAAAATATAGTTGCCAATACTGTTTATTTAAAGGCAAGAGAAAGTAAGTAAATGTTGACTTTCTTAAACATTTAATATATTACTAATGAAATTCCAGCTGCTATTTTAATGAAAATATTTGATAGTGATATTTTAATGATATAAATATTTAAATAATTTTTTGTAACACAGTATTTGTATTCGCAATAATTTTTTTAAACAATTATATTATCAATAGTAATCTACATTTGAAGTAAACATTTAGTAGGGTTTTAATTTTGTATTTTTTAACTATAGTTTTGACGTTGTAAGTGATTATTTACTTTTATAGTAAACTATAAAACTATATGAGTAGTTTTATACTATACTTTTATACTATACTATAGTTTTTTTTTCTTTTCTTTTTTATTTTGGTTATTTTCATAAATATTTTCACTTTTTGTTTATATGTTGTATATTATGGTAAGGTAAATATTTTTAATATTTACCTTACCATAATATTTTATCATACTAAAATGTATGACATTGAAATATATACCTTTGAAGTAAATATATTTGATTATGAAGCTAAATATACCAACATGTTCTAGTATAAATTCTGTTTTTTTATGTGCAAAGGTTTTATTGCACAAGGTTTCCATTTATGTTGATAATAAGAAAATAAAAAAAATTATATTTATTTGTTTGACATATCAATTATATAGTTAGTAGTTAAGCAAAAATGGTATGTTTTAGGTGAATAATTCACTCATTAAACAATTTTTATTAAACATATTAATTTTGATTTAATTGCATTTAATTTAATTTTATTGCTTATTATAGTTTATTATAACAAATTTATTAGTTCTAAGTTATAACTCCTGTGAATTACCTATTGTAACATTGTAAATTCTGTAAACATAAGTGATGTACAAAATTTATACATGAAATCCACCAAATAGTTTCATCATCATTTTTATTTTTCCAATCATTGTTGTTGTTATTGTTGTTATAATTGTTATTGTTGTTACTCTTATTATTCTTATTATTATTTATTATTATTGTTGTTATTATTATTATTGTTACTATTATGTTTAAACATATTTTTTTGGTTTTTGTTTACACAGTTATACTGTTTTGATATGAATTATTGATATGACACTTTAAACAAGTTTAATATTGAGTTGAATTTTGAATATTAAGTTTAAATTTTGAAAACTGTTACATTTTCAGAACAATTATAGCTCTTCTTGAAGTTGAATATTGAATGGATAAATGTTTTGTGTTTTGTTGATTCGTTTACAATATTCTCTGTTGATCACTTAAATTATATTTGTTTAGATTACAGTCAATTAAAGTTACAACTGTTTGAAGGTTTAAAAAATTTTAAAACAGTTTTAAAAAACTTGTTCTGATAGTTTAACAACAGTTAATTAAACTTGTGATAAAATAAGTAAATACATTTTTAAAAAAAATGTCATTTGATGACCTTGCATAACCTTGTTATTTTTATCATTACTTTTTATTGCTTTTTAATACACTAAAGTATTACTCAATGAAAGAATATGATGCAAATAATGCACAAAATAATTTATTAAGATTTATTTTACATATGATTTATTAAATTCTGCATTAATGAAAATCAGAAAAGACTGGTCGTACTGAATCTTTTCTTTTTTCAAATGTATTGTCATAGAAAACAATACAAATAATAGTTTTTAGTTTCTTTTACATTTGCATAAGTAATTTCGTAAATAAACTGCGATATAAGTTATTGTGTCAAATGCTTTAAAATAATTTATATTTTTATCAAGCCCTGGTTGGATGTTAATAATACTTTCTTTCAAGCCACCTTTGCATCTTTATTATTTTTTTTAATTTTTATTGAATCTGTCTAACAGTTGAAAGTTGAATAGATTTATTGAAACGTTGAACGAATGCTCTTTATGTTTTGCATATATACTCATCATAATCACTATAGATAATGCAACCTTTTTGAAATCTTGATTTATGTATTTTCTTTTATTTGTATATTATGTTTTAAATGACAATATCTTGTATAAGAGCTGGATTTATTTAATTTATAAACATCAATAATTACAGGTTCTCTTGTAAATTTTTTTTTATTAAAGAATTTTGATTCTAACATTTTCAGCTTTAACTACAAACAAATAGCTTCCTTAAAGTTTACATTAAAGGAACTTCTTTTTTAATCATTTAAGTATAAAAAGTATTGTGCCTAGAATTTTGTTTTAACATACTGAGTGTTGTCTAGATTTATACTTCCCTTTTTGAGTCCACATTTGTTAAATTGAATTTTGATTGACTCTCAAACTTTTCATTTAAACTTTTAAAATCTTTTACCAACTCCCATTTTATATGAATGAACATTTGTTTTAATAATGCCAAATTTCAGATTTGTTCAGTAAAAAACAAAAGATGAAAAGACATACTTAAAGATATTGTTTTAAATTGCTTATGGGTAATATGACCCAAAAGCAATTTAAATCAATATCTTGTTAATGGGTAATATGACCCATGTCAAATGACCCAAAATTTTTTTAAAATGTCACCTTTTATCTCAGATATTGCTAATTTTTATACAGTTGAGAGTACTTAGTAATATAAAAATTCTTTGAAGATTTCTTTTTTGCAGAAAATTTTTTGATTTTAACAAAGTAAAGATAACTTTAAATATATTTTCTTCATTTATAAAATTTTTTTTCGTTTATACTTATTTGTTTTTAATTATTTACAAAATAAAATACAAGAAAATAAAGTATCAAGATTGTGTTAAGGTTTTCTTAGATACGTCATCGGTCAAAATATACATAGGTCCAGCTGTTATTACAGGTGCATCATGATACAAATTTTGTTGGTAATTAAAACCCAATACTCATCTGCTCTAGATGGCCAGAAAAGTTTGTTAAAAGGGTTCTGTGAGTTGCATAAATGTTGTCACAACATCTTTAACAGATGAAAAAATTTGAAAAGAAACAAAATTCATCATGAAGAGATTTCAATATGATACCATTTTAATATCATACCAATTGAATGAAATGTATCATATTTACAAAGAATAAACTCCCCTAATTTTAATGTATCGATGTGAGTATACTGATTAATTTGAGAACTTTAAATACCATAAAAAGAAAAAATGCCTCTTATATTAACATCTTCACTTGTTTGTTTAAAGCTAAGTATCTATAGATTCTGGGTTAAATTGATGACATCTCCTAGTTCCAGAAATTGTTATACTTTTAAAATCTTTTTATAATGATGGCAGGTTGTTAAAATTTTGTCATCTGTTATTCCAGATCTCCAAATGAATCCTTCTCTGGCATCTTCTCTATAACAATCAAATCTCTTTAAATCAGTTTTTTTTTAAATAAATTAGTTTATGAAAAGTATCATTTGACAGTTTTCCAAAATCACACGAATCCATTCTTACTGTAAAACTAACTACTAAGTTGTATTTTAGGTAAAAATATGAAAGCAATAGTAATTAATATAATTAAAGCAACTTAAACACCATGCTAAAGAAAAACTAAACAGTGATTGATTTCTTTTACCTTTTTTTTGAATGTAAAAGATAATCTTTTGTCTCTTTTACAAGGTTGTTTAATTAATTTGTTTATGTTAAAGATGTTAATGATGAATTCAATAGGTAATAAATTTCTTCTATACTAGTGTAACTTAGTGTAATTTCTTCTATACAAGTGTATACTTATTTTAGTTAATAAACGATTTACTTAAAAATTTTTTAGTTACTTAAAAATTTGCTGTTAACATTCAAGCATTAAAAAATATCAACTTTTTTCAATGCAAAAAGTTTAAAATTATACAATGTAAAATTCTGTTAAAATCATTATAAAACAGGGGTGGCGCCAGCATTTTTTGATCTTCGAGATATCTAACTTGCAGGCATGGAGCAAACTCCAAACATTTATATGTTTATACTTATGTCAAAAAAGGATGCTTTGCAAAAAATTGCAATGATTGGAGCCTGGGAACAAAAAAGCCCCAAAAATTTTAACCCCGTCTGCCCCAAATGTGGGGCAGACTGGGCTAAAATATAAAATTTTTGAACGCTGATTCAATATAGAGTGATCAAAAACCAAATAAAACAATTTTAAACCAGAAAAATTTTTGAAGACGATGTTTTAAAAGTTATCTTTATTTTGTTAAAGTTAAAAATTGTTTTTTTTGAGTAAAACATGGCCCCCAATGTCCTGGGTATATGATCGTCTGCCCTGGAAACAATTTTAACACATTCATTATGTAAATGCTGAAATTTTCAGAGCTCCAGTTTGTCTGGAAAGTAGTGAAAAATCTGCTGCAAGATTCTGCTACAAACAAGTGGGGCGCATAACCCTGCTCCCCCCTTCTGGTGTATTGGCACATTTATCAGCACTTCAGAAATCTCAAAAGTTTCAGAGCTCCAGCTAGTTTGGAAGGTAGAGAAATATCAATCACAATATTCTGCTACAAAAAAGTGGGGACAGTTCCCAGTTCTCCATATATAGAAATCTATATACTTGCAGATCAAAATCCTTATGTTTTCTGAAAGATCAATTAATACAGAATGATGTGTAAATTTTTTTTTTTGATATTATCAAGGCTACATGGGTTTCTTAGGCATTAAAAACAGGTTTATTAAAAATTGCTTAAATTTATTTAAATTGATAAATACAGGTACATAATAATAATTTTTTATATTTCTGATCATTTTATTGGATTTGTCACTCCTGAATTTTTGCCAGGCACAAATTATTAAGTAAAAAGATCAAGTATTTTTAAAGTTATGTGACTTGAAACCTCTAAAGAAACATTGTAATTCTGAAGGAACAAGAGGGTCTTGGCCAATATCTGCTAAAAGTGTAATAGTCATATTTCAGAATCTTCTTGAAGCCAGAGGCTAAAATTTTCAAGCAGTTTTTATTTTACTAAGTACTCTCAACTGTATAAAAGTTAGCAAAATTTGAGATGTATGGTGACATGACCTGGGTCAAATCACATGGAATTAACCTTATGTGTATCAAGAATGGTGTATCTAGAACTTGTTAATTCTATCAAATAAAAATATTTAATAATATCCAAAACTATTTATATTGTAAAAAGTAACTCAGCATTATGAATCTATCATACATATTACTAAAAAATCTAAAAAAAAAAATTTGTTAAATCAAAGGATTGCACAGTGGGCCAGAATTTTTTTTCCGTGGCCAAAAGTTCCAAAAAAGTCAAATCTTTAAACTTTTTTATTTTATTATTGAAACATAGGTGCTTTACTCTACTCATAAATGCTTTACTCTACTCATAAATAATCAGCTTAATTACTAAAAATGAAGGCAACCTTGCTAGAACCATTCATAATGGCTTCAAAGTTATCAAATTTTTGCAAATTTTTTTTTCAAAATTACTTATCTTCAAAATCTACATAACTTTTTTCAATTAAAAAGCTTTGGACTATTTTTATTTTAAACATGTTTACTTAGTGCTTATAAAAAATATATGTTTTAGTTGTATATTTGTATCTAATTTATTCATAATGTCTTAGAATTGTTGGTATTTTAAAGGTGTTTTTCTAAATTTCCTCATCTTCTCTTTTTTTAAATGCCACTCAAAGATTGTTTAATTTTCTGATTTTTGCATTTACTAAAAAGCAGTTGTTGTCCAAAAAAAAACACAGCTGCGACCATGTATTTTTAATGATATATTTTTTAGTTTAAAATCTGCCACTTTTTTTGCTTTTATAAAAAGACAGATTTAAAGTTAAGATATTTGTTTTAGGAATATAGTTTTTTTTTTTTTTTTTTTTTAAGTTTTATTAAACACATCAAACCGTTATATTATTATTTTATTAAACACATCAAACCGTTAGAAATAAATTTTTTAAAATAATTTTAATGTTTTCAAAACAGGAAAAAAAAAAAAAATTATTTCACTATAAATACATAAAAATCATATATAAAAGTATTTAATTTCAACCAAATGTCGCTCTCTTGAAATTGGAATTAATTATATTTAGGAAGTATAAAAGTTGTTTAATACTGTTAAATAAAATCAGCTGCTATAATTAGACTAGCTATAATTTAGACTTTAAATCGATTTTAAAATTTCAAGATTTTAGACTAATTTAATTCTTACTTTACAATGCATTGTGACATAAATAAATTTCTGGAAATTTGAAGTTTATATGATATTGAAGACTAATTAGTTGATAATTGCAGCGATTTGATTACAATTATTTTCCGAAAGTAATAAAATTATTTGAATAAATTTACACTAAATTATAGATATTTAGATTTTCTTTTGAAGTAGCATTATTAAAACTCTTATCTTATAAATAATCAAGTCATCTTTTAAAAATGTTTAATAACATAACTTGGCTTGAAGTATTTGAAAAAGTTAAAGACATAATTTCATTATGACTTATGTCAAGACAAATCGTAGATCAGTATAATAGTATGCTCAAAAACGATTTAAATGTATCTATCAATTTAAATGATGATTTTACTCGTTTTGAAAAAGCTCTTCTCGAATTTGTATGCAAATGCCGATAACAACTTAGTAAAAAATATTTTCAAATATTTTTTGCTATATTATATATTGAGCAAATTTTTAAGTGGCAAGTCATTTTGGCTTTATACTAAAATTTTGCCTTTAATTATTCAGCAACCTAGCGAACAATCATCACAAACCATCGATTTAAATGTTTCTTATTTAAATGAACAGTCATTTGGGAGAAATGTCAGAAATATGAAGAAATATCCTACCGAAGTAAACGTTGGCATGCATCCATATTATTAGTAAATCATGATCATGATAAAATCTTACAGAAATGAGGTTAAGAAAGAAAAAGTGGTGAAGTTTGCTGTACGTATTAAAAGAATGTTTATCAAGTACACATTCGGCAAATTAAATAAAATGTTTTATTCAAAACAAGCAAATTGTACCTAATATGCGACTAGAGGGATTAGCATTAATGACATGAATTTGTTGAAGACGCAATATCAAGTTATGCAAAAAAACTCAATTAAGTGTAATGCAAATATATATCCTACATATAACAACATTTGCGACAAAAAAAAAATTTATATAATACTGATGGTATTTATATATTGCTGAAAATGGAATGAGAGGCGTAATTCTGCTGAAAGAATTGTTATACCATACAGTTGATCAAATGCTGCAACCAACTACTGTTAAAAATAAAATATCTCAACTTGATTCCCTTAAATCCTGTTTAAGAAGGACTTTGTATTGCAAATGGGGCATTGATGGTGCAAGTAGCCAAAAGTAGTATAAACAAAGATTTTCTGTCCAAAAAAACAATGATGATGAATGTAATAATTTAATGTCTTATCAAAACTTATTTTCTACTTGCCTAGTGTCACTTAAGTTATTGTATGGTGTTATGACAATTTGGGAAAATCAAGTGCCTTCTTCAACGTGACTCTTCAAACTGAGTTTTCAAAAATTGGCCTTATTGTTGACATGCCACTTCAAAGCAGATCTGGGACATCGAATGATGACAATACTTCTTGTTGTGCTTTTCATCAGCAGAGTTTTTGCGAATAACAGGAGTCAAGAAAGATTTAATCTCTACATTATTTTATCTGTCAAAAAAGATTTAAGCTATACATTATTCTATCTGTCATTAATTTGAATAAAAAAATTAACATAGTCAAATATGAAACAAATTTGTCTGGAAACAGCAAAAATTTTAGTTTGAAAGTACTCATGGTTTTACATGCCAGCCTCAGTGCACTATCTACTCATTCATAGTAGTCTGACAATATCTAGATTTATGTTACCAATTGAAATGTACTCGGAAGAACCAATTGAAGCTCGGAATAAAGATAATAAAAACATTCTTTCAAGTGACCCAATTGTTTCATCTCTAAACTATGCAAGATCAAAATGTAAACATAAAAAAATGAATCTAGAAGGATACGCAGTTGATATTATTTTTCAAGAAACTGAAAAGGAAAATACAAATGATGCAAATGATGATATATATGTGGATGAAGAATATAATGAGTTAGGTGAGGATGATGATTTTGATGATAGAAAAGAGGAACTAAAACCAATAAACATAAAGGAAATTAGAAATTTAAATGAACACTATGACAGTATCAAATCATCTGAAAATGAAAACACTGATTTACCATTTTATTACTAGGCTGGCTTTAGAATTTACTGACTAAAATTTTATGTTATTTTTATCTTTTGATTTAAACGAAACTATTATATGCACTAATTTGTAAAATAGGAATAAACTTTTAATCTCGAGCTATAAAAAATAAATTCTTAGTTTTAAATTTTTATTTAATATTAACAATATAAAATATAGTTAGTCTAGTCACTAAAAGTCTATATGAAGGATGTTAGTGGCTAATAGTTTAATTACTTTTTAACATTTACAGCGTTTAACTTCAATTTTCTTATAGTATCTATGTCAATTTTTTATGCTTAAGGCTTTTTAAAGTTTTTAACGTTACAATTTTTTGATAAAATTGCTGCAATTTCAACTAGTTAGTATTCAATATCATATAAACTTCAAATTTCCAGACAAATAAATATTTTCACGTCACAATACATTGTAAAGTAAGAATTAAATTCTTCTTGACTCAATGCATTAGTTTTGCTTGCTCTGTTTTTATGACTAGGCAATTCATTCTATTATCTTCTAATTAGGGTACAGTTCTAAAACTCAGTTTTATGGTTCTGAGGTTGGCTGGTAGTCAGGTTTCCCGATTTTTCATCAACAGCTGAAAAATATCAGAGTACTAACAATGCCATGTAGCACATAGATGGTGTCCCTGTTTGTACTTTTGGTGTGCATTGCCAAGGCTGCATTGGAGCCCTTTGTTATGGCTTAGGGTTTATTAATAGTAATGAGGCAATTACTTGGGTTAATAAACAGTGTACTGAGTACTATCTATGTTTCGAGTTAAGTTCATTCAAACAAATTTGAAAATGAATAAAGTAACAAAAACTATAAAACCCAAAAAACCACTGTCATCACTAAGTTCGCTAAACCTATCATTCACTAATATTCGTGGTCGTTGAAGTAACTTTTTTTCTGTTGAGTCTTATCTCTTGCAAAGTTCACCAGACCTACTTGCTCTTTGTAAGACTAATTTGAGCTCAGCTGTCTCATCTTGTGATCTTAGTGTTGATGGTTATTTTCCTTTAATTCATAAAGGCCCCAATAGTCACATGCTTGGCCTGGGCATTTACATTCGTAAGAATTCACTCATTTGTCAGGAAACTAGGTTTGAATCCACAGACTACTCTTTTATGTGCTTTCATTTAGCACCACTTCACTCTATCACCTTTCTCTTTGTTCTATAGCGCTCTCCATCTCAAGACTGCACTTTTTTTGATTTTATTTCTGATCAAATTGACCATGCCCTCTCTCTTTATCCATCAGCCAATATTGTTGTTGTTGGTGACTTTAATGCTCATCACACTGAACGGCTTAGCTCTAGTGTCAGTGACTCTGCTGGCGTTAAGGCCCTCAACATTTGCCTTTCTCAATCTCTAACTCAAATAGTCAACTTTCCAACTCGCTTTCCATACAACCCGAATCATTTACCTTCTCTACTTGACCTATGTCTTGTTTCTGATCCTATTCAATGCTCAGCTTCTCCACATTTACCCTTGTAGTAAATGTGGAGAAGCTGAGATCATCAGAATCCCCCTATCATTGTAGCTCTTACAACTACCTTAAAGCTGACTGGGACTCTTTCCGTGATTTTCTTTGTGATGGCCCTTGGGTAGAAACCTTTCGTCTTCCTGCTGACAAATGTACTTCTTACATAAGTTCGTGGATTCAAGCTGGCATGGAATTTTTTATTCCCTCTTGATGATTCTAGGTCAAGCCTCACTCTTCTCCATGGTTTTCCTTGCGTTGTGCTGCTGCAATTTCCAATCAAAACCGTTACTTCCATATCTATTAGCAAAACAATTCTCCAGAAAACAGGCGTCTTATTGGCTTTTTCAAAACTTACAAAGAGTCTTGCCAAGTTGTTAACAAAAAAAATTATATGCGTAATCATAAAAGGCAGGCGTCTCCTGAGAAGGCTTGATATATTTGTGTATATATATACAAGCTTGGTCCGGAAGCGGGAGCGATCGCTCTCAAATACTGACCACGGAAATTATATTTAGTTGCGAAAAACTGGCCAGGTTTTTTAGTCGTTTTGAGAACATTTAAATTTATGTACGAAACAAAAAACTTTTGTTTTAAAGACATACATGGAAACTTTTGCACGAAGATGTTCTCAAAACATCTTGGTACGAAAGAATAAAACGAATATTGCGAACACTAAAAACCCGCCAAATTAACAAACAAACTAATTCTATTGGTTCAAAAAATACGCTGATTAAGCGAAATAAAGTTTTAGAGTATTCTGTTGAAATGTTAAAGAAATTGTTAAACAAACATATAAGAAGTTTCTGGTTACTAAAGACAAACAACGCCATACAAAGTAACTCGCGGATGAACAAGCACCGCACCTGAGGTCACGACAGAACACAAATATATATAGCAAATAATTAGATATAAAGAAAAGTTTCTAGATATTGGTTTACTAACTCTAATTATTTTCGCTTAAGTTGCCATTTTTAAAACTCGTTATACTTTTTTCTGCTTTAAATACTAATTAAATTTAAAAAGCCCACTCACTAACCATCATCAGCGATATTGTGAAGCAGTTTCGCTTCCTCGTCATAAAGTATTTTTAACCTTTTTAGTTGATTTCTATCTAGTTCTATTTAGTTAATAATTTAATTTCTATAGTAATTCAATGATTTATTTATTTCATTTGTTTATCTTACTAAGAAGAATTAATTCAAATATGTTAAACTTTTCAAATTACGCGAAACATAAACAAGGTATTAAAAAATTAACTTTTTTTATTTATAAAATAATTTAGCTTAAATGAAACTTAAACTTGCAAACTTTGTTAAATAAAGAATATTTGTTTCCCTTTTAAACAATCGTAAGTTGTTACTTAATATAAAAAAACATCGCTTAATTTTATAAAAAAAATTATAAAAGAGCGATGTTTCGAAAATATTTGTTCCAAATGTAATTTATTTAGCAAATGTAAGTTTTTTCGCGTTTAAAGATATTTTATTTGCCTAATTTTTTTTTTTTTTTTGTAATTGTCTCTCATTGGTCCAATTAATCTTCAGCGCTTTTTTTTTTTGCGTTTTAAAATTCGATTTTTTAGTCGTTCTCAAAACAACTAAAAAATCTGGCCAGCTTTTTGCAACTAAATATTATTTACATGGTCAGCAATCGAGAGCGATCGCTCCCGCTTCCCGACCAAGCCTGTATATATATATATATATATATATATATATATATATATATATATATATATATATATATATATATATATATATATATATATATATATATATATATATATATATATATATATATATATGTAAATATATATATATATATATATATATATATATATATATATATATATATATATATATATATATATATATATATGTATATATATACATATACATATATACATATCGCACGCCTTATAAGACCATGCATAAAGTTGTTTTAACAACTTGACCATGGCTCTTTGCAAGTTTTGATAATTAGCGCATTTATCATTACGGAAAAGACTGTATATGAATGGGCAATTCCATTTTAACTTATGTTACATGCACAACAACTTTATCAAATATTTGCCTATTTAAACTGTAAATTAAAATTTTATTTGTTTTGTTTAAAAGCTGTTAGTCTAAAGAACAAAATAAGCTTAAAAATTTTTAATCTAAAAGAGTGCAAACGTATTACTGAAAATGCCACTTAACTTACATTGCACAGAAAACAAGGTAAAAAAATTGCTTCAACTTATAAGTCAGATTTCTGTGAATCTGTAAAGCATTTTTATTGGAAATTTTCACAAGATGTTGAGAACTCTATACTAATAAGAAAAATATAAAAAAATTTATCAGAGGAAAATAAACTTTTTTATTTTGATGCTACATATTTAACTTATGTTACATCACTTATATTATCGAGCGAATATTATTGTAGATTTTTTATATCTATTATTAGGAGTTAAATTTTTTAGAGTTACATAACAAAAGAATAAAAAAAGTATTAAACTCATTCATTAAAAGTAATTAGCAAAGGCAGTTTTGAAAAATTTGGCAATACTCATGAGTGACTTTTCATAACATTTATCAAAGTTATTAAATCGATAATAGTTTTTTAGATTATATTTACCCCTAGATTGTATTTACAAATGATTTGTTTTACTAAAGCGAAAGTATTATCCAAATAAGAATTGCGTAAAATGATGTGAGTGTTCATTTTGTAAGCAACAAAAACTCAACAAAAAAGTGCCAGAACTTAAGTAAATGCATTCAGTTTTAAAAAAAACGTGCTTTATCTAAACATCGTTATTTTAAACTTTAAATGTAAAAAGGTAGTATTCGCATATATATTATTAAAAAGTTTAAGTTTTTTAACTAAATTTTAGAAAAAACAAAACTTTATCATGTTTTTGTTAACTTATGTTACATGAAAATTGCAAATTTAGTTATTTTGTTAATATATATTTATATAATAATAATTAATATAAAAAATTTAAGATTTAGTTTGATGAATACATTTGTAACAAAATTAAGAACTAGTTTAACAATAGATCACATTGCAGATCTGATGTCCATAAATTTATTGGGAAAGCCAGTCAATGATTTCTATGTAACACCGATGATAATGTCGTGGATAAATGAAAATCACTGGCAATGGACACAAAAGTGAAAAAAAGGGCTTAGAAGAAGTTTTTGGAAAATGAAGTAGGCATACGGAGCTTATATTAATACATTATATGTATAATCTTATTTCAATATAATTAAAATATAAATTGTTTTTATTTTTTCAGCAAGCCGGTTGTTAACTCATTGGAAACTCACCCCTGTATATATATATATATATATATATATATATATATATATATATATATATATATATATATATATATATATATATATATATATATATATATATATATATATATATATATGGGCATTTCCAAAAAATCACGCACGGGAACTCGTATATGTTTTTACTTTTATTTTCATAAAAATAAAACTAGCGATCTCCAATTTACTCTCATTTAATTCTAATCAATATAAATATTTTGTAAACAAAAAATAGTAAGAATTAGTAATGTTAACAAAGAATAAATAAAGTTTGAAATGGAATCACGTACGGAACAGAAAAACTTCTATTTTAGTTACTAGATAAATAAACTTTAATTCCTCGGACAATATAAGTTTCACCGGTATACTTTTTTTTTTATATAATATTTTTAACATTAGTAAAGATTTCCAGAAAGTTACAGGATAGCACTATGAATCATAGAGTCACAGCAATCATTTAAATGCAGTTTATGAATGATCATGCACGGAAGTCACGCACGGATGTTGCAAATTTGTCAATTTCATGTAATTATTTTCATGAAAATAAATTGCTAGTGAGTATTTCAAGTGAAATATTATACTTCTGCGACTCATATTTAATATATTTTTGATGAGAAACGGCAGTCATCAATTATTTCTAGCTAGAGTATGGCGTTTTGAAAATTATTGTATATTTTTCAAAATGTAGCAATATTATTACTCAAAAAATAAAATTGTAAAAATGTGTATATTTAATTTATTCAGATAGCCTAAAATATGATATATACTTTAGTTATAATTGTTCTTTAAGAAAATCAAAATAGTATGCATATTGCATATAGTCCCAGTTTTTAATTGCAAAAACAAAGAAAAATAAAAAATTACGCACAGAAATGGAAATGCCCATATATATATATATATATATATATATATATATATATATATATATATATATATATATATATATATATATATATATATATATATATATATATATATATATATATATATATGCCAAAAATAAATCAGTTTTATTCAATTAATCACTATCTTATGTGTTACATATATATTTTATGTGTTATATATGTAAATATCTTATGTGTTACATATATATTTTATGTGTTATATATGTAAATATCTTATGTGTTACATATATATTTTATGTGTTATGTATGTAAATATCTTATGTGTTACATATGTAAATATATTTTATGTGTTATTTTATGTAAGTAGACGTTAACTTACCAAAATTTTACTTTTTTTCCACAAAACTTTAAAAAAAAACTGTATAAATTTTTGTGCCAATAATTATTTTGTTTATTAATGGGAGTTTATTAATGGGATTTTATTAATGTTTTAAAAAACATTAAAAGCAACACCTGGTGCTTTTAATGTTTATTAAAACAATAATCCTTTGGTAAAATCATTCACAAATACATATAAAAAAATTTATAAAAGTATTACTTTTTGATGTACATCTAAGTTTTTTTACAGTTTTTAAAAAACTATGAGCAAATAGATAAGTTAAAAAGAAGAAACTTAAGAAAAATTGCTTGTGCTATTTATTTTTTGCCCGCTGCATATATATATCTCCTATAAACCAAAAGTTTTTTTTTTAAATTTTAGGCAGAGCAAAAGGAAAGAGTAAAAAATGGAAACAAATGCTAAAGTTTCCACATATATCTGAGTGTAAACATTTAAAAGATACTTTAGGTATGTATATATGAAATAATTTTTTATTTAAAAAACACAATGTCATTTAATATTTTTTTAAAGTTATTAATATATACTATGAAATGATAAATAAAGATTGTTATTAGAATTAACTCTCATAATAATGAACATGTTTATACTGAAGTATAATTTTTATCTTGTAATTATTTTCTTTATTTGAGTTATTATTATTATTATTATTATTATTATTATATCTTGTTAATTCTTCATCCTGAACAATACTCAACTAAACTTTTTCATAAAATGATTCTAAATTTTGTTTAAAAAAAGTTATTAGGGATGCAGCCCTTGTTTATACTGAGTATTACACTGTATGAATTTTATATAAAAAATTCATGTTTTATATATGCATATGCTCAAAAAATGATTTGTTCAGTAATATTTAGACAAGTCTAAAGAGTTTAAGCTGTTTCATAAATGAACTAACGTTTAAGAAACCATACTATTTATGTTACAATAGTGTAAATTGCAGTTATGTAAACTATATTCATTATTTAAAAATATAATAAATTGAAATGAAATTTAAAATAAAAAAATTAGTTTTTATTAACCTTTAATTAAAATATTTAGTAATAGAAAAAAAAATTATTAGTTGTTTTAATAAACATAATAATAAAGTGTAAAAAAAATAAATAAATATATATATATATATATATATATATATATATATATATATATATATATATATATATATATATAATAAAATAAAATAAAGAAGTTCAAGATTTTTTATAACTCCTTCACTTTCTGAATTTATATTAACAAGGTTTGTATGACAAAAATTAACTTTTTTAGCAACAGGTTTAACTACAAATTGTAAATTATCTAATAAGTGCATAAATTTTCTTACAAAATTACAATTTAAAAAAAGTAACAACATACAAGCACTGACAATGTTTTTAAGTTTCAGCTGAACTCAACAATATGTGATACTTAACATAATTTAATTATTTAATTTAATTATTATATAATCATTATTTTTATTTAAGTTAACTTCTCAATATAAAAAGCTTAATATAATGTAGAAACTAATGTTTATTAAAAACAATTCATTTAAGTAAAAAAGTAGTAAAAAGTTATTAGCATAGTAAAGTTTCATTCCAAGCTTTGAGTTTTATTCAAAACTAGACTCTCGGTTATTAGCTCAAAAGAATAAGTTGGCAAATTTTGTAAACATCTAAGTAAAATTTAATTTCATGCACTTTTAATTATTTTAAACTTAGCAGGTTTGTTTAAGATACAACAGGTAATTCATAAATTTATGATTTTCTTCTTCTGGTAATTAAATATCTGACTGCTGGTGTTGAAACCCAACATAAAGTCTATTGGGTGAGCCCCAATCATCACTTGCTGAATATTTTTCTAAAATGGCACTGAGAATACATCTTATGTTAATGCTTAAAAAACAATTAAACAAAAATTGGAAACATTTATAAACCAATAAAATAAAAATAATAAAAAGTTTGTTTTGCAACTGCACGTGTTGTTTTGACTGGATAAAAACTAGGTTTTAGTGTGGAGGTATTTTTTTTATTTGAATATTAATGTGCAACCACCTAATCATATTCCATTCCCCACCAAAAGTAGTTGCATCACTCTTAATGCAATAGACCTTTTCTTATCATCTTCAAAATGGTTACTGAAACTGACATTCATATGCTTTTATCAGTGGCCATCCATAAAAACAATTATGGGTAGTATTTATATCATATTCTTTTACAGATGAATAGAAGTCCCACCATGAAAAGAAACAGTCTCTAGAATTCCATTCTCTAATGGATTTGCTAGGAACATAGTCAGATGGGTTGCATGGTCTAAATTAATAACAATAAGGTTGTTTATACAAGTCAATTTAGATTTATAGCCTAAATTAATAGAAATAAGGTTGTACTTCTGGAAATACAGGGTGTATACTTAATTTCTAACCCCCTATATCTTGGTTTAAGAATACGGTATTTAAACACATACCATTTTATTACTGTCATATCAATTTAATTAGACAAAGAATATATGTTAATAGTCAGTAATCAGTATTTTGTTCATTTCTTTCTATGCATTGGGTAATTCTCCTTGGCAGGCTTTCTACTAGGCGAAAACACTCTTCTTGCGTAATGGCAGCCCACTCCTGTTCAACACGTCTGATCAACTGTTCACGATTACGAGGTCGAGGATTGTATAAAACACTGTCCTGGAGTCTTGACCAAATATGTTCGATGACATTTTTATGTATGTTGACAAAATGGCTCCCATAAACATTTTCTGAGGTCATATCCTATCTGAAGTGAGCGTTTTACGTGCAGAAAGTATAGTTACACCAAAATACATACTATAGTATTTTTCGGGCTAAAGTAGCATTTAAGAGAGCAACTCAAAATCTTGTGTTTGTAACATGTGGGGGGGCAGAAATTAGGTAAACACCCTGTATAATTTTTTTTTCCTCCTCACTAGATTAGAATGATAAAAATTCAAAATAATTTTTGTTTTAGTTTATTCGAGTTAAAACTTCAAATTTACATTTAGGTTTTCACTAGATAAATTTACATCATTTAGAGCCAATTAACAACTATTTTTTTTGTAGTTTCAATCATCTTTTGAAAAAAATAGTTTACTTGTATTGTCCAACAACCTTAATATTACACTTCTGATAGTATATAATCAAGGACATATAATACAATATAATTAAGTATATAATTGATATATAACAGTATAATCATTAATAGTAGTACATTTAAAAAAAAATAAGCATTTGTTTTACAAAAAAAAAAATAAAAAAAAATAGTACAGTTTAGTGAGTACAGTTTGGGTATAAGTTTAAATAACTTGAAAAAAGTGAATGAACTCAAATAAAGCTGAAAGGTCCTGAGTTAACAATAGTAAGTTTAGACTTAAAAAGCTAAGACTTAAAATACTATTATATTTTTTTTTATACTTTTCAACAAACGATTTTTTTTTAATACTTTTCAACAAAAGATTTTTTCAATAAGATTTGATCAAGAAGTCTATAATAAAAGTTTTATTTTCAAAAAACTTGATACGTTTTCATAGCATATGGTATTATTGATTTTATAGTTTATTATTGTCAAAAATTGTGTGACTTAATTTGTGGACAACCCCTTATTGATGTTTTTTTTTGTTTTGTCTTATTTGCTCAAATTTTGTTATTGATATATTATTATAGCATATGATATTATTGATATTATGGTTTATTGTTGATGGTTTTTTTGTCTCATTTATTCACAGTTTCTTATTGATAAGTCATTATGACATGATATTTTTGGTATTATAGCAAGTACAATAAATTCAGCCATATATATATTTTTTTGAATTATTTCAATTTATAAAGAATTACAATCTGTTTTATTACCACTGAGGTCACTTAAAAAACAGTTAACAGGTTTATGGAAAAATGTTTACAAAAATGCTGGTTATTTTCTGGAAATGTTTTGACAAAGAGGTTACCTTGAAAACAATATAAGAATTAATATAATTTTGTAAATAGTATTTTATATATTTTTTTAAACATTTCAAAAACTTTTTTGTAATTGATATTATGTAAATTACAATTTTAATGATTTTTTTGATGAATCTTTTTAAAATAATTTTTATCTTAGATCTATCATATCATCAAGTTGCTGAAAAATAATTTTTTTCTTAGAACTATCATATCATCAAGTTGTTGAAAAATAATTTTTTTCTTAGATCTATCATATCATCAAGTTGCTGAAAAAGAACCGATTGGTCGTTTGTTATTTGAGCAGTTTTGTAGTCTTAATAGTAAGCTGAAAGTAATCATTGACTTTCTTCACTCATCTGTAAGTTGTTCATACAAAATATTTTATTCAGCTAACTAAACATATTTTTTGCATATTATTTTTCAAAGCATTTGAACTACTATATAAAGTGTGATAGCAAGAGACCTAAAAAATAAGTTGACATGGTATTTATCTATGTGTATTGAAATGGTTTTAAGATTTTAGAAAGTTTATGCCAATTATTAGATAATAAAAATTTAAATTTTTCTTTGAAAGTCATTAAGTGAGTCTTTATTTAAAAAATTTATTTATTTATAATTTTATAAATTATAATTATAAATTTATTTTTATTTATAAATGTATAAATATATTTATAAATATGTATTTTTAAATATACATAAATATATTTTTTAAATATTTATTTTAGAGTGTTTATTTTTAAAGATTATTTTACTAGTAATATATTGTAAGTTACATATTTCAAGTTGATGTAAACATTACAACAATTAGTTGCTTCAAATACAAGTTATTAAAGTATTTAGTCAAAAGCTTGATGAGTAACCAGATCTCTGCACACTTTATTAACTGTTCTCCAAATTACTTTGTTATTAACATGATTAGTTTTCTTTTTTTATTTGTAAATAAATCTAAAAATATTATGCATTAATTTTAAATAAAATTTTTAATTTAAGTTAAAAGTTTAAATTCTTTAGTTTGGATGGGGAGTATGATTTTAAATAAAATAATTTAACCCATTTTCTAGAGATTATGACCCATTTATTTAGAAGATATGACCCATTTTTTAAGGAATATGATCCATTTATTCCGTTCATAAGTTATGATCTGTTCAAAAGTTATGATCGAATCAAAATTGGAAAAAAGTATCTGGAGCTTACAGTAGATTTTTAAAATTTTTGACAAACCATAACTTTTTAAATAAAAAAGGTGATCGCCTAAAATTTTGTTTAAACGAACTTCATCTGGAGTTTAAGAAGTTATACCCTAAACACAAAGTTGGGTTTAGTGTTGCATCACATTTGACAGTGGTGTAAGTCATTCAGTTTTTGTATGTTCTTACCATCAAAAGTTAATGTGCGCTGCTTTACTTAAAGACCTTTTACTTACTATTATCTGATTACTTAACTTTTATCTGATCTACCTAGGGTCATTTGATATAAAGATTTGATGAACTATGTGTTTGTACAGTGTGGAAAATAACGGCTGATCAACGGTCAATGACTGTCTGAAATGGCTAAAATTGCTATTTTGACCTCTCAAAATAAATTCTTGCTAGTCATGCTTGACCTGTTGAAAAAAAAATTAGGGATTGAAAAATGTTTGACAAATAATCAGGATGTAATTTGGAAAAACCATATATTAATACTAAAGTTTCATAAAACCATATAAAGTTTGAAAAAGCGTTTAAAATAGTTTTATTGTTTATGATGTGCTTTGTTGATGAATATTGTATGTGACATAACTTATATCTAACCTTTTTGGCTTCACTTATTTAGATTAGTTCATTTCACTGGTGGTGAAAATTATTTTTACAAAAATGATACAATTTCTTATTTTATGATTTTAATAAAAAATATTCAATACATTGTTTTAATAATAATATAACAATATATAATAACTACTGTATTTAACTAAGAATATACTTTCCACTGTAGTCATTCATCTTTAACGTTTTTTTCATTAACTCTATTTATTTTTTCTTAAGTTTTTGCTTCAAATTACAATATATGAATGAATGATTTATTGAGAAATATAGTAAAAAATCTTATTTTATGTAACATCTGTAATTTTTATAGTAATGTTTCATAAAACGATTGACTTCTTAATAATCAGTTTAAATTGTATTTGCGCAGGAGATTTAATAACATTGATATTAAGTAATCAACCTTAGCAGCTTTTAAAATGATTTTAATAAGTCGAGAAATAAAATGTGCAATTATTTTTCTTCATTAACGTTGTTTATTTTAAAGGTTGTTCATAATTTATTATTATTTGAAATTGTATGTAACTAAGAACATATCTCTGTTCCAACTGCACTTTTTTTTTATTCAATGTTTTTATTTATTTCTTTTGTAGCTTTTCCCACCATTTCAATTTCTTATTTTCCATGCTGTTGTAATATAATTATTTGAAGCTGCATGTTTCATCTATATTCTAACTGCCCTGGTAAACTAAATTTGAAGACTCTTATAGAAAATGTGTTTGAAAAGAATGATTTTGATTTTGAAAATAAGCTTATATACAAACAAAGGGGATCAACTGACACATACAAACAATGGGTATCAACTGAGACATACAAACAATGGGTATTGACATATACAAACAATGGGTGTCAACTACTGAAATGCACTTGTCACAGTCCAAGTAAGCATAATTAAGTTTATCAAAACTCTAAGTGAAATTTTGTATGATCTTTGTCACATCTACGTTATAAAAGAAATCTTCCTATTTATTACAGGCAAAAAGAATTTTAGACAAACCTGCCTTTTTCTTATGAATTTTGCAGAGAACTATAGTTTTCTTGTGTAAGGTGCAAGATACAAGGATTTTACTGGCAAGTCAATTGAGCTACCTTACATCCATTTGTCGTTTATTACAAATATTAAAAAGATCAACTCAAATAAATGCTACTGCATTTCTGACCATCTTCGTCGTGAAAAAACTGATATTCATTGTTTTCTCACAAAGTTACTCCCTATGGTCAAAATCAAACTATCCACAATTAATAAAATTGAATACTTCAGTGGATGTGCTTTGTGACACAAATAAAAATTACAAATATCTATTAAACTTAATGTACCAACTTGAAGATCACAATATAAATGCTGAGCAGAGCATCATTTCTTTACTCTCAAAATTCCATGTGAATGAATAGGAATATCTCAATTACTATCACACTATTCATGTGAATGAATAGTAATACTAAGATAGAAGTTAAAAAAAAAAAAAAAAATTTTTTTTTGACCGTCTAAAAAAAAAACACTTGAGCGTCAATTTCATGTGTTAACTTGTGTTCATGTGTACTTGTGTTTCATGTGTATATAAAGAAATTAGAGTACTTGTGTTTAATGTGTGTATAAAGAAATTAGTGTACTTGTGTTTCATGTGTATATACACTTCTTCTTTCAGCATTGTTTTACTTTTTATTTTAACTTTTTTTGCAATATTACTTGTGTTATTTTTTAGGTCAACTTTTAAACTATAAAAGTATCACACTTAAAACAATAAATTTATGTCATAAGATAGAGTATAGGTCTTTAAATTTTTTTTTGTTTATTGTCTGTTTATAGAACTTCCACAGTAAAAATGTCATAATTTATTTCAACTGTTTACACTATTTTCTATGCAAAGTGAATGTAATTTATCATGTTTTTCTAAAAAACTAATTTAACAGGCTGCTGCAAGTGTTAAACTAAATTTTAACACATAATTTTGATTTTTATCACAAGTGGTTACACTAAGTACACAAAATTAACAACAAATTGGTACTGCCTGTCAGTAAGTATTGAACTGCAGCACATTATAGTTGCAAAAAATTTCATAATAAATGCTTTATTTAGTATCTTTGAGGAACAATAACCCAAAAATAAAGTCAGTCAAAAAAATCTGCAAGTTTTCAGATCATTATCTTTTTTATTTACAAAGTTATGGTCTGTCAAAAATCAAAGAAATCTACTGTAAGCTTCACATACTCAAGTTTTACCTATTTTGAATCAATTATTACTTTAGAACCGTTTAGTCAATCAAGCAAAAATTATTTGGGTTGTGTTTTTTTATAAAATCTGTGGGTGGTCAAAATTTAAAGCAAATCTGAGGTGGTATGCTGGGGCACTTAAAAAAAACTAGGTGGTTTTATATGGAATAACCTAACAGTATTGCTTTAATATTTAATAATTTTTTGGACCTATATTATGTAATAGTTTGTTTTAATTTTTAAATTTTTTCAGTGCAAAAGTGAAATAACTAAAATTAAAAGTTTAGCATATTTTTATTTTTTTTATTCATCATAAACTACAACTTATGTCTATATATTGTTGTGCATTGTGTCACAAATTATGTTTGATACTTTGACTATAGGTTTCTATTATCATAAGTTTGTTAGCATTTAAGACCAAGTCTAACTGTAGGTTGACTATAGGTTTCTATTATAATACTTTTTTTATTGTTTGTTGTTGTATCTAAGGTTAATTCTACAAAAATTGTATAAATAAAATTTAATTTAGACTCAATTAAAAATTGTTTTGCTTATATAATTAATATCATATTTTTGTTATATTCTAATATATAAATTATAATATACAAATTTTAATATTGATATTTGGTATGAACAAAAAGTGTAAATTTGAATTCAATTGTTTCTATATTTTTCAATTGTTTCCATAGTTTCTACATTTTTTAATTGTTCAATTGTTTCCATATTTTTCAATTGTTTCCATAGTTTCCATATTTTTGTAGGAAGAATATGAATGCTCAGTTGATTCTGAGAGACAAACAAAAGCATCTCAATTGGTGGCTCAGTATTTACAAATTGAGGTTTTTATCATTTAAGTAAATGTTTATAAGATGAAATGATGTTTATTGTTTACTCTTACGTTTGTATTCGTAATCTTTTTTATCTGTTTGTCATCTATATATACATTTATATATATATATATATATATATATATATATATATATATATATATTTTATCTGTTTTTTATATAATACATCTCTGTTTGTAATCCTTTTTAACTATTTGTTATACCTTATATCTATGCTATATATAGTTTTTTTTTTCTAGTTATTGCTTACATTTGTGTTTATAATCCTTTGTATCTGTTTGTCATTCATTGTATCTATAATTCTTTGTTTATGTTTGTTATCATTTACATCAGTGAGCTTTGTATTTCAACATTGAAAATACTTTTGAAAATTGTTAATAAATAATTTTGTTAGTTCACATAAGAGGCCACAAGATATATACAATATTTTCATCAACTTTTTGTTAGTTCACATAATATACAAAATATTTGTATCTACTTTTTCAGTTGATTTAATGATGAAATCAAATTGACCTTTAAATCCAGTTAAAGTATTATTGTTTTTTTTTAGTCATAGAACATTGCTAAAAGTAGCAGATTGCTAATATAAAAATTTTTTAAAAAATGTTTTACAATGGTAGTTTGTTTGTCATTAGAGTAATTTGCACAACAAATTTTAATATTGCAGACAAGTAAGAAATTACTTACCTTTTAATGTTTTTGGTAAAATTTTGCAACTGTTCTTCAACAACGTGATATTTTTCAAATAAAAACATCTATCATTATGAATGACATCTATCATTATGAATCTCATCAATCATTATAAAAAGAAAATAAACCTTATCACAATTATTTAATATATTAAAAAAAAAATTAAAAAAATTCAACAATTATTTTGATTAGATCAATTATAATTGATGAGATTCATAATAATAGATGAATTATTATGAATTTCATCTATTATGATTGATCTAATCAAAATTATTATTGAATTTTTTTAATTTTTTTTTTTTTACTATGTCAGATATTTGTGACAAGGTTTATTTTCTTTTTATTGATGCATAAACAAATTTCTATTATATTTCTAAGTTGTGCTTCTTTTGTGTGATTTTTTAGTAATTTTACAATGAATTGTCAGAGTTTTTTTGATATTGACATCCTCATGGTTAAATAAAGATCATGCAAGAACAAAACTGTTAGGATGTTGTTCTTTATTGTTGAGATTAAAGTTGTTGGAAAAATAATGAACAATGTATTGCATCATAGTAAACAATATAATGCATATCTGTTTGTTTATTGGTAGTAAAAATCCATCAAAACATGTCATTATGTGAATATAAAAATATGAATAAAAAATAAAAATAAAAGTACAAAAAAAAGTATTTTATTTATAAATTATAAAGCTAAAAGTTTTATAACAGATATTCATTAAAATTAATAATCATTCATTTTTTATCTTTTTAAAGTTTAGCGTCCATAGTTCCACTCTTGTTTGGTTTGGACGTGTTTCCACAATGTCTTTTTTTTTCATTTAAATATGCCATTAGGAATGAGTTAGAGCAAATTATTGTTTACAACCAGACGCTCTTCCTGGCGTAAACATGTTTTTAAGAAAATACTTGTATTGTGATCTCTAAAAAGATTACCATCTAAGGTGTACTATTTTCTTCTATCCTTACCCACAATTAAATATTGGATTTACCACGACAGTGACAATTTTTTTATAATTACAATTAAAAACCAATAGAGTTTAATAACATAAATGCAAAATTAGTGATATATTTAAAAAAAAAAACTAGTTAAATTCTAATAAAAAGTTTAAAAAAATTTTCTCTAAAAGTAAACTATTTTTAGTATCAATATTGTCTTTTTAATTTAAACCGTTTTTTAGTTTTAAAATTATCTTTCTTCTCACATTTAGTTTGATCTTTTTTTAGTTTAAAAAGACCTTTCTTTTGTCTTGTCATTTACCACAGAATTGAAATGTGTATCATAACTTTAGGAGGAAATTCAGTTGTAGTGTTGACAATATCTGTTGGACACATTTGCATGATATTTTGATTTCCAACCTGATAAAAACATCTTTTGGATTAATTTAGGTAATAGGTTATCAATTATTATTCTTTTGATGCAGACATTTTTACTGCAGCTTCTTTGTTTTAGCATTTTCATTAAACTTCTACTCTTGAAAATGCTTTTTTTTAAAAATGCTGTTCAATGTCTTTTTTCTGCCATTTTCTTTTTCATGTCTGTTTTTTCCCAACAAAATTGTGTCTGTTAATATTTGGAAGTTAATTTTAAAAATTTTGTATTTTTAAATTTTGTATATTTACAAATGTTATTTTTTTCTTGCTTACTTGCATGGGAAAGGAAGGCAAGATCTTTGATTTAAAAAACAGTTTCTTTGATTTTGGTTAAAATTACTTCCTCGAAATCAAATGATTTTGTTCTAAAACTCTATTTCAGACAACTATATAAAACGTGTAAACAAATGAGGAAAATAAGGAAAATTTTGTAATCTAGTAGTATTCATTTAAGTATGTCATACTAAAAAAAAAAGAGTACAATTCCATCATCCTCCAGTGTTTTATCGTTCACTTCTTGTGTCTCACAATTCTTGCCATATCTGTGTTACTTATAATGCAGGTGTAAGGTTTTGGGTTAAAGTCCTTTATGGTTTAAATTTTTTCAAAATTTAAAGAATGAAAAAAAAGTTCTCTAATGAGTAGTTGAGTTTTGTGACTTACAGACATAGTTTTATATGTTTTAACTATTTTTTATATTTTAAGTTATTTTAGTTTTAGAAGGTTAACAACTGGTTTCAGTAAGTAATTCAGTATGTATACAGATATACTATTTTATAGCGCAGCTACAAATTATATTTCAAAATGTTAAGAGGCTGACCATGCAATGTTGTTGCATTTTTCACCTTTGAAAAAAAATTATGACTTAATGAAATGGTAGATTTTTAATTGTGTGAGTGTTTGTTGGATTAATAGAATGATGGCAAGTGATGATTTAGAATAATGGAGTTGTATGAATTAAGTGTTATTGCATTCTTTGGAGTTCATTATTTCTTTATTAATGAAAGTTAAGAATAAACCAAGTGTAAATGACATAAGGTAAACAAGGTTGAGAAAAAAGACAAAGTTTTTAACTTTAAAATAAAGGTTTTTGCTGGCTATTAAAGCTTTTTTCTAAATTTGTTATGACAAAAACTTATGACAAAACTACTTTTTGTTGAATTTAAAAGTTTTTATTAATATCAAAGTAGTGTTTTTGTAGGTTTTTTTTGCCAAATTATGTCGCTAAGTCTTAAGATTTTAACATTTAATCATTTAGTATAAAAAAAGAAACTTTTCGTGGCAGTCTCATGCAATATTTTGTTTTACCTGTTGTCTTATTAATAAAATGATTTTTGTAAAGAAAGCTTTAAAGGGATCCCAAACTCCTAACACATGTTGTGTTCATATTAAAGATAATGTTAAAAAAAAAGGTTTGAACCAAGTTTTTTTGATTAAAAATAAATAATGAATGTATACCGAGAAAAACTAATATTGATGTTTTAGCCGAAGCTTGCCTTCTCCATTTTATTCAATAACTCAGAGTCTTCAAATTATACATCGCAATCTACAGACTTCGGCGATTCCTTTGAAGCGCATTTAGTTCATAAAAGTTTTGGTATTTGACATCACAGTAGACTTTTTTATTTACTTTTATTTACTAACATTTTTATTTACTTTTATTCAAAATTTTTTTGATGATTTTTTAAATTTTTTTGTTTCTATTTTTAATATTTAAAAAGATATTAAAAACCTCAAATATTTTATGCTGCTTCATTGCTTAAATTATTATTGCGCCATATGTTTAATGTTTATAAATCATGAATATTTATTATCTCAATCAAGACTCTGATAAAAAATTGTTTTATATTAATTACCCGTATAAAATTAGTAACAGCATTTTTATTTGGTTAGGCGATATTTCGTCTCAATTTGCTTTGCATGAAGTTCAAAAAGTCTAACGAAAAAAATTAGTTTGAATAATCACATCGAAATATATTTAAAACAAATTATTTTAATGACTTTCTAAAGTTTTTTATAACAAATGTAATTAAAAAATAAATAACTAAATAAAAAGTTCAACATTAAGCATCATTTCTTTATTATATTGCAACTGTAAATATTGAAATATTAACTTGAACTAAATTTACTTTTTATTTAGAATGACTAAGCAATAAAAATAAAAAGCCCCAAAAATTATGCAATATTGTTTTGTTTATTTGATTATATTGCTGTTGGTAATGTTGTTTATGTTGATTATTTTCATTAATATCAAAATAGTCCCAGATTAATCTGTTAGTTACTTTGCTCATTATTGATTTATTTCTAATTTTAATTTTATCTCTAAGTTTAATTTTATGTTAAGAAAGAAAAGTTTTTATTTCATCGCGAGTTCTTTTTATAAAAGAGTAGAACAAAGGGGAAAGAAAAGTTTCGCGTAATTAAACTTCAAATAAATAAGAGTTGTATAGAATATATATATATTTTTTGCACTCATTCTTTTTTTAGATGAGAGAAATAAAAGTTTAATTTTAACTTTTCTTTGAATAAATGAGAATTGGAAGAGACAATTGCTTGAAAATTTGTATTTGTCAATTCAAAATTCTTTATTTATTAATTTTTCATGATAAGAGACAAATGCCAAATACGACACAAATTGGGAAATACCAAATAAAATATGTTTTTCAACACGCATTATGACATTTTGACATTTTAAATAACCATCTATCTTATGAATTATTGCCATTAATTAATGTATTAATTATTGCGTTATTTAATAATAATTTGTTCGTGTTTTTGTTAAATATTAGTTGTATAAAACAGGCAAAAATATAGGTGCTTCATGTTTTTAATTTGATGGTTATAAAATATTGAACAGTAAACTTATAATCAAAATTTATAATGCCGACTTGTGTTGCTATTAATTGCACTTTTAATGCAAAACAGGATCTCACATATCACGAATTTTCATGTCTGATACTACTGTCAACTGTATTGTTTAGTGTATTCTTGTACATTTTTTTCATAACCTTAACATAACAGGTTCTAATTGGTATGAAGTTTCTGACATTTTAAAAGTTTCTTTATCAAAAATCAAATGTAAAATAAAATGATATTTTTTTTTATCCATATCCAATTCAGAAAATTTAGCAATTTAAATTAAATCAGCGTAATCAAAAAATTTTTATAATAAAAAAAGTTAACAATTCATCAAATATCTCTAATTAATACTGTCAGTTTATGAAAGTAATTGTTAATAAATACTTTTTTTCAATGGGAAAAAAAAAGGTCATAGAGTAAAAATAACCAGAGAAGTTAAAAAATTGTTTAAATGAAAATAAGTAAAATTCAGAATAAATAATACTGCGCTCTCTTGCACAAAAACCAGCGACCATATATAAAACGTTCTTTATAATGTAAATTACTCGTATGAAAATCATAAGATTGGTAAGTAAAGTTTTAATATATGTTTTAATTTAAAACAAAAGAAATATAAGTAAGATATATAAATCTAAAAATTAAGATATCTGTAAAAAATAAGTTGCTCCTATAAAATAAAAATAATTTATTGTTTTTACTTTTTACAAAAATTTTTTTGCGATGTTTGGAAAAATAATACAAATAAAATTGTTTTTCTGTATATTAAAAAAATACTTAGAAAAATGCAGCTTTGTTTAATTACACTTTTCATTTGTTAAAAGTCTACCTTGACATTAAATACTAAAACTTTTATGAATTAAACGTGCTTCAAAGAAATTGTCAAAGTCTGTAGATTGCGACATACAATTTAAAGACTTTGAGTTATTGAATAAAATGGAGAAGGCAAGCTTTGGCTAAAACATCAACATTTGTTTTTCTCGGTATGCGTTCATTATTTATTTTTAATCAAAAAAACTTGGTTCAAACCTTTTTTTTTTAACAATATTTTTATTATGAACATAACATGTGTTGGGAGTTTGGGATCCCTTTAATTATTAAAAAGAACTGAAATATATTTTAAAAAAAATCAACAACTTTAAATTAAGTGGATTATCTGATATTTCTTGTCTATTAATTACTATTAATTAATTTCTTACTTTTAATTACTACTAATAGTTATTCGGGATAATATTGGTAATGTAAAATTATTAATTTAGGACAGAGAAAATATTTTTAACGACATTGTCAATACAGATACTATTGAGCTTGTTCGTCGTCAATCTGTTACAGAACCAACTCACTCAACATTTTTACCTTGTGTAAGGTGAGGCATTTTTCAATCTTTTCTATTAATTTTTATTGGCTCATGCTTCAAAAATTTATAAATTATATTAATACTTTAATATGTCTATATATGTGTTTAGAGAACTGCAGAATTATTTAAAAGGCAAACCATTTGAAGATTATTTGAACAGCTACCATTTTAAGCGCTATTTGCAATGGAAAATGCTTGAAAGGTAATATATAAATATATGAACAAATAAGTTTTTGTGTAATATTTAAAATAAAAAAACTTTATCTTAATAATTTATTAATAATTAATTTATTAAATTTGTGTGGTATATCAAACAATAGAAAATTTAAAATACTAAATAGTGGTATAACTCTATACTGCCAAAAATGGACTTATTTCACTTGTATACCGATGATATGTCTCTTTTAATCTCTTTCAAAAATTTATATACACCTTTTAAAAAAATCAAATGATGAATTATTGTATTTTAATATAAACTAAAATCATCCACCCCGAATTCTAAAACAAATCCCAATTTCAATTAATAACAGGCTAATCCAAAATTTCTCTGATGAAAATATATTCAATTCCTCTAAACGTATTTACAAAGATGCCCTTAAAAAAAGTTGATTTAAAAATTTTGAACTAAAATTTAAACTTGAAAAAAGTATGCAAAAAAGTGAAATAGAGCTAGAAATATAATTTGGTTCAAACCCCCCTCTCCCCCTCTCCCATGTAGCAAAAATGTTTCAACTAACATTGGATAAGTGTTTTAAAATTGATTGATAAAAAACTTTCCGCCTTCTAAAAACATAAAAAATTTTATTGAAATAATAACATAAAATTTTTAATCGAAATACAATTAAAGTTAGCTACAGCTGTACAAAAAATGTGGAAAGCATAATTAAAGGTCACAATTATGCTTTGTTAAACATAAAAAATCCTAAATGATAAAGTTACAGAAAATTGTAATTGTTAACAAAAGAAATAATTGTCTAATGAGTGAAAAATGTTTATCAAAAAACGTGGTATATAAATGTATTGTTTCCTATAAGAATGTACCTGATAAACAATATATTGGCTTAGCAGACGGTGAATAGAGAAAATATTTTGCCAATCATAAGCAATCCTTTAAAAATAAAAGGTATTTAAAAGGCATAATGCTATCAAAATACATATGGGAATTGAAAAACTAAAAAATTCATACCTTTTTATTGTTTTGGTCCATCATTAAAAAAACACCTGCATATAATAATATTTCCAAAAAATGCATATTATATCTACTAGAAAAAAATTTCAAATAATTACACATGTGAGCCAAGGATCAGAATTGATTTCTAAATGCAGATATGAAAATAAGATTCTCTTCAAAAACTATAAAAGTGAGCTCAAAAAATAATAAATCCCCCTTAAAAACATATTTTAATGTGAACTGAAGCCCCCTACAGGTAGCTATTTCAGTAGGATATCATCAATGACAGTTTATACAAGTCTAAAAATGAATTTATAAAAATGTCGTATGCTTGTGTTTAGGTCTATATCAATGTCTCAATGAACCCTGAAAGTTCTTGAAAAACTTTCTTTTAGTTCTCCGTAGAACTATTTAATCAAGCTTTAGGATTGTTAAAATTTGATTTAATGGAATGCAAATATCATTAAATTTTCTAGTAATTCAATTATACTTTTTTTGATAAACTTCTATTATTTAGTTTTTATATTATTATTGTTATAAATAAAATGTATATTTATATAGGGAAACTTTTTGTATCTGTATTTTTTCATTTTTATATAAAGATTAATGTTTTCAAAATTTTAATACAATTTCACATGACACTGTTAAAAAACATTTTTGTTTGATAGTATTAGAGACCCATCAAATCTTTTGAGGTTGTGTGACACTTCTGAAAATATTTTTTTAAAAGCTAACTTCTATAGTTAAGTGTTAATTTACTATATAAAGCACGTATAAACAGGCTTGGTCAGGAAGCATGTGTGATCGCACTCGATGCCTGACCATGCATAAAATATTTAGTTGCGACAATTTGGCCATGGTTCTTTAGTTGTTTTGAGAACATTTCCATAAAAAAACACTAAGAAAGATTTAACTGGAGCAATGAGAGGCAATTACAAAAAAACTTAACTAAGAAAGCAGGCCCGTACCGTATAATTTTATAAGTGGGGTCGTTTTTTGAAAAAAAAGGCAGTTTAGAATAGCAAACATATATTTTGCACAATTTTTAATCAAGATTTGCATGAAGCAAAGAATAATTGGTGAAAAAAAGGACAAAAAACCCACCCCGCCTCCCCTGTATATCGAAAGGTAAATAATTTTTAACGCGAAATAAAAACATGAAACAAAATGAATTGTCTAGAACTAATATTTGCTTAACTTTGCTTTTTTGTAATTTTTTTATAAATTATGCGACATTTTTAATATAAAGTAACAACTTACTAATAATGATTATTTAATAAAGAAACAAATGTTCTTCTATTATCAAAGAGTATAATATAATTTCTTTTATTTATTTACTTTTGTCTTCAACAAGATTCTAATAAAACTAACGCTAGTTAAATTAAAAATTAATATTATTTTAATGACTATTGCATGCTTCGCATAGTTTAAAAAGTTTATTCTTGTATGTTTATTCATAGTTAGTTTTATTAACTTTTATAATTGTTAATGATTTCATTGAAAAACAGTCATTGTTAAAAGTCTTTTTATTTACAAAATCAATTGTACAAGTTGCTTTAAAAGAAATACATTTACATAAAAAAAACATATCAAATTACATTTACTTAAAAAAAACAATAATATACTACTAAAATCTATTATATATAATAAACTTTACAAAACTTTGATAGTTTAAAAAATATATATTCAAAACTTCTATTTTTGTAAACAATTAATAGTTTAAAACGTTTACGGCTTTGCAGATGTATCTCCGTGAATAAGCAATAGTATTAAAATAATAAATTAAATTTAAATGGTAAAAATTAAATTAAAATAATATATTACTTTGGATATTGTGGTTTATCCTCTTCCAGCTATTTGCCATATAGAGGCCACATTCATAGAAGACAGTTAAAGCTCCTTAAGGAGCATCATAACCCACTTTGCAGACCAAGAATAAGTGAATTAAAGCAGAGCAAAGGATAATAAAGTGAAAGTCAGAAGAAGTCGAGTTAGAAAGATGGCATAGAGAGAGCGACAGATATTGCACTGATGTAAAAATGTGCAATTAGTACTATTAATTAAATCACCTATTTAATGTACTACTCAGGTAGAATTGCGAGTGAGTTAACACCCCGCCATAGATTCTATTATTATATTTGTATCATTCCAGCTTCTGTATCTTAAGTGATTTCCTGCTTAGACTCTTCTACAGCTTGTGGTCCAAACAACATACCTGTTATAGTTTTGCAGAAGTGTTCTCCGAATCTGTCATCTATACTTTCAAAACTGTTTAACAAGTGCTTATCAAAGTCTTGTTTTCCAGCCTGCTGGAAAGCAGGATCTGTTATCCCTATTTTCAATAATTCTGGAGAGCGATCTGACTTGTTTAACTAAAGTTAGATTCAAAGACTTTGCTTACTATCATAAGCAAGGTTTTTGAATCTCTAATTAACAAACACTTTTTCTCATTTTGAATCTAATAATTTACTTTCTGATCATCAATATGGATTTCGATCTTCTCGTTCTACAGCTGTTTTGCCTACAGTCGTAACTGATAGATTTTATCGTGCATTAGATAGATGTGGAGAGGTTAGGGCTATTGTTCTTGACATTTCTAAATCTTTTGATAAAGTTTGGCATGCAGATCTTCTTCATAAGCTTTCTTCTTATGGTGTATCAGGTAACTTCTTTAAGATTACTAAATCCTTCCTTTCCAATCGTAGTATAAAAGTTGTCCTCAATGAACAGCGCTCTTCTTCATATCCTGTAACTTTAGGGGTTCCTCAAGGTTCTATCCTTGGCCTTATACTCTTTTTAATTTACATTAACGATTTTCCAGATTTTTTCACATCTAAGGTGGCATTATTCGCTGATTATAATAACCATTTATTCTTGTCTTGATAAGAAGCCAACACTCTCTGATTGCTTGGAGGGGATATTTGAGCATGAAAAGGTTCTCACTTCTTCTACAGCATGGGGCTCACAGTGGTTGGTGAACTTTTTTCAGATAAAACCCAATTTTTTCAGTCAATCGTTATTGCAATAATTTAGACCTTCCCATATTTATGAACGGTAATGAACTCGATGAGTCATCTAACCTTCATCTTCTAGGATTAACTCTTACTCCCGATCTTTCTTTGAAACCATATATCAAATCTGTTGCAAAATTAGGATCTGCTAAGGTTGCATTTCTTTATCGTGCTCAATATTTTTTTACTCCTGATTAACATGTACTTTATTAGTACATGTTAGTCAGGCACTAATAAATTTCATAGTCATTTACATTAGTACATGTTAGTCATGTACTAATTAAGGTATGTTTAAAGGTATTTATTTAATTTATATTATAAGAAAACTGTTATTACAACCTCTTAATAAAAAAAGTTCACCTAATCTTTTTATGAGTGCAAGGTCTGAGGTAAAACCAAATTATCAAGTGGTATTGACTTTATAAAATGGCTTTATATTACTTATGTTATGCATTTTTATTATATTATTTACATTATACTTAATTTTGTAAAGTATTGCAAGAGTTTTGTAATAGTTTTGTTTTGTTTTGTAATATATTTCTTGATGTGGTTTTTGAGTGGTGTTGTTGTTGCTTCCATTGTATGAGAATAAATTTAGATGGTTAACTCAGTCTCAATAGCTTCAAACTCGAGATTCTGTATCCACCAACGGTCTATCTGTAAAGTTTCAGGGAGAAAAAAAGACTACATCTGTAGTTGGTAATTACTTTTTTGGCAAAAAGGCTAAGAGATTAGCTTGGCTGACAAGATTTATAATTTTGAATCATTTTCCCAGCATTCCATGTAGATTCCATCCAATTATTCATTACATATTCAAATATTTATGTTTATATTTCATCTATTTTTTTTTTTTCTATTTAAGATAGAACTGTTTTTTTCAAGCAAATGGTATACATTATTAAAAAAGTGTTCAAGAAATTGCAGAAAAGTCTATTTGGCCTTCTAAACTATGTCTAGGTTCTAGAGAAGGCACAGTTAATGAAGTTTAAATTGATTTAAAGTGTTTTTAAAATGATTTTTTTCATATTTCATTTTCATTTTTCTCATATATTTTTTTTAATTTTATTTGAAACTTTGAAACCTAAACTCACATGAATCTTGTTGACCATTGTATAGAAAAGCAGGTTTGTATAGAGTTTGGCCATTGTATAGAGAAACAGGTTTGTATAGAGTTTGGCCATTGTATAGAGAACAGTACTTCTAGAGATGTAGGTTAGAACCTTGAATCTCTTGATTATGTTCTACCACTAATCTACTACTGCAAATTAAATCTTGTGCTATATTTTAGAATTCTATTTTCAGTTTTTTGATTGATAGCTGCAATCATGTTTATATTATTTATTTGTATATTTTTATTATTATAAATATTATGGCAATCGTATTTATATTATTGCTTCATTCTGAACTTGTTATGTTTTTTATTATTTTTTTTGAACACAGAAGCAACAGAAGTTTTGTTTCCATTATTTTTAGAGTTCAAAGTTATTTTAACTTATTTTTAGAGTTCAAAGTTCAAAGTTCATTTTTATGATTTTTAAGTTCTAATAGTTTTCTTATTGAATAAAATTTTTTACAAAGTAGTGTATCTTGACATATTACCATGCACAAATACTATATTGTTCTATTTTACAGAGCTCCTGTTACCAAAAATTTGTTCCGGCATTATAGAGTTCTTGGCAAAGGCGGGTTTGGTGAAGTATGATATATAATTAAAGTGGTTTAATTCAAATATATATTAGTTTGTGACCCTAAGTATTGCTGAACCTTAATAAAATTAATAGTATTGTAACTAAAATGAGGTTAATTTCTAACAGAAGATTTAATTTTTGAAAGGTTTGTGCATGTCAAAGTCGTGCTACTGGTATGATGTATGCAATGAAAAAGCTTGAAAAAAAACGAATAAAAAAGCGAAAAGGAGAGTCAATGGCATTAAATGAAAAGCAATTACTAGAAAAAATTGACTGCAGATTTGTGGTAAATGGTTTTCTCTTTTCCATGTTTGTTATTTTTAGTTGTTTGCAGGTTTCAAATTCCTCAGCTGACTTCAAATACTGGTTCAAATTCTGAATATTAGTGCATACTTGAAGTATTTACTTTTAAGTTTTATTTTTTGTTGTTTCTTGAATTTTCAGGTTAGTTTAGCATACGCTCATGAGACAAAAGATGCTTTATGCATGGTTCTCTCATTAATGAATGGTGGAGATTTAAAGTTTCACATTCACAACATAGGTAATCCCGGTTTCGAAGAAGAACGAGCAATATTTTATGCAGCAGAAATCGCAAGTGGTATACTGTATTTACACTCTTTAAAAATAGTTTATAGGTGCGTTTAAATTTATATGTGTTTAATTAAAATATATTATTTAGTTTAAATAGTTTATCATTGTACATATATATATATATATATATATATATATATATATATATATATATATATATATATATATATATATTATGTTTATATATATAAACATAATATATATATATATATATATATTATGTTTATATATATATATATATATATATATATATATATATATATATATATATATATATATATATATATATATATATATATATATATATATAAACATAATATATATATATATATATATATATATATATATATATATATATATATTATATATATATTATGTTTATATATATAAACATAATATATATATATATATATATATATATATATATATATATATATATATATATATATATATATATATATTATGTTTATATATATAAACATAATATATATATATATATATATATATATATATATAATATATATATATATATATATATTATGTTTATATATATATATATATATATATATATATATATATATATATTATGTTTATATATATAAACATAATATATATATATATATATATATATATATATATATATATATATATATATATATATTATGTTTATATATATAAACATAATATATATATATATATATATATATATATATATATATATATATATATATATATATATATATATATATATATATATATATTATGTTTATATATATATATATATATATATATATATATATATATTATGTTTATATATATAAACATAATATATATATATATATATATATATATATATATATATATTATATATATATATATATATATATATATATATATATATATATATATATATATATTATGTTTATATATTTATTTAGAGACATGAAACCTGAAAATATACTCCTTGATGACTTAGGTAAATTTTGAGAAGCAAATACTTTATAGCAAAAAAATAGTAAACTATTGCTAAATTTTAATAACAACATTACAGGTCATACAAGGATATCAGATCTTGGCTTAGCTATTTATGTACCTACAAATGAAACTGTTAAAGGTCGTGTTGGTACTGTGGGATATATGGGTATGCAGTAAAATATTTTTTCATAAGAGTTTGTGTGTAAGACTCATTGTTTAAATATCCTAAAATATTGTATAAATCTTTTGTTATTTTTATTTGAATTTTTAAACTTTTTTTGTTTTCAAAAATCTTTTTAGAGAAGTTTGTTTAAACTATTTTTTTTTTTTTTTAAACAAATTTGCTTTTAATAAAGCTGAAAGCAACCGCGATTTAAATTAGAAGTTACTTGAAAGTAACTTCACTATTTAAGTCGAAAGTTACCAAGCAAACACTATTTATGTTGGAAGTTACTAAGCAACCGCTATTAAAGTTGAAAGTTACTATGCAACCACCAGGGATGGGAAGTCCCAAGAGGACTCTGTCTTTACAATTTTAATTTTTTATTGTCTCTGATGTCGAGAAGCTCTGAACATGTTGGTTGACTAAAATTTATGATATTTAATGACTTGGAACTTATTGTTTTTAAGCCCGGAGTCCTGGAGTCTTTGTCGCCATTATAGCCAAGGACTCTGGGTTCGAAAATTGATTGTTCTTCTGACTTATAAGTCTTTATTTTTTCCCTCATAAGTAGCCCATAAGCTTTTTTATATTTTTAAAGCTCCTGGATACCATTAACTAGACAGAAGTAATCTTTTTGTGACTTTAATTCAGAGTTCTTTTTGGTACTCCGCATCCCTGGCAACCACTATTTAAGTTGGAAGTTACTAGAAAATTAGTTAAAGAGCAAATAAACAGAAAATTTAAAAAACTATAAATTGAGTCATAAAATCAATAAGGTGGGTGAGAATTTCAAGGCATTGATTTTCAAGGAAAAAATTTAGATGAATAAAAGTTTTTGAAGATGAAAAAATAGATGCAATAAAAGTATACAGCCTTGCTTGAGTCATATGAGATTTTGGTTGATGGAACAAGATGTAAACAAGCTTGTATGAACAGTAAATATAGTATCAGTTAAAAAGAGAAAAGATGCAATCTTATGATGATTTGGACTTTGTCTAAAACATTAAACATAGTGTCATGTATCAGTTTAATGTAGCATCATTATCCGTTGACATTTATGTAGTATCATTGTTAGTTAACATTAGGTTAACACAATATCATTGTAAAATGGTGCAATATTTTGTTAATAAATTGAAGTTAGTATCAAGTATAAATATTATCATTTTCAAGGTTTTAAAATAAAAAAACAATTTTGAAGTATTGAAAATATTTATCTCATTCAACTCAGTTCCTATTTTTATTTTCTTAAACTCTTAAAAACTTAACTTTTACTGATACAGAAATTATCTTTTTCCGGATATTTCCAGAATTCCGGATATTTTTTAAACTTTTTATATTTTCCGGATAATTAAATAGTTTCCAAAAATACAATTTATAAAATTTTTTCTGTTTATTACTGTCATTAAATGAAACAGTAACAAGTATATATAAACAGTAAACTTGTTGTCCATAAATTACCAAACGTTATATTCAGTTAAAAAACAAAGCCAAAAAGATTAAAAGATTTCCCTCGCAGAGTAAACCAAAAATTAATAAGCATTTTAATTAAAGTTTAATAAAAATCCCAGCGCAAAAGAGCAAATGATCTCCTTTTTTTAAAATAAAATTAGCGATGCGTGTCAAACTCTTCTCTTTTTAAAAAAAATTGTAAATTTACGTTTTTTAAATAGCTCTTTTAGCTATTAGCAAAGAGATTTCTTTTTTTATTGTTTTAAAACTTTTTTTAAGCAAACCACTTCGCCTATGGACTGAAACTTCTCTCATGCTATTTTATATATATATACATATATATATATATATATATATATATATATATATATATATATATATATATATATATATATATATATATATATATATATATATATATATATATATATTTAATTATCTAAACACACACACGCACGCACATATAACATGTATAAAAAACTAAATTATATAAAAGCTTGAATGTAGAATAATTTTTTTATTATGATCAACAAGCTTTAGTAATTTAAATATAACAATTAATTTACGAAATTTTATTCTTGGTTTTATTAGATATTACTTGATTTTTTGTATTGTAAAAATTACTGACCATGGTAATTGTCATTGTTTTTAAAAACGTATAAATAACATTTCAGATATATTATATAATATCTAGCATATAGCTTATCTAGCATATTATATGCCATATAACATATCTAGCATATAACTTTTATTATATATAGTATATATAACAAATGTTATATGCTAGATGTTATTAAAAGTAATACCACCTTATTTATATATCGTAATAATATTATGACATTCAGTTATTGAAATAATGAAACAAACTACAAATTAATAATTATTAACCTAATATGTAAGCTATTAGTCTGCTTATCTTAATATTATATTATCTGCTTACCTTAATATTATATTGAATAATGAATAATTGAACTTGCGCCCTTAAGTCTTCGTTAACTAGATATTTTGGTTTATTTCCTAACTCACATCTCCTTAGTTCATTTAGATAAAAAAACTTCTGTATTTTGTTTTAGTAAGTAAAATACTGAAGCGCGATAAATAACTTCGCAGAAAAATGAACCGGTCCATTCAGTACAATCAATGGTGGTTCATCCAGTACACTAATCAAAATGTACATGTTACCCATATAATCACAGCAATCAGTAAATCATATAACATTCATTCTAATGTTATACAAAGTAAAAAATATGTATCTATAATATTATTATTAACCATAGTTAACTTTACCTTAAAAATCTAGTGTAAATTGAAACAAATTGAAAAGATAAAAATTTACTTTTTGCTCGAAAAAAACAAAAAATGCAAATATTAATGCATTATTACGAATAACGTTAAACCAAAAATATCAAAGAAACTTTGAGTATACAAAAATTATATGCAATTAAAAAAAATCAATTAACAGCTTGTTAAGTTTTTATTTTTCTAATGGTCCATTCAGTACAAGGTCCATTCAGTACCACTCTCCCCTACACAGCTTAGTATGATTCACCATATGTAACAAATTACATACATACAAATATTATTTTTTATGAACCAGTTACATCAGATGATCTACAAAGTATTAATATATTCTGTTCACTTTTTTTAAAAATACTAACTTTAACCCAGACACTTTTTTAAGATAAAGAAAGAAAATATAAAAATAAAAAAAAAGTTAAATCTTTTTATAATAAAATCCTCTATATCTAGATTATGCTTACCCAAACCCTTATTTTAGTAAGTACTGAGACCTCAGCAGATACCTATTTTAATATGACATTGTTAGTGATGTTTCATGCACAGCTAAATCCATATCTTTGATTATAAATCATTATTGGTTGTGTTTATATTGTTTTTTTAAACCCATGTAATTTATCTTGCACACCATTCTGATATATCAGTTTATATTAGTGCATATCAGTTTATTTTACAATATAGAGAAAGGTCTAGAAATATTTTTGTGTAGTATTGAAAAATGGTGCATTTGTTTATAAGTTTTTCATTTCAACATTTCAGCCTGTGTCTGTTTTTGTAAGTACTAAAAAAAGGTAGTCTGGTCCTGCTATAAAAAGTTTACTCTGAATGAGCAGGATTCTGATATCCCTGATCCGTATCTGGTTAAATACTTTAAAATAAAACTTTATATTTAGCTCCAGAAGTTGTTCGTAATGAAAGATATAAGTTTTCACCAGATTGGTGGGGGCTTGGTTGCATTATATATGAAATGATTGAAGGAAAGGTTTGTTAAATGCTTAAAGGTTGATGAATAAAAATAGTTAATAAATTATGTTTTACTTTTTTTTTTTTTTTTGGAATATAAGATATTTACATGAATAAATTTTTTAGGCTCCTTTTCGCACAAGAAAAGAGAAAGTAAAGCGTGAAGAAGTGGAAAGGCGAGTTACGGAAGATGCTGAAGTATACAGTGAGAAGTTTAGCAATGCTGCTAAAAGTATTTGTAAAATGGTATTAAATTTGGATTAAATTAATTTTTTTCTTTCCTTTTTTTTTTAACCTATAATAAACTCCCTTTTTTGTTTAGTTCTTAGAAAAAGACAGACACAGCAGGCTGGGATGTCGAGATAATGATGTTATGCACATAAAAGAACATGAATTTTTTTCAACCATTAATTGGCAGCTTTTAGAAGCTGGTAAATCTAAGCCTCCATTTCCACCAGATGTAATAATACTTTTGTTTTTGTTTTTTAATAGCTTGAGCTTATAGATATTTATATATATTATAGATAGTTTTATATATATGTATATATAGATAGTGTCAAATTTATTTCAATTTTTTTAATATGCTA
>NC_061158.1:39737657-39885157 GCF_022113875.1 Hydra vulgaris | reverse complement strand
TTAACTGATTCAATCCTTGAACTCCATCGTGTAACAGAAAGTTTATGTAATGATTGGCCTGTCTCCTCCTGAAGAATTTTCCAACGAACTGGGCTGCTGCTGAACAGATTGTATAGCTTTTGAATATTTCCAAAATAGGATTTTGCAGGAGCCGATGATTCAATAGCGTGTACTGCACATGAGTTCAAACTGTGAGCAGAGCAAAGAATGAAAATTGCTTGTGGATTATTCTGTCTTACCAAAGCTTGAACTCCATTGTAAATACCTGCCATATTAGCGCCGTTGTCGTAGCCTTGACCACGACAATTTTTTATGTCGAGCTCATTCTCTTCCAACACATTCAATATCAATTTTGTTATATCAGATCCCTTCTTCTTTTCAAGTTCTTCTAGCTTAAGGAATCTTTCTTTGACCTCCCACAGCTGATTATCATTGAAATGCAAAAAACGAAAAGCAAAAGTTATTTGCTCACTGTGGGACAAATCGGGAGTGCTGTCCGTGATGATGGTGAAATATATTGATTTTTTGATTTCTCGAATAACTTCTTGAACCACTAATTTGCCGCATTCCTTGATAAATTCATTTTGTGATTTCCAAGATAAATAATGAGCTTGCATGCGTTTTTCTTCTTCTTGGTGCTTAGCAATAAAATGCATATGATCGTGTAATGTTTTATTGTGGCGAGCAATTAGTTCGAGCGCTCCAAGGAAGTTTCCATTCCCATTTTTGAACAACTTTTAATTAGATCCTAATTACAAACAAAAAATAATCAAAATAGTAATCCATATTTATATCCAATTAAAACTTGTAATTTTGATTTTTAAATTACAAATAAAATAATGCATAATATAATTTAAAATTTAAAAACAATATTCTTACCCCTAAAAGCTAAGTTTCTTGAGGCTAGAAAAATTGTGACGTCAAGAATGCATTGTAAAATTACTTTCCATCGCTTTGTTTCATCTCCAATTTGTTTTTCTAACTGATGCTCAATGGACTTTTGACTTTTCAAGTGAATCGTAGCTGTTTTCCATTGGAGATAACAGTTACGGTGAAAATCGCTTTGTTGATGACTTTTAACGCGATCTGAAAGTTTTCTCCAAATTCCATGTATGTATTTCAAGACAACAAACTGGATTGAACACCGGGTCTGGTTAAGTTAGGCGATCCAAAAAAGGAGCAAGGGAAACAAGAGTGATGCCACAGCCTTACTCCAAACGAGCCAATCTCTTTTAACTTTTTCTCCGTTTCTTTGTTCCTCTAAAAAGATATAAGTAGGGAATTTGCGTTCTTTTTGATCTCTTGGAAAATTGCTAGGATTTGAAGAAGGTCCCATCAGAATTATATTCGTTCGATCAGTGTCTGATATTGATTTCCATAGTGCAGGATCGTTAGAGATTGGTATAGAAAGATCACTTTTATAAATTTGTTGGTCATTGTGACAATCAAGTACAAAATCCAACTGATCCTTTTTTAAATGTGATGATGTTTTTTGGGAGTCATTGATGTCATCGGCAAGAAAAAGTTTGTCGGAATTATGGTCTGGCAACTCATTAGAGTCATTGATACCAATCTCAATATCATTGAACTATAAAGAAGTATTAAACAGAATTATTCTAATTATTTTTTCATGAACGTCACAAGATTAAAAAATAGTTTAACTACCTGCTTGCATTTATCTTTGATTTTTGTCCAACGAACGCAATCTAAAAGCGTTCGTTTGTTTTTGCTTTCGTTTTTTTTTCCGAATCATTGCTCTTTTTCTCCCAGCAGCTCCAGACAGCTGTTTCAATCGTGGAGGTCTTTGATTATTCATGCTAAAACTTATGACGATATAAAGAATTTTAACTTTTTAAATTTTAAAAATTAAAAACTTTATAATACTTTGGTGTTATTAATTGCAGAGAAAAAGTCAGTACTTACAATTAAAATATCCACTGAAGATAAGTTTCTTGTCAAAGTATAGTCGGAACAAAATGCAGGCAAGTCAAAAACATACATATGCACAAAAGTATCCACAGGGACGCAAAGTTTAAGCAAAAATAAGTTAAACTATCAGAAGTCAGGCTTTTACAAACGTTAAATAAGAAAAAAAAATTTTTAACGCTTTTTATTCTATCATGCAAACAAAAGGCCAATGAAAACGCGTGCGTTCAAATGGATAATGAAAACCTTGTAAAGTAATAATTATCCTATTTTAAATGCAAACAAAGTTTAAAAGGAGAAAAAAATTAATACACAAAAATTGCTTAATCTTTAAATACGTTATCAGCTAAATTTTTTATCATTTCAATAATTTTTATTGAAATGATAAAAAATTTAGTAATTGAAGTAGTTTGCCCCGATGCCCGGGGCAAACTACTTCAATTGCTTTCCCCCCCTCCTCCTCTTGGCGGCCCTGTATATATATATATATAGGCTTTTACAGGAAGAGGTGCGATTTCAAGTCTTTATAATGACCACACAAGTTACATTTTGCTCTGACGGTTTGACCGCGGCTAATTCAAAAAACGTTTTAGAAATGCGCTAAATAAAAAATATTCTAAAAAAGTGAAATTAATTACATCAAAACTTTTTAACAAATGTTTTTATATGAGCGAAACGATTTTAAATAAATAACAATTTACTGAAAAAAAGTTTTTTTTTTTAAATATAATTGACAGTTGTATATATTTTTTTAATTTAAAACATATAAGTTGTTTAAGTGATCATTTCTAAAATAAATCTTATTAAAAAATAAAAAATTGTTTTGTTTTTATAAAAGATGATATTTTACGACTACAAAAGTCTCTTTAACGAATTAAATATAAGAATGATTCAAGTTAATGCATTTAAAAAGATAAACAAAATTTTGTTGAATAAAAAAAGTTTTAGAAAACCATTACTATTTAATAAGTTTGATCTTAAATGCTTTTATATTATCAAAACGCTTTCAATGGAGTAAAAAAAAACGCTTCTAATTAATTTACAAAAAAGTATTAATAAAATATTTTTTTATTTTATTTATATAGCTTTGTATTTTTTATGAGAAATATTTAACTTTTGAACATATTAAATAAATAAAAAATATATAAAAATGTTGAAACAAAGATAAAAAGGTTTTTTAATGCGTAAATTAAATAGACTAAGCATTTTAGTTTGATAAGTTTTGTTTTAGTTGCGTTATATATATATTTATTTTATTGTGATTTTGCTTTAACTAAGTATTTATTTTTATTTTCTCTTTCGTTAATATTTATTATTTTTAAAATTTTTTTTTTCAGATAAGTTTAGGTAAGTTTTTGTAGCGCGTTTTTAAATTTTAAAAAAATGCCGTGGTCAAATCGTTAAAACATTTTTTTTTTGCGTGGTCATATAAAGACGTGAAATCGCACGTCTTCCTGTAAAAGCCTGATATATATATATATATATATATATATATATATATATATATATATATATATATATATATATATATATATAATATATATATATATATATATATTTATATATATATATACAGTATGAGACAAAACATTTGCAACCAACATCGAACAATGCTAAAAAGTGTTGCTAATTTTACATGTCTTAAAAACGAAACGAACTATACTACCACAGTAAACAGTTCAGGAGTCTGGAGTCATAGCATGCCATGACATGAGCAATCAGCTGACATGTGACAGCACACAGGCAGAATTTCGTTGAAAAGTGCCATTTTGCAGCGGACAAAACAAGTGCAACTTTTTTAGTTTGTTTCATTTTTTTAAGTCTGGTCCGTGTCAACGTCATGGAGATTTTTTTATAATTAAGGGAAGTATCCAGAAGTTTCCAGAAGCATGCAGAAGCTTCCAGAAGCTTCCAGAAGAAGCATCCAAAAGTATCCAGAAACATTCAGAAGCATCCAGATGCATCCAGAAGTTTTCAGAAGCATCGAAAAGAAGCATCTAGAATCTTCCAGAATAGGTTCACACAGGTTTATTTTACTATACAAGAGACATGTAAACCGACATGTAATTCAATCAGCATATGGAAGTCAATCAGTCAGTATTATCAAGACAGTTTATCGAAGTGAGTTTTATCAAAGTGTTTTATCAAAGAACATCAATACAAGAAGTGAAATACAACAAGTGTTTCATTATATCAATACAGTCCACATCCAACCAAGACGTTGTGTTCCACAGAGCATTATTGTATCATCGCAACATAAATGTAACGCGGTAAGCCTTGAGAACCGTGATTATTTATTTTTATTATTTTTATGACTTCAAGTGCAAAAATGGCTTCCGACAGTCTTGGATTGGAACTAAGAAAGTAAATTATTGGCGATTACGTAAATGGAATGTCACAAAAAAGTATTTGTGATAAATATTGCGTGAAAAAATGGACCGTATCAAGACTATGTTCCAAATATCATTCTACGGGAAAGTTGGCAGCAGATAAAAAAGGTGGAAGACCGCGTTCTACCACTTCTAGAGAGGATTCTATGATTGTCAGATCCGTCAAGAAGGATCCCTGAATATCATCAGTCGAGATACAAAAGCAATTAGAGCTGCCTGTATTAAACCGAACAATCAGACGATGTGCTGTTGAAGCCGGATTGTTTTCTCCACGCCCTGCAAAGAAACCGCTGATTTCACTAAAGAACCAGAAGAAAAGACTCCTGTTTGCTACATCTCATATTGACTGGAATGTGCAGAAATGGCGAACTTTCCTGCTCAGTGATGAATCGAAGTTCAACATCATTGGGAGCGATGGCATTTGCCGTGTACGTCGACCAATCCGGAAAACACTTCGATTTACGTTACTGCCATAAGACCTTGAAGCATGGTGGAGGCAATGTAATGGTCTAGGGTTTTTTTTCTGCTAACGGTCTGGGTCCAATAAATCGAATCGATGGAATAATGAACCGTTTTATGTATAAAAATATCCTGAAAGATGTTATGTTACCTCATGCTGAATGAAATATGCCAATAAAATGGGTTTTTCAGCAAGACAATGATCCCAAACACACTGCAAAAATAGTCAAGCAGTGGTTTCAAGACAACCACCTATTGGTGATGGATTATCTACCTCAATCTCTGGATCTCAACCCTATCGAAAGCCTGTGGGAGATGGTCAACCGCAGAATTAATCGTGAAGGTGTTCGTAATAAGGATCAACTGTTTGAACAAATCTAAAAGGCCTGGGCAGCAATTCCACAAAGTTTCATCAATCACCTGATCGAATCTATGCCTTGAAGATACAAGGCTGTGATCGGCAACAAAAGATTCGCCACGAAATATTGATAGCGAAATACAGCTTGGTCAACATTTTGTGGAGTTGCACTTGTTTTGTCGAGAAGGAAATCAACTTTTTTTAATACTTTTGATTAATTTATTAATTTTTGTGTACAAATAATGAACTTTGTGATAAATAAAACTTGAAGAACGTTGTCTCTAAACAGTTACATAGTTATTTCTCTAAATTGAAAAAATGCCATACTTTTATACAAAGAAAGTATATTAGCATTATTTGGTTGCACTTGTTTTGTCCGATACTGTATATATGTATATATAACAAAAATACTAAAAATATTGAACAAAAAACCATTACCACCACCTGAAATTTTCATGGTCTTCAAAGTAACTTTTCATAAGTTGAATTGCAATTGACTTACAGTTGACCTACTGCAAAATTTACCAAACTTGCTTGCTCTTTGTGAGACTAATTTGGATTCGGTTGTTTTTTTTGAATCTCATTATTGATGGCAACTGTCTTTTGATTTGCAAATACTCCAATGGTCACATGCTTGGCTTGGGTGTATACTTAGGCATCAATTCAACTATTTGTCAAAAATCAGGTTTGAATCCTCTGAACATTCTTTTATGTGTTTCTGCTTAGCATCTCTTCACTTAACCCCTTTCCCATTACTCTTTATTGTGTTCCATCTTCTCAAGACTGCACACTTTTAGATGTAATTTCTAATCAAATTGACTTAGTTATTTCTCTTTATTCCTCTGCTAACATTTTTATTATTGGTGACTTAGATGCCCATCACACTGAATGGTTTATATTAATAATACTACTTAGTTTCTAAAAATTAAGTTTTAAAGTTACTTGTTATGTGTATAACTAATCTAAAATTTAAAAAAATTAAGTTTTAAAGTTACTTGTTATGTGTAAAACTAATCTAAAATTTAAAAATATGGGAAATGTATCATTTGCTTCAGTTTTATTTTTTCAAACTATTTCTCCAAGAATAATTCTTTGTAGCCGTAAAAAAATAGGCCCCCACAAAAAAATCCGATTGCACAATGACTATGTCTGTAGTAGAGAACGCTATGATTTAAAACGTTATTAATTTTTAATGATTTTTTTTTTAGAGTACTCCAAAGTTTGTAACAGATACCGCCTTGCCTTCATCTAGTACTGGATAATTTTAAAATAGGATTTTAAAATTGGAGGAAGCTGACAGAACTTTAAACAATGGGAAACAATGGGAATTTAAGCTTCTCGTAACGTTAGTTTCCAATTAAGTGCTACCATATGATTGTTAAAGTAACATTGCTCAGCATCAATTTTTGCTCTTTGAGTTTAGACACAACAATGTCCAATAAAACTTTTGTTGATACTACGCCCAATTTTTCTTGTACAGTAAATATTCCTTATTTTCGAATCGAATTTCTATGTAAGTTAAATATAGCAATTGTGTTTATTCCACGCAATATTTCATGCAGTTATATGTCAACATTTTATGTGTATGTGTGTGTGTTTATGTTCGTGAATCAGTGTGAATCTGTTGTGTAATTATTTCAGTTCCGAATCTCTCAACTAATACTGTAAGTTATACTTATATTTCAAAATATTTTTTTTTTAATTTTCATTATATTTTATTTTTTATTTTTCTACACACCATAATGGTGAAATTTTATTTTTAAAGGATTTTTCGAAATATTGTTTCTGATGAAACTCTATGTACATTCATGGTTTGATTCAAATACAAATAAATCTATAGTGGTTAGCAGTGTATGTATACATTTTAGTTTTAGCAATAGGAAAAAATTCTCCTGGAAAAAAGTCCTCAACCCGACCCTTTAACTCTGACATCTAAACCTTTCATTGAATGCGTCAACATTCACTGCACCTACCTCCTTGGCTTAGATTACGATTCGGGCCAATTTAATTGTTGTAAAAACAACAACAGAAACAATAACCATTTTTATTGTATTAATTTTTTTAGAAATAATATGATATACAGTTATCGTAATATTGTAATACAATAACAATAAATATTGTATAATAATTTATCTTTATATTACAATAACAATATCTAGGAAAAAATGTTGTGTGAAAAATTATAAATTTGTCCTGTCGTAATCTTGAAATAAGGTGCAACTAATATTTTATGATTTTTTTTAGGACTATTTGATATACTGAATAAAATAATTTATTATTGTCATTTTGCATATCAAACAGACAAATGATGCTTTGATTAGAGGTTAGGAACAAAAAAACAGACAAATAATTGCGATGATTAGAGGCTAGGAACAAAAAAACTCTTCAACTTCATCTCCTCCCCCTATCCCAAACGTGAGGGGCAACAACTTAAAATAAAATGTTTTATGTACTATTCTCAACTAGACTAATATTCATCGATAAAATATAAGTTTTGTAGTATTCTCTCAGCGTTGAAAAATTGTGACCATATTAAGTTTAAACCCCCCTCAATTTGAGGTTACAATTATTTTATCAACTTGTTGCCCTTCGCGTTTGGGGTGGGGTGGGGGTGATGAAGTTAAAGGGCTCTTTCGTTGGTTGTACTTAAAACCCGACCCGGCCCAACCTTAAAGCCGACTTTTCTTTATTTTTCTAAAAATCTTTGTTTTTGCAAAAGACATACATTTGTTTACCTTTTTATTGGTTAAAAGTTTAATATATATAAAAAATAGTATAATAAAGTAAGATAATAAAAAATAATATAATAAAGTAATATTTAAAAATGTAAATTTCTGATTTTTACAAAAAAATTATTTAGAGTGTCTATATTATAAAGTTGTACGGTTTTTATAGAAAGCCATGAGATAATTACTAAAACCAATAAGTAGATGTGTGGATTTAATACAAAACTTAAAAAATCATTTTAATTGTATCATCCAGAAAGTACTGAAACTAATAAAGGAAGGAAATTTGTTTAGAGTACAACAGAGACCATATGGAATTAAGCAATTTTTCATCATTGGGTATTTAGAAGTCAGTGTGGTTCCTTATGCCGTGGGTGACAACAATGCAAAAAAAGTGGTTGCCTCAATGAACCATTAGGAATTTAACGTAATTCCTTTAATAAATCTTTTCGCAATTTTCTCGCAATAACCCTTAACCCTAACGCAATTCCTCGCAATAACCCTTTACGTTTAAAACAACTACTGGATACTCTTAATTGGCAACACTCTTGATAAAACAGTAGGGTTTGCGGATTATCTTAATGAGAATTAGATATATGATATTATAGTCATCTGTTAAACATAATAGACTTGGAGTTTTTGACAAGGTTGCTTTTAATGCACCTCAACAACTTGATGGAAATAGTTGTGGAGTTTTTAAACTAATATTTGCAGGAGCTGTTACTAACAGTGTGAACATATTTTATATCCAAAAGCTGTGGCATTATACCGTTGATAAATTCGTGCTAGGCTTGTACAATGAATGTGCGCTAACGTTGATAACGAAAATAAATGTGACATTCTGTTTTGTGTTAAACCCCGTGGTGCTCGTTTAAAATGGTCACAATGCAATCAGTGAAATCGGTAGTGTCATAATGCCGGCGCGTCAGTCTTCTCGCACAACATTTTTATAAAGCCAATGCATTTGAACAAATAAATGATATGTTTCCAGTTTATATTATTAAAACTTTGCTTATTTTTGTAAAAAAAAATTTAAACAATAAATTTTTTTATCACTTGTGAATATAATATAATAATTATATAAGTTCGTTTATTAATATATAAAAAAAACTTTTTTTATCCTGGCTGGGTTTTAGGTTTTTGGACCGGGCCGGCTTTTAGGTTGAACCTTTTTCTCTCCCAGCCTCCAACCATTGGGATTTTTTGTAAAGCCTCGTTATTTGACATAAATATAAACATAAAAATGTTTGGAGTTAGATCCATGTCTGAAAGTTAGGTCAAACACTAAAAAATCCTGGATCCATCATTGAACATAAAGTATTATAAATTTTAAGTTCATAAACGTTTAAAACATTCATATCTGAATAAAGGTTTCGTATTTGAAAAACGATTTGAAAAATATTTTACATTGCATGTTTCTGATGCTGATAAAGACGTTGCAACTTATTTTTACCTGTACTTCCCCAGTCAATATTGGCATAGTTTATATAGCTATGAATAAATGAGTAGTGTAGTTGTTTTAAATTATTTTTATTTAAATAGTTTCTAGCATTATAAAGGGTACCAATATTTTTTGCAACTTTTTTTGATATATAATCAATATGAGTTTTCCATGACAAGTTTTCATCCAGATTATTAGGAAGGAACTTAATAAAGGAAACTCAGCGAAAGTTATGATAAGGAAACTTAAATTTCTACTCAAATCAAAAACAAAAGCTCTATATACGCTTTATTAAATCAAAGAAAGAACGTGATAAGCATAATTACTTAGAGCACAAACGTCTATATGAAAGAACAAAAAAAATAGCCAGAACTACATACTTAAAAAACAAGCTGTTAGAACTAAAAGGTAACTGGAAAAAAACGTGGGACACAATTAAAGAGATTCTTGGAAAACAAAAAATACGCAACAAAGTCTTACCAAGCGTGATTACTGAAGACGCCACACAGATGTAAAGACGGCACTCTGATGTAAAATCGGTGGCAACAAAATTTAATGAGTTTTTCGTAAATATTGGTCCAAACTTAGCCAGCAAAATTAAACACACTCCTGCACATTTCTTGAGCAATCTAATGAAGTCGGATAAAATCTTAGCATTTAAAAAACTCACTCATTTAAACTCACTCATTTAAAGAACTTGATTCAATAAAAAAAATTAAATATAAATAAAGCATTAGGCTATGATTCTATTTCATCAAGCATAATCAAAGACTGCTATGAACTTATTAAAGATATTTTATTAGATATTTTAACAAATCGCTTAAAACAGGTGTTTTTCCAGATAAAATAAAAGTTGCAATTATTACACCCATTTTTAAATCAGGAGATGAAAGTCTGGTTACAAATTATCGACCTATATTGGTATTACCTGTTTTTTCAAAAAATCCTCGAACGTATCATGTATAACAGGGTATTTGCATTTTTGTATGATAAAAATCTTCTTTATTATAACCAATATGATTTTCGATCAAATTATTCTACGGAACATGCACTTATGCAACTTGTTGAAGTTATCAGGGAGCATCTTCTCATAACAAATTCACCTTAGGTATATTCCTAGACTTGTCAAAAGCATTTGACACCATTAACCATCAGATTTTATTATAAAAACTAAAGTATTATAGAATAAGCCAAGAATACCATAAATGGTTTACCAGTTAATAACTAATTGAAAGCAGTTTATTTCTCTAAATGATGTCTTTCAGACAAACAAACTTAAAATATCATTCCTTAGCCTTCCACAAGGCTCCATCTTAGGTCCGCTGCTGTTCTTAATCTATGTCAACGATCTATATTAAGTATCAGTAATTGATGCTTTAATAGTAGATAATAGTAGATAATAGTAGACATAGTAATTGTTACTATGTCTACTATTATGTTTGCAGACGACACCGCTTTATTCTATTCTCACAGTAATATTATCTCTCTATTTCAAGTAGCAAATAATGAACTAGAACAAATATCAATCTGGCTTATCGCTAACAGCCTATCTTTAAACACTCATAAAACTAAGTTTTCCTTATTCCATTCTAAACAAAAGTTTCAATATATTTAAAAATCCTTACTAATGCTATATTTAAATAACATCAAAATTGAGCGCTCATTCACAAATAAATTACTTGGTATTTTAATAGACAAAAACTTATCCTGGAGAGATCATATTAAACATATTAGCAATAAAATCTCAAGAAGTATTGGCATCTTATATAAAACCAGACGAATCTTAGACAAATCTACACTAACTCAACTATATTTTGCATTCATAAATAGTTATTTATCTTATGGCAATATTGTTTGGGGTAGTACAAATAAATCTAAACTCGACTGTCTCCTTAAACAACAGAATCATGCAGCACGCATTATTCATTTTCAAAATCGCTTCACAAATGCTAAACCTCTTCTAAAAAGCATGAGGGCAATTGATATTTATGAATTAAATATTTTCAAAATTACACAATTTATGTTTCAACATCAGTCAAACAAAACGCCGAAGGTTTTCCAAAATATTTTCCCTAAAACATTAAACCGATACAACACGCGATCTACCGGAAGATTTAAAAACCTTTCCGTACATCAAAACTTACTTTGCCATTTCCTATCGTGGCCCAATGCTATGGAACCATTTTATAAGCCTGAGTGGCAAACCTAAAGAAGCCAATACCTCTCAAAAATTTAAAAAGAACATAATCGAACTTATTACTAATCAAGATTCTTTACATGATTTTTTCTAACAATACACTTTTACTTCCAATTTTTATTACCAAAGGTTACTCATGATAGGATTTTATCTTCTTCAAGTTCTCCGGTCTCGTAACTATTATAAATAATGAAATGTACTTGTATTTAATATTTTTAAATACTTTATCGGAAATTACCTTTAACTGTAAATGGTTGCCTGACAAAAATAAATAAAATAAAATAAAAAGTTATAAAAAGGCAAATCTTAAATAGTTATAAAAAAGCAAATCTTTTGCCAAAAGACGTTTTTTTTTTGTTAAAAAAACCTTACAAAAATTACAACCAAGAAGAAGATTCTACAGGGAAAAATCTATAAAAAAAGCAATCCTTTGAGAAGCAATCCTTTGAGAATCATTTTCAGATGAACCAATAGACCTACATATTTTAATAATTGAAAGTACATATAATCTTGATGACGATGGATTCAATGACAGCAATATTGATACTTTTGATGTGCCGGAAGGAAGATTTGTAATTGTAATGGTATATTGATGATTATAATGGTATGTTGAAAACAATCAAGTCGTAACTATACAGCAAAAGTTGTTAAAACTAATGAAGAATTTGCATTCATCGCCTATACCAATGTAGTGCGTGTATTGCCAGTTCCTACAGAAGACAAGAGGTCTCGTTTTAAGGAAATGATATGCTTAAAGTAGAATTTGTATGAACACCAATTGCAACAATTTGTAAATGAAAAATAAATTATCATTGTTGAAATCGCGTATTTATTTGTTTGATGTCCAAAGTCTTCCCTATGTCCAATATACGTGTTCGAAGTCCTCCCGCATGCAGGATGACTTCGGACTATCATTTTTCACTTGACTATCATTTTTAAAATTTTAAGAGTAAAAATTACTCATTATTCTACCAAGCTTCACAAATCATAACTACATTAACTTTGTTTGAGTTAATCACTTCAATTAGATTGTCAAATTTATTGTTTAATAAAGTTGCTTTCATGTATAACGACGTTATTTCGCTGAGTTTTCATAATAAACTTAATGATGCATCAATTTAAGACTAGCTCTTTGTCTATACGTTAGGTCCGGATTGATAAATACTTTATTTTTATATGTCTCGGCTATATTTAAATCTCTAGCAACACTTAAAACTTGTTTCTGGTATGATGAATTAACTAGCTCACTAACTAGTAGTCCTGGTCTATTTTTGTTTAACCTCAAAGGTTTGACAATACAGGATTTTTCTAATCCAATAGCATCAAATATTTCTTCAATACTTTCATTATCATCTTCTTTAATTTCATCCTTGCTTTTTCGTTTTAATTTCTTTAATCCAAACACTAGTACATTTTTTTCTTTTTTGATTTTTTCTTTTTGTTCTCGTTTCTGAATCACTGATAAAGGGTGCTCCTTCGTTTGTTTCTGAATCACTGATAAAGGGTGCTCCTTCGTTTCTGAATCACTGATAATGGGTGCTCCTTCGTTTGTTCTCGTTTCTCAACCATTGATAAAGAGTGCTCCTTTGTTTGTTCTCGATTTTGAATCACTGATAAAGGGTTCTTCTTCGTTTGTTCTCGTTTCTGAATCACTGATAAAGGGTTCTCCTTCGTTTGTTTTCTAAATAAGACCACTAAAAAGTAGTTTGTTGTTATTTTGATCGCATTGTTCAGCTAACTGTTTTTTTAAACTTTCATTTTCGGTATTTAATCTTTCATTTTCCTTCTCGTCTTTAATAATGTGTTCGATTAATTCCTTTCTAAGTACCTCAATAGCAGTATTAATTGCTTGAGTTGTATCTTTTGATACTACCATAGTTAAAGTTTCTGTTAAAACATGTGGTCAATTAGGCTGCCATTTTCAAGCCGTCATGTTGAGTATATATTTTAGAATAAAAAAAGTTTTCAGCTTTTTTATTTCATCCGCAAACGACAACTATGGAGTTTTCTCTTTTCTATCCATTGTTTTAATAAGTTTTTTTTAATCATTTTTAAGGCAGCAAATTTGTGGCAAATCAAAAACATTTTCAGTTTTCAATGCTTTACCAAATTGTTCCGTGAAACCAAGTTTAAAATGGAATGATGAAAAAACTATTTTATTTTTGCTAACAGTGGGTTCATTCACAATATTTGACATGCCCACTGTAAGAGTGAATTAGCCATTCTTTTTGTATCCAGTGTTGCTTTCTCACTCTCTCACATGCATAGATAACATGGAAATTAAGTAAAACCTTTCTGCTGACCAACAAAAATTTTAACTATTTTTAGATCCACGCAAAGAATCCAGTGTTCTGGATATTTAATTAAGTAAAGCATCATTTTAATGTCATGGTAAGTCTCTTCCAAATAAACAGAATTGCCGGTTGGTAAAGAACAAAAAATATTACCATTGTTCAAAAGGACGCATTTGAGGCTTCACTTTGAGCTATTTATAAACTGTCCCCATTCTCTTGGAATACATACATAAATACTTAAATTTAATAAGAGACATGAAATAATGCCATTACATGTACCATTACATAAAACAAATAAATGAACCTCTGGGATTAACAAATGTTTCCTCTCTTATTCTAAAGTAGGAAACATTTACAATTCTGTCAAAATTTAAGATTAAAGGTTTTTTCCCTTTAATCGAGAGGTTAATAGTTCTACTGCTTGCTTAGAAAGTCCTAAATCATGTACTAAGTCATACAGCTCTAACTGACAAAAACGCTGATGCAGTTTTAAACGTTTTGCATTAGGGAAGTCTTTTTAATTTGAAAGAAATTCTTCCTTTTCTATAGCAGACATGCTTTGTTCGTCATCTGAGAAAAAAAAAGTTGGAATTTGAACCTTTTCAGAACGTGGAATTGGTCTAATAGCAGAAGGAATGTTGGGATAAGGTATTTTTTTGACGCTTTATTTTTTCAATACCAGAGAAATTGATAAAACAAAAACAGTCCGTCAATATGGTTTAGTGGTTCTCTCCACACCACGGGAAATCCAAAAGGTTAACTTTTTTTTTTATCTAATTCTAATATCAAAGACTCTCTTTGCAAATATGGCACACAGTATGTGATGCCCACTTTTAATCTTGGTAACCAAGTTTTCATAAAAATGTCAGCAAAAAATCTTTTTTTTGGAAAATTGAAAATTGCAAATAAACTAGAGCTTGCCGATAAAAACAAAGATTTGAAATCAGCATAAAAACAAAAAAACAAAAATAAAATAAATAAATAGGAGATCAATTTGATAAATCTTCAGACAATCGAAGATTGTTACAATGGACGTTAGGACAAACACGTAATAGCATACTACTGTTAAAGCGTCAATCGAGATGACTGAGGAAAAGTTTATAAAACTTTTTATTATAAAAATTGTCTGCAATATCATTCAAAATAAAATTTTGAATCTTCCTCCGATCCGTCACTGTTTATAGAGAGTGCTGGTAATTTAAGTGGCACATTTTCCTTTTTTTTTTTTTTTTTTTATATATAAAAGAATGCATATTTACTCAATATAAATTCTTTTATATAAAAAAGATAATCTTTAAAATCGGTACCGTAAATCGAAGATACACACGTACTTATATTGAGTTTTCTTTGTGTTTATTGAGAGCTTTTTAGCTCTAAACTATTTATTTAACTTTATCAATTCAACATTCATATCTCCATATAGCTGATTAATACCATTATTGGACATAAATAAATTAGTATCATCAGCATACATAATTGAATTTAATTTGCAGATACATTACAGAAATCGTTTATATAAATCAGAAACAGAAAATGGTCGAGGTTTGAAGCTTGCGGAACTTCACTCAAAATGTTTAATGTACCAGAATCTGGATTGACTACATACTGTTTTCGGTTAGTAAGATAACTTTTAACCAAACTAAATGTTTTTGTTACACCATAGTAATTTAACTTTTCTAAAAGTAAAGAGTGATCTACTGTGTCAAATGCTTTTGACAGATCTTTAAATATTCCCAGTGTGAATTGATTTTTTTGAAACCTGTTTGTTATTTCGTCAACTAACTTAATTGCATGCTCAGTTGAAGTATTTTTCTGGAAACCAAACTGATTGGGGTAAAAGAGTTTGTTTTTTGCAAAATGTTTATAAATTCTATTATACATAACGCGTTCAAATATTTTTTAGAAAGCGGATAATACGGATATAGGTTTATAACTTGAGATATCGGAACTATCATGGCCTTTGTAAATCGGGTAAACTTTAAGTACTTTTAATATATCAAGAAATATGCTTTCATAAATAAAGGTTTGCTGATGTATTTTTTGTTTGAAGTTAGCTGATATTCCATCAAAACCAGGAGGTTTATTTATTTTTAAAGATGAGAAAGCATCCTCATTTTCTTTTACCATTAATTCGCAGTTAAGTAATAAATTATTATTAGATAAATTTAATTATTTTAAATGAATCAATTGGAGGTATGATTTTACTAGCTAAATTTAGACTAACGTTGTAAAGTAATTGTTAAACTCTTTAGAGATTTGCATAGGGTAGAGAATATTAACATTATTAATAGTAATATTGAAAGAAAGTGATGAACTACTTTTATTACAACCCATTATATTGTTAATTACATTCCATAGATTTTTATATCAAATTTGCATTCAGTAATTTTTTTACTATAAAAGTGTTTTTTCGAATTTTTAAGTAAACATTAATAAAAGTATTTATAGTTTGTGATTTTTGTTTTGTTTCCAATACTCCTATTTTTATGAAATTTGTTATAGAGTTTTTGTTTACTTTTTGAACATTTTACCAGAGTTTTGTTTATCTAAGGGTTAGCAATTGTTTTTGTTTTCGTTTTTATCATTTCATATAGAAATGCTATATATATGTATTTATAAACTTATTGAAAAAGGTATTACATGCTTCCTTATATATTTCTCTTTTCATATAATTTTTGCGAGAAGTTATTAGTATTTAACGTTGATAGATTGCGTTTTTTTAAGTTAATTATCTTCGGAGGAGTAGTCGAAGTTATTTTATGGTTAATAATTTTATTGTAGATAGGAAAGTGGTCACTAATGTCTGTCTTAAAAATTCCTGTTTCAAAAGACGTTTCTATAAAGTGGTTTAAAAACATATTGTCTATCGTAGGGTTAGGACTATTGTTATTGTTATTGTAAAAGTTAAACACAATAACAATTACAATACAATAATATTGTATTGTAATACTAGAGATGTAATTAAAACTTTATTTATGTTTATTGTATTGCTGTGAATTGTATTGCAGTGAATTATTGTATTGCTGTGAAACACTTACAATAACTATTGTATTTTTTTTTCTAACAATACTTTGAAGCTCTAAAACTATTGTATTGTATTACTGTGATATAAAACAATTACATTAACTATTATATTGTATTGCTATGATGTAAAACAATTACAATAAGTACATACAAAATCATACAAATATATAATTTATCATAATTATTTATTTTAAAAAATGAATTTTTTTGTTTTTTTTATAATTTTGTCTAAACTGATACCCAGTAAACACCGTACGATGATTATTGGGCCAATAACTTTTTTGAACATATATAACGGGCCATTGTATGCCATCGTTTTGCCTTAATTGCTGAGGCTTTGCGTTTGTCGGCTTGCATTTGCAAAGCCGAAAAAAATTGCATTTGCTTATTTGGGAATTTATTGAGCCAAGATTGGCTAATAAATATATAATAAATATATACTAATACCTGCGATAAAGTCGTATTTTAAATATGGCGCACATTTCGGATTAACGCAATCATTTTGGACCAATATTAATAATATTATTATTGGAAATAAGTTACTATTATTTCAAAACTGTATTTAATTCAGAACTGTATTTTAAATTCAATTTCAAAGTACACATATATATGAATTATACACATTTTTTTTTTCCATAGTTTTAGTTTATTATCATTATAGCTTTACTAAAGTTTATATAACTTATATAAAAAGGGATTTCAACAAATCATGGATATTGTGCAATCTTATTGGTCAAAGAGAAGAAAAATAGTTAATTCTGTCAACAAAATTATGTCCGATATTGATACAGAATTTTCTATTTCTAATAATAATAAAGCTTTAAAAAAAGATTGTTTAATATGTCATGCCTCCTATTCTTTTAATGATATTGTAGGACAAAAAGATGATCATGTTGTTTGTAATCAGCATTTATTAGATCAATTCTTGATAACTCCAAATATAATAACGATTCTGAGTTTAATATGCTGGATTTAAATTCAATAAATAGAGAAAAGTTGACTGAAAATAGTAATTATGACGAATTTGTAACAAGTAGTTGGGAAATGTTTATGAAGCAGGATACAATTGAATCCATTGATGTAGAGTCATTGTCGGATGATAGCAGTAAGGAAAACGAACCTGATATTGAAAATAAAAAAAAGAGCTATCATTTGATTTGGGAATGTGGGCAGCATCATTTTCTATTTCTATGGTTGCAGTATCTTCACTTTTGGATATACTTAGAGTGTTGCACCCACACTTCCAAAAGATCCGCAAGTGTTACTAAAAACACCTAGAGCAAGAACTGTCAAAACAATTGAAGGGGGTTCCTATTATCACTTTGGTGTTGTTAATTAATCGCAACACATAATTCATTTGCCTTATTTTTGTACAAGTCTTTGCTCTGAAACTCTATCACTTTCTCTACAAATTAATATTGATGGATTACTTTTACAGAAGTCAAGTACTTGCCGATTTTAGCAAGAGTATCAATCCCATTTTCAAGTAATCCATTTTTGATTGGCTTGTTTTGCGGTCAAAGTAAACCAGTTGAGTGAATATTTAAAAGATTTCATTGAAGAAATGTTAGAATTGGAAAAAGGTTCTGTTAAAATTGATGCAGATGGTAAAAAATACTCACTAAACATTGGTATATCCTGCTTTGTATGTGGTACTCCTGCAAGGGCATATATAAAACAAACTAAAGTACATACTGGATATTACAGTTGTGATTAAGTGTATCCGAAAAGGGGAATGGCACAGTAAGGTTACATTTCTTAAAACTGATGCTCCACTTAGAACTGATCATTCTTTTAATGAAATGACAGATGCTAATCATCACATTGGAGATACTCCGCCTGAAAAAATTGTCTATTGGAATGGTAAACATTAACAAAAGTATTTATAGTTTGCTTTTGTCCGGAGACCACACAAATAAGAAAAGCTTTGAAAGAAAAGATGAAAGTAGAACGAGCATCTGGGAAATACGCTATCGAAAATGTACGATAGGTTGATCATACGTGATTGAAACATTTTCGTAAACTCTATTTATAGACAACCAGCTGGAAACTTAAAAAGTTTCAAAGCTCACATTAAAAATTTTCTAAACCAAACCAGTAAAAATCGGAAACATGTATACTTAGTTGGAGATTTTAACATAAACATTTTAAATTATGCATCAAAAAATGATGCTGAATGCTTTATTAACACCATTTTAGAATATAATTTTATTCCAACAATAAATAAGGCAACAAGAATAACAAACACATCGTCAAAATTAATCGACAACTTAATAACAAACAATTTTCACAAATGCTGCGTAAGAACAGGCAAAATTAAAACCAACATAAGTGATCATTTTCCTATCTTTCTAACCACTAAAAACATAACAATAAAAAACAATTCCATAAAATCAAAAATATTGGTCCGTCAAATCAATGAAAACTCCTTAGCACATTTTCGCCATCTATTAAAAAATTCTGTTAATTGGAACTTAGTGTATGAAACACAAAATGCAAATAATGCTTATGAATAATTCCTCGCGTTTTTTAGTAAACAATATAATAAGGCATTTCCTTTAATCGAACAAAATTTAAATTCTAAGTCTATTTTAAATTCTTGGATAACAAAAGGTTTAATCAAATCTTCAAAGAACAAACAAAAACTATATGAAAAATATCTACGACATAAAACATATCATAATGAAATAATATACAAAAACTAAAAAATTTGTTTGAAAAAACCAAAAGGTTTTCAAAAAAAACTTATTATGAAAAGCTATTGGAAAAAAGTAATGGAAATACAAAAAAAACTTGGAATATAATAAAAGAAATAATTGGCAAAAATATTTCGGTTAAAAACAATTTGCCACAAAAACTGTTTATTGATGAAAAAGTTGTTTATGATAAAGAAACCATAGCTGACAAGCTAAACAGTTTTTTTCTTGAGATTGGTCCAAATCTGGCGGCAAAAATTCCATCTAGTACCATAAAATTTAAAACTTACCTCAAAACAGCAAATAATATTATGACAGAACTAAATTTAAATATAAGTGAGTTGCATAATGCTTTTTCCTTTCTGAAAAATAAAAAAAGTGCAGACATAGATAAAATTAGCGTCAATGTAGTTAAATCAGTCTTTGATATTATTGAACCCTTATTGTTTCACATTTTTAATCTCTCATTACCTCTGGTATTGTACCAGACAAACTTAAAATAGCCAAAATCACACCGATTTTTAAGTCAGGTGAAAAAACAAATGTTTCAAACTACAGACCTATTTCTGTATTACCTTGTTTCTCTAAATTGCTAGAACGCATTATGTACAATAGGCTTTATAATCATTTAGTATCAAATAATATTCTGTATAACAAACAATTCGGGTTTAAAAAAAATCATTCCACGGATCACGCGGTAATCGAGCTTGTAAACCATATATCGGATGCTTTTGATAAAGATTATTTTACCTTTGGAGTTTTCATTGATTTATCTAAAGCATTTGACACTGCCAATCATAAAATCCTTATAAAAAAATTAGAATTTTATGGAGTAAACAACTTAAACTTACTTTGGTTTAAAAACTACTTGACTAACAGAAAACAATGCATAACCTATGAAACAAATGAAACCAAAAAAAAACTTATAAGTTGCGGAGTTCCTCAAGGATCTATCTTAGAACAATTATTGTTTCTAGTGTATATAAATGACTTATTTTTAGCATCTAAAAAATTATATCTTATATTGTTTGCTGACGACTCCAATCTGTTTTATTCACACAGAGATATAAAAGTTCTTTTTAAAATTTTCAATGAAGAATTATCTAAAGTAAATGAATGGTTTATAAGTAACCGCCTTTCACTAAATGTAGATAAAACTAAATTCATCCTGTTCCACAAACCAAATAAAATTGATAATATCCCACTTAAACTGCCAAATCTTTTATTCAATAAAACAGATGTAAAAAGGGAATCTACTGTTAACTTTTTAGGCGTAGTTCTTGATGAAACCTTGTCATGGAAGTTTCACATCCAATCTATTGAAAGTAAAATCTCTAATAATATTTCCGTACTTTATAAAACAAAACCATTTTTAAACGCAAAAGCTCTAATGAAAATTTATTTTTCATTTATTCATAGCTATCTTTCTTACTGCAACATTGCATGGGGAAGTACGAATTACGGAAAACTCAAAAATCTTTATAGTAAACAAAAGCATGCTTGTAGGATTGTATTTGGGGCAAACAGAACTGTTTATTGCGAACCGCTATTAAATCGTCTCAAAGCCTTAAACATTTATAAACTAAACATTTACCAAACATTACTTTTTATGTTTAAAATGAAAAATGGAATATCTCCACTTATATTTCAATTTTATTTTAGCGAAATATCTCATAAGCATCCAACAAAGTTTTCAGAGGATAACTTTATTGTTCCGAGAATGAATTTAAAAATAAGTTCTTATCGAGTTCAATATCGAGGACCTTTTTTATGGAAAAATTTTATTAAAAACTTTAATAAAGAACACTACTCTTTAGAAAAATTTAAAACAGTTTTTAAAAGAATCTTACTTCAACTAGATTTTAATTCAATAGACTTTAAATACTTTTTTTAAAAGGTAATTTTAAAATAGAAAAAACGCTTCCATTAGCACTAAATATATTTTGTTATATGTATCAAATATATTTGTATTAGTATACAAAACTTTCTTTATTTTTAAATTTTTAATATAATTGTCATTTATTATTTGGCAAAAATTATGTACTCTTTAACGTTTTTTTTTTTTTGTATATTTTATTTATATTTGTTTATAAACACGGACATTTTGTAAACGGGGCTCGGTGATAAGACAGTCATTGTCTTCTTCTTGCTCCGGCCAATTTTTATAAATGTAATATGTCTTTATTGTAAATATATGAAACGACAAATAAAAAAAAAAAAAAAAAAAAATTCCCAGGAAGCTGCTTGAAAATGGTCCCATTGTTTTAAGAGCACAAACAGAGTGTCTACAGTATCAAGAAATTACTTTAAATGGAGTTTTTTACTCTACTCCAAAAGGAAACAATTGCATAAAAATAAAAACGACTTTTGTTTGATTCGTAACATATTAAAATTTCATGGTGATAATAGGCATTTTATTGTTTATGAAAAATTTCTTACTACTGAACCTTTCTTTAGATATCCTGCAAATTCTTTCGAATGTTTTGGTATAGTAAAGATCTCTAAGATATCATGTCAGTATGAATCTGCCACAACAGATGAAATACAGAAAAAATATGTTATACTACCACTCAAGTTTAAATTTGTTTGTATTCCTTTGTCTATGAAGCCTCAAATACATAAATAATAAACTGGAATTTTTTCTTTTTTTGCTAAATTTTTGTATTAGCGCTCATTTGCATATCAGTATTAGTATTTGGTATTACTGATTTTTATGTTTATCTTTTTATTTCAGTTAGTAATGTATTATTTAGTTGAATTTGAGGATGGAGTGGCAGTGGTTCCTGATTGCTGGTTGTTAATAGAATCAACTACATGTTATTTTAGTTGATTCTAGTAACTAGTTTTGATTATATGATTTTTTCTGCAAATTATAATTTTCCAGACTATGAAAAGATGAAAATGGTAGAGGCTAAATCTTTGCGTTTCAAATCGACATTCCTTTTATTTTAAAAAAATTATTTTGAAAAGAAACTCAATTATTCTATGTATTACAAGTTTGTTAGCATGGAAATGACAATTCTAAGCTCTTGTTGCCAAAAAAAAAAAAGTGTGAATATATAAAGGGCCAAGAATAGCCAATATTAGGCTTGTATTGGCCGATATTGGGATTGAATCAGCCAATATTGGGCTTGAATTGCCCAACGTTGGGCCAGTATTAGCCTACATCGCCCCATTAATGGTCAATGTTGGGCCATGATAAGCCAATCAAAACCAATAATGACCCAATATTGGAGCCATGATTTATCCAGCAATCGGCCAATATTTGCCCAATAAAGACCGAATTTGCGCTCCCCAATATTTGCCCAATGTTTGCGGCCAATATTTGCCCAATATAGTAGCCAATAATTGCCCAATCATGGCCTAAGGAATTTGTGCCATATGGGTAGTATTATTTACTATTTTCTCATTAACATTATAAAGAAAAAAAACAAGCATTTGTTTTTTGAATATTGTTATTTTGCTAGGCAAACTTCTAAATTCTGGAATTATTTTGTATTGTAATTTTTTACGAAAATACTAAAAACTGCAGTAGACTCCTCATTTATCTACCTGACACTTAATAGAAGTTCCCAAAGCAATTCGAAGCGATTTTTCGTTTCCTTAGATTTTCCTTAACATGTGTAAATTAATTGCGCAAATTTTAACAAAACTATCGTGTAAATTTTATTCAGTTTTTTATGCCTGCGGTTATTCAAATTTTGTTCGTTCAAATTTCGTTATTCAAAGTAATTTTTTATGTAAAGTTTTTTATCTTCCGCAGTCTAATGTCTAAATTTTTGATTCTGTGGAATTTATTTTTAATCCCTACGATCAATAACAAATATCATTACGATTTATCTGTGTAGCATGATTTTCTATTGAAATTGCTTCTCTCAGAATTACGGTTAAGAAGTGGCGTTTTAATAAAAAGTTATAACTAAAAGTATTTACTTTTTATTACGTCAACAAAATAGGCAGCGGTCAGAAATTTTTTGACATTTGTTGACTAGGGTTAGGGGGGAGATCAAGACAAGTTGACTTTAACAATAGACCTTTTTAAAATAAATGTAATAAATCTTAAAATGTAAAAATTAAAAAAAAAAGGTAGTGAAACAACAAGCGCAAACCATTCAACAAGACCACATAGAAACTGATTTAGAAGTTGGTTCATCTAGCACTACTATTGATGAAAAATATTAACAAGAAAAACAGAAGGTATACCGAAAAAAAAGAAAGCTAAAGGTCAAATTTGTGCTCAAAATTCTGACGTCAGTAGTAAATTAAAGTTTAATTAGACCATAATTGAAGAAGATTAGCCACTACATTTATTAGACATTGTTGACATTGCATTCTATGGGTCTGCTGCTCGTGACAAAAGATAAAGTGTTACTTGTCGCAAAGTTAGAAATCTCAATGAGTTAACAGAATAATTCAAAATTTAAGAATTTTAAACCACTAGAAGTGCTGTTTATACTTGGCTCTTGCCAAAACAAAGTTTATCATTGGAAGACAAATGCCATGTTACAACTGTAACATGGCATTTGCCTTCCAATGATAAACTTGATTGACAGCAGCCAACAAGTAAACTCCATTTTTAATGCAAGTCGAATACCGTGTTAAATTGCCTGATCACGACTGGGTAGTAGTATCTAAACACAAATTCATACCACCTGTTTATCGGTTTAAGTAAACCCGAAGCTGAAACATATTCAGACCTAACTTACATAGCCATCAGATCAGGCAAGCATTCATTATCATTATAGTTTATAGTTGTCGACTAGATTATAAAAGGCTTCTTGAATTGGAAGAGTTTGACTTTGTTACATAGGATCCAAGCAACAAGTTGGTCAAACCAACTCAAATTTTGTCTGTGGATGGTCAACCTGATGAAAATCCAAAGTATCAAATGGTTGTTAATTTGGCCATTACCATTTGATGGATGGCCACATTACCTTGGATCACTTTGAAACACAAAGTTGAACAATTGATGAAGATTTGATAAAATAATTTGCTGTAAATAAAATAAAATTTGCTGGTGAAAAATTATCAGAAATATGGAAGCAAGTAAACATAGACAATTTTTCATATTCAAGTGTCCGAGTATATTGTGCCTAAAAAGTCTGAACTAGAAGTTGAAAATTTAATAACCAAAGACCAAGTTTGGTGCCAAAACCACGTAAGAACAAGCTATTATTTTCTACAAAATGTCAAATGGTGTAATTTAACGTGTTGTTAAATTAATCAGAAGCACGTACTTTGATAATACTGCTGATTGATTTATCCCCCTCCCCCAATTCCATTCTACTGAATTAACGAGGACCTAAACCATCATTTAATAATATACTCTCATTGATTTTCATCTCTTTTCTTCAATCAGTATGTAAAAATTGAATGCATATAGTGCCGGACAGAGCAATTTGGGGGCCCTAGGCAGACATGGATGTGGAGCCCCCCCCCCCCACATATATTTATTTTTCTTCAATTTTTAAGTAATTTTTATTATTAATATTTAAACAGGAAATCATGACAAAATTGATGTAAGCACTGTATATTTCACTACAATCCCTTTTAAACACGATAATGAACTTTTAATTTTAATTTTTTCATTTTCAACTTTTTGGGGGCCCTTAAACGTTGGGGGCCCTAGGCGGCTGCTTTATTTGCCTTATAGTACGGTCCGGCACTGAATACATAATACCTTGATCGGCAAAATCAAATTCTTCCATATTATATATATTGTCATTATCATTTTTTTTATCACTGTCACTTTTTAATCTTATTTCGGCTTGAAGTTAAAACAAGTCTTTGTTAATATTAAAACATAGTCTTTGAAGTGTTGTTTTAATTTGAAATATGTTTATAATTTAAACGTGTAAGGTGTATACATTTTTGTGAACCTTTTTTTGTTCAGATTAGGTCTTCGTAGTTATAAACTGGAAATATGTTCATAAGTTAAAAGTTTATTAATTTTTGTTATACCTTTTACTTTTATTTACTTTTTGTTCAAAACTAACATTTGTAATTTTAAATGGTTACATTCATTTTACTTTTATTTAGTTATAAGTTATAGTTGTAAACTATTTGAAATGTTTTCTTTTTTTTTCCAACTTAATTGATAAAAGGTTTATCTGAACTGATAAACAGGTAGTACGAGTTTGTGTCTAGATCTAACTTTATAGGAGGATCTCTGGAAATTTTACAAGTTGTTGACTAGGGGGAGGGAAGGAGAGGGGTCAAAAATTGCCAAAAAATTATTGACGTTAATTATTTATTGACTAGGGGGAGGGAAGGAGAGGGGTCAAAAATTGCCAAAAAATTATTGACGTTAATTAAACGTCAATAATTAAAAGGATGTTTAATAAAAAATAAATTGTAATTATATATATATACATATATATATATATATATATATAATATATATATATATATATATATATATATATATATATATATATATATATATATATATATATATATATATTTATATATATATATATATATATATATATATATATATATATTTATATATATATATATATATATATATATATATATATATATATATATATATATATATATATATATATATATATATATATATATATATATATATCAGTTCCTTTAGAGCAAAGAGAGGATTATTTCTAAAATTATTGATTTATTAACCGTATTAAAAAATTATCAGTTAGACTTTTTAAAATAACATCAAAATAGTCTATATTCTTGAACTATTTCACAAACTTCTTCACAAAGTTTTTAATTATAATTTTTAGTTTCAATGCGTGTATATGTGTGTGTAATATGAAAATTAGAGACTTGGTGACAAGGTAATCTTTTTTTTTTCTTGTCTTTATCATCTTTGTGTACCTTTTTACACATAATTTGGGCACTGTATATTTAGGGCCGACGACACCGGGGAGGCCAAGGGGCACGTGCCCATCCACTTTTTTTCTATAGGACCTTTTTTTTTTTATTTTGAAAATTCTAGATATAGAAAGAATTGACAAATTCTAGATATAGAAAGAATTGACCCGCACTTCAAAACCCATGTTGTCGGCCCTGATATTTACGGCTAAAAATACAGAAAAAAAATAAATAAATTATATTATTAATAGTTTAAAAAAAACTAGTGTAAACCATTATTCCGTAGCATATATAATGTATATATACAAATTATACATGCTACGGAAAAAATAGTTTATAAGTTCAGCCGTAGATACACAGTGCGCGAATTTCGTGTATACACAAAAATGCAAGAAAAAAACAAAATTACCTTGTTGCCAAGTCTCTAATTTTCATATAAAACACACACATATTATATATAATATGTTCTTCTATCAGGTATAGCCTGTGTTATATGTATCTACTTCTATCATACCTTCTGAAACAATCAATAACAATTGTAACAAGTTGACCAGTTTAAACTTTACACTTCACTTCAAACTTCTCTTTAACTTAATTTTAAATACGTTTGGCTACAAACTCGTTAATATATGATATATCTCATTCGGTTACTACTTTCTGATTGTTAGTTTTTAGTTTAGACCTTAAAGAATTTCTTTTATATATACATTAATTAATACTTCCGATTAGTTTTAATTTTTTTGATTCCTGATTAATTATTGCTTAAAACAATTCTCACCAAGTTTTTATAATAGAATAACCAACGATTAAATAAAATGAACAGTTCGAATAAAAAGTTCCTTTCATATTCGAATTTTAAATCGAATAAAAAACCTGTCGTTATGTAAACGAAACGGCTAACGAGGAAAATAAAGTTCTTTAATATGTATAAAAATGAAGAATATAATAATAAAAAATCTGAACAATATTCAGCATTATCAAAGTATAGTCAGAATAGAAAATCTTCCGAATTTAATAAAAAGCAAATTATTACCGAGACAACATCTGATAATTATCAAAATTTCCAAATTTGTGACGACGGTTATAAAGAAAAAATTAACGAAACTTTTGTCTACAAAACACTTGCGCCAGATAAACAACAACCAAAAAGGCTAATCGGAGGTAAATTATATTTTGTGAATAAATAAAAATTCTTTTTAAACTTAATTCCTTGATAAACGGAAAATTTTTTCTCAACTCGTAACTCCTTATAAATTTAGTAATCGATAATTTTTGTTATAGGTGTTTAATTTTCAAAACTTGCAAGTTTTTTCGTTAGGTTTCTTTTATTATAAAATCTCATAGGGCTTGTTTTTATTTAAAAAAAAAAAAAGAGCTTTACTCAGTCGATTTTTTGATTTTAAAAGTAAGTTGTTAGATTTAATCAAATTGTTTATTCGCTTTAATCATATCGATTTACCTTATATACCAACTATCACTTTAATTTAATTAAAACTTTAACTAAATTAAACTTTATGAAGTAAATTTGCTTTATTCAGGTTTTATAACTTCCCCTCCTTTTTTTCATTTTTTAAAAATAATTAATTTAACGGTATTGTAACCTTTTTTTTTAACTCCTTTAAAATAACATTCTTTTTTATTAGTAATATTTCCCGCAACGGATATTTCAAAAAATTAAATTGGAATTTGGAAAAAAACAAAGAATTCATAAATAAAAATAAATGTTCTTAATTAAGTTTGAGCTGGTTTAAATTAGTAGAATTTAAACCAGCTCAAACTTAATTAAGAATAAATTGAACGTTCAATTTATATTAGAATCTATAGCCTTTTTAATAAAAAACAGTTTGTTTTACATAGAGCAGTTTGGTTTTTGAAAAAATCATTAAAGGGTCGACAACACGGGTTTCGAATTGGCGGTTCTTTAGAAAAAAAGTGGAGGGGGAGTGCCGCCCGGTGTCATTGGCTCTGATTTAGCAGAAAAAACAATAGATGAAATACAAGACGAAACTACTTTTTGATTATAATCACTTCACTCTAGATAATATCTTGATTAATTAAAATTTGAGTCGATTGATCACCTCATTCTTTTAGAAAATAAAAAAACACTACTATAAATAAATCTGACGATAAAAATTAAACTCACTGAAAGAAAACTAAATTTAATTGATAATGAATATAATGAATGGTTTAAAACAAATACACTCTCTCTAAATAAAACAAAATATACTTTACTCTTCAAAAAATTGCAAAATCAAAAATCTAAAAATCATAAAAATTATTATTTTACGATATTCAATAACACAACCCTCGGAATTAGGAAAATTGAAGTCGGCAATAACTTGCCGACCTCAGTTGTCATGCGTACTTTTAAATCCCCACCTCCTTAAAAAGTACGCATATCTTCATATACCGCCAATCGAAAAAAAAAAAGGTGGAGGAGATACCTTAAAAATATCTAGGGTACCTCCTCCACCTTTTTTATTTCAATAAATTTTTGTATTAAAAAAAAAAAAAAAAATAGGCGGGGGTGAAAAACTTATAAAGACCCCAAAGCCCTTTGTTTATTAAACATCTCTTGTGCCACCTATTAAAATTCATTCTCGTGTTACTCGTCATTCAATTAAGTGTCATCCTTTTTCTGTTACTGTTCCTAAGTGCTCCAAAAACTCTAATTTGTCTAGTTTTTTCCCTCATTCCCTTCATCAGTTCTTTGGAATTCGCTTCCTTCATCTTGCTTTCCTGATTCATATAATTTGCAATCTTTTAAGTCGTCTGTCAATCGTTATCTTGCTCTACAATCTTTATCTTTTTTCTTTCAGTAACTTCCAACACTAATTAGTTGTTGCTTGCAACCTTGTTGGAAGCGAAGATGTTTAAAAAATAATATAATTAAATCTTGCAATATTGAAGAGATCGCTTGGCTGAGTGGATGATGTTATGGGCAGTGACAGCGGAGATCCGTTCAATTCCCAGTAAAGTCCTATTTTGCTATTTTTAATGAAACGCATCAAATAAAAATAAACTATACTTAAGGCAGACGTTTTTTTCAGGCACCCGTATTTAGTAAGTCTGTAAAAGCGAGTCACGCGAGAAGAGTAATATTGAAAACAAAGCTTTAAACCCAGTGCCAAGTGTAAGCTACCCATACCCCGTAATTAGAGGGGGTGGGGTGTTGTGGAGGAGCAGCAAATTTTATGCCCTTTTGCTATTATATTTTAGCAAAACCTAGCGGTAAAATTTGGAAGATTTTGAGACTCTAATGACACGTTTTTTTATTTTGAGGGGAGGGGGGTACTCCGATCTATTAGCCATTGCAGTGCTAAAACCTGTTTTTTGTTGACTCAAAAAATAGCCAACCATATTTTGCACATGCATGCACACATGCCACTCCTTATATACTGGCCCTGAGTATACTCAGGGCCAGTATATAAGGGTGGCATGGGCGCCTGCAGGATTTTTTTATGTATCAGATAGGGCACATTCACACATTGTGCAAACTCCAAACATAAGGGTGTTTATACGTATACCAAATAAAGAGACCTTGTAAAAAATTGGTATGGCGGAGAGCTGTCAACAAATAGCCCTGAAACGCTTGCCCCCCTGCTCAAACATGAGGGCACTTACTGTAGTAAAATTTTTAACTTTACGATCTAAAATTAAATTCAAACTTATTGAAAGAATTTAAATTTCGTTGAAAAATATTGTAAATTACAAAATGTCGATGTAAATGTCGATACATAATGTACAACCACTCATTTATTTATTTTTTTGGTGGTCGGGGGTCGGAAAATTTTACTACATTAGTGCCCTCACGTTTGGGCAGGGGAGGGGATGCAAGCATTTGAGAGCTTTTTTGTTCCCAGACAACCGCCATAACAATTTTTTGCAAAGCCTCTTCAAATGGCATAGGTATAAACATACTTAAGTTTGTAGTTTGCACAATGTGTGGAAGTGGTTTATCTGGAACATCAAAAAATCTTGCGGGCGCCCATGTATGTATGTTCATAGAGAGAAACTATACCTTCTACTCCCTTTACAGTACATCTTTTTATGTTATGGCAAACTAGGATCTTTAGCCAGAATTTTAACTTTTATATTGACTAGCTGGTTTATTGTGTAAAATTAGAAATTCGAAGTACGTACTTTTAAAATGAGCCCTCACCCCCCCCCATACGCTTTCGTGCGCTTTTTGAAAACCTCCCCCCTATGAGCGTACGTACTTTATGGACGACCCCTTATTATAAAATAATCATATTAAATATCTTATAAATTTGTTTTTACGCATTGCAAAGCAAATAAACAAGTAAATATTTAAAGCATATAGTTTAAATAAAAAATGAACAAAAATATTAGTGAGATTTTTACAAGAGTGAAAACTGCCAACCAACCACCGCCAGCTTAAGTTGGTTGTATGCACCCAGGAGCGGACGCAGCATTTTTTGGTCTTTGAGATAGCTAACTTCCAGACATGGAGCAAACTCCAAACTTTTATATGTTTATACTTATGTCAAATAAAGATGCTTTGCAAAAATTGCGATGATTGGACGTTGGGAACAAAAAAGGCCCAAAATTTTCGCAACCCCCCTCCTTGCCCCATACATGAGAGCAACAAGTTGATTAAATATTTTTTGTACTATTCTCAACTAGACTTTATCGATAAATTTTAAGTTTCATAATATTATCTCTCAGCGTTCAAATATACCATATAAACTTGCAACCCTCTCAAATTGAGGGGGGTTTAAACTTTATATGGTCATAATTTTTGAACGCTAAAATATTTTACTATGAAATTTAAAATTTATCGATGAATATAAGTCTAGTTGAAAATAGTATAAAAATTATTTCATCAACTTGTTGTCCTCACGTTTGGGGCCTTTTTGTTTCCAACCTCCAATCATCGCATTTTTTTGCAAAGCATCTTTACTTGACATAAGTATAAACATACAAATGTTTGGAGTTTGCTTCATGTCTGGAAGTCAGCTATCTCGAAGACCAAAAAATGCTGGATGCGCCCCTGTATGCACTAGCATAGGTTGGTTAGACTCATAAACATTATTCCATGTTTCAAACACAGATTGAATCTTCTACCTGAAATATTTTAAAGTTCTATCCATTTATGATCTACTGGAAACTTTTCTTTTTTTCTATCCAAGTTTTCAATTTCTATAAGTAAAGTTGGAAGTTTTAAAGACTTTTAAAAACATCTTTCAATTTCAAATCTATTACCTGAAGTTCAAAATGAGCTTTAGAAAAGGTTTGAAATTTATTTTATCTGTATTTACAGTAGGTAAAGTATGTGTCAAAAACGTAAATGTATTCTTTTCTTTTCTGAAATTTTTTCTTTTTGAAATCTGTAGAACAGTTAACTAAGGCACCTTTCATCTTTTCTGTAGAAACCAAAAAAATTCTGTTATTGACGTTATTATTGACGTTATTGTTGACCTTATTGAGTGTTATTGAAGTTTGACGATTATGTTTAAAGAACAAGTCTTTATATAATCTCTATCTGTAAAAAGTTTTTTACGGTTCATTATTTCTCCAAAAATAGAATTTTTTTTTTAAATTTAAAAAACACAACACAAACTACTATCTGACTAAACTCTTGCTCTTCAGATAAAACTTTTTTTTTCCTAAAATGCAACGATTAAAAATCAAATTCATCCAATCAAAATTTGAATAGCATAAATTTGAAAGAAAAGTTGCGTACTTTATACGCAAAGAAACGTTTGCAAAGACTTTTATTTTTTATATCTTTAAATTTTTAAAATAGAAGTAGAAGGTCAACCATAAAAAATTAGCAAAAACTGAATTTTTTTTTTGAATTTTTCTTAAAAAATTAATTCAGACTAACTGTTGGGGCACCTAAAAAAATAAATAAATAATCATTTGAACTTACTCTTTTCACACGCTTTTTTAATATCAGAATTTGTAATAATGCAATATGAGCTTTAGAGTATCACATAAAACAATAAAGTTCTGCATCATATTATATGACACGGTGAAATTACATCAAAGTTCATATTTACTCAGTGACTGAGTCAACATAAATTTTGCAAAATTTTTAAACTAATGCAACTGATACTGGCATTTTTTCACATAATAATTCAAAATTAATCACTACTTAGTTATTTCCACACTCAGATTAATGTCTATTTGCAAAATAACCATTTTGCCCCATATATATATATATATATATATATATATATATATATATATATATATATATATATATATATATATATATATATATATATATATATATATATATATATATATATATATATATTTATATAGATAGATAGATAGATAGATAGATATTTAGATATAGATATACAAGTTTTTACAAAAATTGAAATTTATAAAGACCATAAGAAGTACTTTAAGTTAACAAGGACTGTATGAGACTTTATATAAGATTTTTATTAGAACTAAAGTTAACAAGATTACTCTTATATTATCATTATTTGTCAAATTATCTCACAGAAAGAAAACTAAATGTGATTGATAAAGAAATATGATTTTCTAGTAGTAAAGTAGCTTAGTAGTTTTTAGTTTGTTTTTTATACATAAGCAAATAGTTCTTAACTTTTCTCAATTTTTCTATCCTTTGTGATGATTTTATTTTATTAGTTAGCTTGGTTCAGGGTTTTCTTTTTTTCTGAAAAATAAATTTCATTTCTGATTAGAATATTAATCAAAATTCTTGATTAGGTTGCTTAGTTTTAATAATACTTTTTTAAACAGATACTCTCGGGTAAGGAATCAAAATTTCAGGCGATATTAATAAAGCAATCCTAGTGGACTCTTAACTTAAAATAATTATTTCATCATGTACTACAGTCATTTCAGATTCCTGACAAAACTCTATTTGAAGCAGCGCAATCTGTAATTTATGATGGTATATAACGTCTGTTCACAAAAAATCGGGACTGATTTCAAATGTACACAAATTGTTCTAAATTTCGAATTTTCGATTCGAAATTTTTAAATTTAATTGGTCAACAACAGTTTCATTTTGTGGCAAAATTGAGTTTAAATAATTAATTCAAATAAACATGGAGCATCTAAAAAAGAACGATGTTAGAAATGTGATTGGAAATTTTTATAAACAAAACATAAACAGTGGAAAGAAATTTACAGTGGATCATTTTAAGAAAATGGGAATCGCTAAATCTACAATTTATGACATAATTAAAAGGTCTGAAAATAATTTGCCAATGAAAAGAAAAATCGGTTGCGGCAGAAAACCTTTTAAAATCACACCAGAAAAGATAGAGTCCATGATTGCAAGAGCAGAAGAGAGAATCGGGATTTCGCAAAAAAAATTGGCACTAAAATATAAGATAAGCGTTTCATATGTAAATAGATTATTAAGTATGCATGAACTGAAGTATACCAAAAGAAAAAATGCGCCAAAAACAACAGAAAAGCAAGAAATTATACAAAAGAAAAACTTATTAAAACTTTCAAAAACTTTTTTCACGCCATCAAATGAGTTTGAAATCATCATGGACGATGAATCTTATTTCTGTGTAAATGGTGCAAATTGTTCACAAAACTCTGGCTATTATACAAAGGATAGTTCTCAAACTGATCCTAACATTAAATTCAACTTCAAAAAAAAGTTTGACGAGAAAGTTCTCGTTTGGATTGCAATCAGTCGTTTCGGTCATTCATCGCCTTATTTTGCTGTAAAAAACTGTGCACTGGATGCAAAAACTTATTCTAAAGAATGTATTACAAAAAGACTTCATCCATTTATAAATTCCAAGCATCAAAACATGAAAATTTTATTTTGGCCTGACGGAGCGAGATGTCAATATGCAAAACACACATTAGAAACTTACAACACTTTAGGTATTAACTTTGTCAACGCTAAAGATAACCCCCCAAATGTACCGCAGTTAAGGCCAATTGAAAATTTTTGGGAACATTTAAAAGCAAAAGTTTATGGAAATGGATTTACTGCAAAAAATCTTGACCACCTTAAGAATAGAATTTGATTAAAGTTGCAAGAGTTCGATCCAGACTACTTTTTCAACCTAATGGATTCAGTCAAAACTAAAGTTCGAAAAGCCGCTGATTTAGGACCACTTTCGGTTATAAAATAGTTAACGATGTCCAGTCTCTCATTTTAGTTTAAATTTTTGTCAAAAATCGATTAATTTTGTATTCAATTAAGAACAATTTTTCATTCCGGATTTTTTGTGAACAGACGTTATCAGGGGTTCCCAACCTTTTTGTACTCTAGTGCACATTCTAAAATATTGGTAAGGTGGTGGACACCATCTATTTTCGCAACTAGGCAAGTTGCGACAAGTACAATCAGCAGAGGAACCATTCATACATACCATATTGCATATGAACCTATTTAATAAACCTAGGCAAAAAAATTAAAACTTAAACAAATAAATAAAAATATTTAATAATTTTAATTATTATTTATGAAAAAATTTTTCACTGTTGAATAGTGGTGGGCACATACAAATTGTTCTGCGGGTGCGATGGTGTCCGTGGACATTAGTACATATTCATCGTTTTTAAAAATTCCGGGATTGAATGGCTTAATACCAGCCTCAATGCAACCCTGTTTATATATTAGATGGTGAGAAAGCTTTTGTATAAGGTTCACGAACTATTGAAACAAAGTTATAAGTGATCATAGGTCTTTTGTTTGTAACCACCCAATTGTCACATGCAGCATTTTAGAACCTTTTCAACGGTCCAAAAAAGTTACTTCTCAAAAGCTGGAATTTTTTTATAAAAATTATTATAATATAAATAAATTATTAAATTAATACATAATGATGCCAATATCTTCTTTAGATGTTATACCAAAGTGTCGTACACACAACTAAGCTAGTAACCGGTTGAATTATTTTCATTATTTTTTAGATTACGTAAACGTATTTTAACTCTTTTTTGGATATGCCCAACATACTCAAGTTTTTTTAATTAGAACACCTTGATGAATATTTTTTACATTATCATGATTTTTGCTATTTCAATTAGAGTTGAGCTTTTCGGTAAAAACGGTAAACGCGCGATAAGCATCGAAATGGTTATAATTAATAATTTAACTGTAACTTACACATTAATAACTTTTTGTTTTTTACTGTTTCTAATATTATCTTAAATTGAGAGTTTAACTTTATTTAGTGTAATACACTCTAAGTTACTGACCAATGATGCTCATCGTGCATTTACCGTTTTTACCGTAAAAGCTCAACCCTAATCTCAATTACCATAGAAATCAGAATATCATAAATTGTGTTTTTCAATAAACCTACTCTACATTCTTTCTGCGCGCTCCATACTAGGTAGTTTTTGATAATTAAAATAACATTTGCTTTTATTGAGCCATTTTTCATAGGCAAATAGGTTTTCGTTCTTTATGTGCTTTTTAATAAAACGGGCTTTACATACTTTGTTCATTGCTTTAACATCTAATACTTTGCCTGTTTCCATTTAAAAACAATTTTATTATAATTGTTAGCAGCCATTTTATGCAAAATTCTGCGTTTAACTATACAACCGACTCCAAGCGATCTGCTATAAAGAGAAAATAAGTCAGCTCAAACGTTTATTATAGAAAAATTTTGTCAAACAGACTTGAAGAATGTTATTGGAAAAGAAACATCAGCAAGATTATTTTATCGAATATTTTAAAGCAACATAGTTTTGTCAAAAATCAGTTCAATCAGACCAATTATCAACAAAAGAGTTGAAAAGATTGAAAGAGACTGTAGACGCGGTGTAACTGAAAAGTAGATTGCGCTGCCCAACTAAATTATATCGGTAAAACTTTTCGGACCTGTGAGGCGCTATCAACACAAGTTGAATGTGAAAATTTTGAAACGGCCTTTATAACATAAAAATTGATTTTCAAATTATTTTGGTGGCAAGTCATTCTGCAATTGAATATAAACTATTAAGTTTTGGAATTCATAAAAATTAGTAGTTCTTATTTTCCTGTATAGTAGTTTAGCGTGGGCATCTGTTAACATCGCATGCTATTCAATACTTTAACATATCTTAAATTTACTGAAATCTATTATAGACAAAAAATCTTATGAAATTTGTGTTGATATAACATTGTAGAAAATGTTTTTGAAAATATACAAAAATCTGGGGGGTCTGCGGTCAATAATTTGCATATATAAGAATTGAATATAGAAGAAACTTTACTTTCGAACTATTTAATATATAAGAAACTTTACTGTCAAAGACAAAAATATTACGAAATTCATTAGATGAAAATTAGAAATTTGATATCTATTAATGAATATAAATTTAGTTTAAAACAGTAAGAACATAAAAATAATATTGCTTTCACATATAGGGTTGAAGGGGAAGAGGGGGTTAGAGAAGAGTTTTGATATTTTGATAGTGTCCAGGCTTTAATCACAGCAGTTTTTTAAAACCCATTCTTATTTGATATAAACATAAACATACCCAAGTTAAGTTTGAAGTTTGGTTTATGTCTAAAATTTGTTTTTCTTAAACTTCATGAGAATGCTGCCGCAATCCCACGACTATCCTTAACGATGTAGCGCTTTTTCTGAAGTACTAATAGTTGCTAGGGATGAAATGAATCAACAATTAGGGTTTTTGTTATCATCAGCTTGACGATCTTAGAAAGTATCGTGTCACTTGTTATTGCTTCAATTCTTCTTTTATAAAAACTTATGATTTATAAAAATTCTTCAGATATTTCAAGGTATTTGCTGGTGTAAATGGAAAGCTCCAATATTATGCTGTACACATTAAAAGCAACTTGTTTGCTTTACAAACATCTTGAGTTTGAAGATAAAGTGAATATTGTAAAGAAATTTTTTTTTATATGATTTAAAAGTATACCTTCATTATAATTATTATAAAAGTATATAAAAGTATATACTCATATAATTCATTAACCACGTTTCAGTCAAAACAAAAGCTTGTTAACTGAAACGTGAAACAATACTATGTTAAAACAAACTTTAGTGTGATTTTTTAATGGTAAGGGTTGTTTGCACAATACTAGATGCTTTTTGAAATTTGCCGACTTACCCTATTAAATCAGGGACGATCCCAGACCTGTTTTGGTACCTTTGCCTAAGATCATGACACATTGTCACATTTTAACAGTCCAATACCTGTGTTCTCTACAAAATTTGAGGGGATTACGATTATTTTTTGAGAAAGATGTGGCTTTAATGCAGTATTGTACGAGTGAAGAAAAGTTCAGCCGGGTCCCTCGCTAAAGTTATTTCTTGCTCAAACCCCGCTTTAAATTGTGGTTCAAACAATATTCCTTACAACCTTTTTTAAAACTATAAAATTTGCTGTTCATATAACAAAATAGTAATATTACAAAGAAACGTTTATATAAAAAAAGTGATTTCTAAGAGAAATCACTTTTTTTATATAAACGTTTTATATAAACAGAGAATGACTAAAAAAATCACTATTTTTTCACAGGTGTGGGAAAATAAAACAAGATTTTTAAAATTATTATGTATAACTCCGTTATAATATAAAAGATAAGTTTTTATAAATATTTTAATCAAATTAATAAAATAAAATAATTTTTTTAGCGATTTTTATTTAAATATACCGGCAATATCCATTAATTAACTTGACTAATAATACAAACTAGTAAAAATATAATAAGATACGCAAATTAGTGTTCATTCAGAAGTACTTACTCTTGCATAAGAATTTTTATTACAAATTTATTATTTTTACAAATTTATTCTTATTGAAATTCGATAACTTGACCATATTTAAATTTTTTGCTTTTAAAAAAAGTTTCGTAGTTTAGGTCTGAGGTAGTGACGTAGGGGAAAGTCGGGTAGCCCCGGACACATAAGGAAAAAATAGATTTTAATCATGTAATAACAGAAAACAAAAAAAAGTATAAACATTTATCTATCAAATTAGAATCAAAAAAATAATTATTGTATACCTTAATAAAATAAAAAACATAAAAGAAAAAATGTTAGAAAAAAAGCATGTTTCAAATTGGCAACATAGCTTCTATTTAACGCTTTCAATGCAGCTACCCATTTTAACATTGGTTTACGAGCTAATGTGTTGATTTTAGAAAAAATAAATTTGAGGCCTGGAAAGTATTTGTTAAAAGGATGCAGAAAAATATATCATAAACAATTCTTCTTCTTTTTTTTTTAATTTTATTCTGATTCACTCCCAACAACAATTATTATAAAACTTAGTTGGACCCGGTCTAAAAAATATATAAAAGATAGATATAAAGATAAAGAACATACTAGGAAATGCAGACAAGTAATTTGAGTAGATGTGAAAAAACCATTTAAAAAGTAAGAAACTCATATAAAACTAGTGTATTTTAAGACTTATATCATTTATTTTATCAAGATTTGCATATTTATTTATACTATTTTGAATTTTTATTGTAAGCATTTTAGAAAGAGACACTGGCCAACATATCTAAAAATTATTAAAGATGTAAAAATAGAATTTTTAGTATGAATGCGTCTTAATGCCTTCTGTGACTTGAGTGAGACAGATGTTTTATAAAATTAAATCCAGCTCAAGAATAGATTAACAAAGTTATAAAATTTTGTAGCATTTTTTACCCCAATTTAGGTCCAATATTATTAAAAATTTATATGAAAAAACTGTTTCACTGCTATCATAGAATAACCTTACAAGAACAAGTATGCAAAAAGATTTTGTTATAATTGTGTACATCTTTAGATACTTTGGCTGGGGTCTTTTAGTATTTTAGTGGTTTTGGATTCGGATGCAGGTGCAATTTTAACCCAAAAATAATGAATGTTGTTTTCTTCAGTTAATTTTGTTATTCACTTTATGTATATGAAATTAAATTTAAAAAAACTAATAATTGCTCAAACAAAAAAAAAAACTCTCAAGGGGTTTCACCTTTAGTGATTCCACATTATATGATGAACATGAAACAGATCTCCAAGTTGATTATGACGATTAGATTATGATGTATATCAGTTCCTATTATGAATTTTATAAAAGCAGCCGTTGCGCAGTGGTTAGAGTTCTAACTGAACCAAGAGGTTCGTGGTTCAACACAGGCTCTAGCCCAATAAGTGATATTGGTATAGAAGGAGGCTTGAACTTCATGGTGAACTTTCTCTGCTGTGCTCTACAATAAGACTGATAGGTCTTCTTAAATATCTTCTCAATATCTAAAGAAAAAAATTATTAGAGGTTAAATTATTTTAAATATATTTATTATATGTTCTATCATGAACATGTCATGTCATGCCAATACAAGTAAAAAAGCTATTTTTTTTTTTTTTTAATTTTGAACCATTCTATCTCGAAAGCCGCGACTATAGAATTTTAAGCAGCAGTCAAACAGTACTTATTAGTTAACTGAGGCTCACATATTTTCAAAATTTTGAAGATTAAATTATTAATAATTATGTAACTAAAAATAATCTTTCCTATTCGGAAATATATCATAATATATAAATAATCATACCATAATGAATACAATTATTTACTTTATTTTAATACAATTAGTTTTAATTATAATAAATGAGGATTTGTTAATAATCATAACGAAAAAAATAAAAATTTATCTCACTAGAAATCTTATTACAAAATTGCGTATGAAAGGGCATTTAATAATATAAAAGAAGTCTCCTACTTGCTCCTGTCATGATTTTAAACATATTTTAATTATTATTAATAAATGTACTGCGTATAAGTAAATATAAGTGTGATTTATATTTATATATACTTATAAATATTTATATTTATAAATATTATAGTTATATATATGTAAAATGTTTATATAATGACGAAATAAACTATAAAAAAAAGTAGAAAAAACTAGCTTTGATTTGTACCAAATTCATTTTTATTCAAATCTTGTTTAAGATATATTGTCTAGATTCGAAACTTTCTAAAAATCCTACAACAATATATTTGTTTCATAATAACCTTTAATGTAATTTTCTTATGAAAGTCTTTTATTAAATAAGATATTTTAAAGCACGGTTTGTTAAAGCACGTGGCAATTTGTGTAAAGTAGAATTCTTTTTTTCAGAACCAGTGTCAGTAATTGAATCAACGAAAATTTATGAAGAAAGGTGAGATTTTTGAAAAACCTATACTTTTCCATATGTTTCTTTCCGTAAAGTATTTTGGTTTATTTTTTTTTTAGATCAGAGGAGACATTAGAACCTCTCAGCGAATGTGAAACTGTTCTTTTAAACTTACTTGATCTTTTTTCCTCAACTGCGACTTTAAGCGACTTGAGGTTTTCTGAAATTATTTTTCCGACACTAACTGACGATGTAACTGAAGTTGGAAATAACTTTGAATCTCCATCAACTGGTTCAGATGAAAAAAATTCTGATCATAATGCACCTTATCTCCCTGGTAGCATGTTTTCAAGAAAAACAATGAATGCTTCACAAGTTGAATCTTATCTCAACGAAAATGATCTTAAGGAAAATCCGTCAGTTTTTTGGAAAGAGTTAAACCACCAAAGTTGGTGGGGAAGAATAAATCCGTTGCTTGGTGAAAATTTGTTACCACCTGCTGTTTTATCAAGTTATGACGAGTTAAATAACATGCACCACAACTTTCAAAGTTCAAATAGCACAGAACAACAGTATGGCATGCCAATATATTTCCACCCATATGTTATTCCGTCACAAAAAGACAGATATAATCAAAATGTTAATAATACTATTAAAAAAAACAATTACAACCACAAAACCCCGTTGCCAAGCTATTGGCGAAACTCTTGCAATGAAGAACATTTAAACAAATATGAAGCTAGAACAGAATCTAACATAAAACACCTAGAAGATGCTGCTGAAATATTATTGCATGTCTCACAACGAGGAAGAAAAAAAAAGCAATTGTTTTCTCCAAGCAAAGAAAAGTACAAATGTACAGTTTGTGGGCAATGTTTTGCGCGACAATATACTCTTGATACACACGAACGCATACACACAGGCGCTAAACCATTTAAGTGCCCTCATTGTGATATATGCTTCCGTCAATCTGGTACTCGTAGAAACCACGTTCGTGCGGTTCATGCTAAAGAGCGTCCGTTTGTATGTGAATACTGCGGGAAAACATTTGCACACAAGTCATCCATTACCGTTCACATTCGAATCCATACAAACGAAAAGCCTCATCAATGTCAAACGTGCAAAAGAACTTTTACTGACAGAGCCACCTGTTCTAAACATCAAACAACACACTCAGGTGCAAAGCCTTACAGATGTAAAGTGTGTTCTAAATGCTTTTCACAAAAGTCCAATTTAAAGCGTCATTTTCAAAATATTCACGTAAACCGAGACTCTTGACAACTTTGTAACAAAATTTTGTAGAATTTTGAAGTTCAAAAACTCAATTTTTTGAAAAAGCAATTGCTAGCATTAAAAACGCGGAAATAGGAAAAGTTGTGCTTTTGGTTTTCAGTATTTCATAAATCAGATAAAAATATTTTTACTCACTTAAAAGTTATATATAAATAAGAAAACTAAATTAATGATTAAACATTCAAAATAAAAGGTTTTAAATAATTTATTAGTTTGTTAATCCCTTAAATTAATATTTCCTCTAAAAATATTGCTGTTTTAAAATAATGTTTTAAATAAACCTTTTAGGCGAGGTCCGACTAATGATAAGCTTTAAATTTTTAAAATCAGGAAATAATTTTTAAATAATAAAACAGAATGATTAAGATGATACAGTGATCACACCGGTAGGCTCTCTTGTCAAACCCCTATTCCGACGTTGAGTGTCCTTTGCGTCCGTGAGCTTGTATTTCTAGAAAATAGGTGAAATGGGGTATATAGGGATTTGCGCTGCGGTGTGCACATACACCGACTGATTTTTGGAGAAAACATGCAGCGGAGTGTGGAAACAACGACTGAGGGTTTGGAGTAGGCAGGTTCTCTTTTAAATAAAAAAGTCGTTTTTTTTACATTTTCGGACCTTGAGGACAGTGTCGGAATAACGGTTTGACAATAGAGCCTACCGATCACACTACTTTATTAGTTTTTTATGGCGAGAGTCTTTTATCCAAAGAAGGCTGAAGAAGCTTTTCACGCAAATTTTGTATGAACACAACAATGTCAACATTGTTTGAATTATTAAATGCGGAGAAGATGTTTACAAGAAAAAAAATGCGCTTGAATATACAATCAATGCGAAAGCTGTATTGTTCGATTAAAATAGAAACTAATCTAACTTCGTTTAACTATGCCGCCGTTACAAAAAAAAAAAAAACAAACAACCGAAAACAAATAAAACAAAGAAATTTTTTTAATGAAAATCTCGATATTAAATCCGAATGAACAGAACAATCATTTATAATATGTAGCATAATGTTTAATATGTAATGAAAGGTTATCAAATAGTTTTGATTTTAAAAATAAAGAGTAAATAGTTTGAAAAATCAAAAATACTCCACTTCTGCAAAAACAGTTCAAAACAGAACTCTACCCTGATAAGAAAGAACACAGTATCTATGAAATATTCATTTTATATATAAAATATGTTCAGTTTCTCCCTTTTCTCCCTTAGGTGGTTCTGACCATGCAATGATTTCTATAAATCTTTCTTCTCGTACTTCTTTTTTGGGCTCATCTTATCATCGCATCACCTACTACTACCCTAAAGCTGACTGGGATTCTTTTTGTGATTTTCTTCGTGATGGTCCTTGGGCTGATGTTTTTACTCTCTCAGCTGATAAATGCGCCTCCTACGTAACCTCCTGGATTCAGGCTGAAATGGAAGCTTTTATTCCTTCTCGTCGGTTACAAGTCAAGCCTCATTCTACTCCATGGTTTTCACCTTCTTGTGCGGCTGCTATATCCAATCGTAATCATTTTTTTCATCTTTTTCAAAAGAACAAATCTCTTGAGAGCAAACGGCTATTTATTATTGCAAGAAATTGATGTAAAAAGGTGCTTTCTGATGCTAAACTCCATTATTTTCAGTTCACTAAATCTCACATCTTATCACAGAAGTTAGGCTCTAAAGACTTTTGGAAAATCTTCAACAGCATTATTAACAAGGGTAGATCTAACATTCCATCTCTCATTCATGGGACTGATCTTATTACTTCTCCCAAGGATAAGACAGAACTATTTGCAAAGAACTTTTCTTCTAATTCCACTCTTGAATCTTATGGACATTCTCTTCCTTCCATTCCAGTCAAACAGATTGACCCATTGTTAGACGTTCAAATCACTCCGGCTTCTGTTGCTAAAGTCATATCTCAATTAAACTCGTCTACAGCTTGTGGTCCAGACAACATTCCTGTCACAGTCTTGCAGAATTGTTCTCCAGAACTTTCTTCAATTCTCTCTAAACTATTTAACAAGTGTTTGACTGAGTCTTGTTTTCCTGCTTGTTGGAAAATGGCATCTGTGGTTCCAATATTCAAAAACTCTGGAGAAAATTCTGACCCCTCCAATTATCGTCCGATCAGTTTTCTTTCTGTTATTAGCAAGGTCTTTGAGTCTTTGATCAACAAATTCCTCACATCTCATCTTGAGTCAAATAAACTACTGTCAAACATTCAATACGGTTTTCGATCCTCTCGCTCTACGGCCGACTTGCTAACTGCTGTAACTGAAAGATTTTATTGTGTATTAGATGGAGGCAGTGAGGCTAGGGCTATTGCTCTCGAAATATCTAAAGCTTTCGACAAAGTTTGGCATGCTGGTCTTCTCCATAAGCTTGCTTCATATGGTGTTTCTGGGAAAGTTTTTGAGATTATCAAGTCATTTCTTTCTAACCGGTTTATTTAAGTCATCCTTGAAGGCCAACACTCTTCTTTCTTTCCAGTAACTTCTGAGGTTCCTCAAGGTCCCATCCTGGGCCCTGTTTTGTTTCTTATCTACATAAACAATCTTCCTGACAACCTTTCATCTAAAGTAGCTCTTTTTGCTGATGACTCAACTTTGTTCTCCTGTCTTGACAAAAAGTCTTCTCTTTGCGATCGTTTAGAACAAGCAGCTGATCTTGAATCCAATCTCACTTCAGTAATAGATTGGGGTTCACAGTGGCTTGTGAATTTCAACTCTAACAAAACCCAGATGTTTACTGCTAACAACTACCGTAATATGGTCAATATTCCTATATTAATGAATGGCAATCCTCTTATTGAGTCCTCCTCTTTACATCTTTTTGGATTATCGCCATTTCCTTACTTCTGATTCCATTCTCTACCTCTACAAATCTCTTATTCGTCCCTGTATAAAATACTGCTGTCATATTTGGGCTGGTTCTTTTAACGATTCCCTTTCTTTTCTTGACAAGGTCCAAAAACGCATTGTAAATGTTGTTGGACCTGGACTATCTGCTAAGCTTGAGCCTCTTTCCCATCGTCGTAAAGTTGCATCTCTTTCTCTTTTCTGCAAATACTATCATGGTCACTGCTCAAAGGAGTTATCATCTCTAGTTCCATCATTAGATTATGAAAAAAATATATATATTAAAAACTTTTTTAACACCATTTTTCAAAATAGCTATATTCCACTAATCAATAAACCAACGCGAATAACTAAGGAAAGTTCAACATCCCTAGATCAAATTATAACAAATGAATTTATAAATAAAAATATAAGAACAGGAATATTTAAAACTGACGTGTCTGATCACTTTCCGATTTTTATCCTATCGCAAAAATGCATTTATAATGCCCAAAATGAACGGGAAAAAATAATTAAAACACGTTTAATAACCGACAATTCTATTAGTCATTTTTATAAGCTTCTATCCTATGTTAACTTGGACACCCTAAAACTAAATCTAAACGCCAATAAAGCGTATGATATTTTCCTAACAGAGTTTCTTAATCTTTATAACAAGGCATTCCCAGAAGTTACTAAAGTAATCAAAACAAAAACACTTTTAAACCCTTGGATCACGAAGGGCATTCTTAAATCTTCAAAAAAAAAACAACGCTTATATAACAAGTTTCTTAAAAAAAGAACTCTTAAAAATGAAACTACCTATAAAAACTATAAACGGCTATTTGAGTCAATCTTAAAACGCTCAAAGAAACGTTACTATTCTGAACAATTAATAAAGCACAAAAATGATTCTAAAAAACTTGGCATATTATTAAGGAGGTAATTGGAAAAAAAAGCTTATACAGAAATTTACTTCCTCTAAATCTTAAATTTAATAACAAACAAATTGTAAACAAATCCTTAGTCGCTGAAACACTTAACCAGTTCTTTGTAAATATAGGTCCTACTTTATCATCTAATATAGCAACTACTCAATCACACTTTAGTTCGTACTTAACCTCAACCAACCTTAATGTTATGTCTAATTATAAACTTACAGAAAAAGAATTACTAGACGCAGTCTCTTTATTAAAACCCAATAAAAGTTTAGGATTTGATGATAAAGTAGTAATGTCATTATCAAATCAATAAAACAAATTACAATTCCATTACTACATATTTTTAATTTATCTCTAAAACAAGGCGTTTTTCCAGATAACCTAAAAATTGCAAAAGTAATTCCAGTGTTAAAATCAGGTGATCCTTCCGATGTTACGAATTATATACCAATCTCAATTCTTTCTTGTTTTTCTAAAATATTAGAGCGGGTTATGTATAATAGACTATATTCCTTTTTAAATGTTAATAATATTCTTTATCATAAACAGTTTGGATTTAAATCTGGTCATTCAACTGATCATGCAATCACTCACCTTGTTCATGATATATTTAAAGGGTTTGATGAAGACAAGTATACCCTAGATGTATTTATCAATTTAAGTAAAGCTTTTGACACTGTCAATCATCAAATCCTTCTATCCAAACTGAAAAGTTATGGTATAATAAATACTAATTTGTCCTGGTTTGATAGTTACTTGACTAATAGAAAGCAGTTTATTTCATATGATTCCGGAAAAACGGAATATAAGTCAATCACCTGTGGTGTTCCTCAAGGATCAATTTTAGGACCACTTTTATTTCTCGTTTATATTAATGACTTATATAAATTTTCTAACATTTTAAACTTAATTTTGTTTGCAGATGATACAAACTTGTTTTATTCTAGTAAAGATATCAGTAAATTATTTCAAACAGTAAACAAAGAACTTGAAAAATTAACCCAATGGTTCAAATCAAACAAACTATCTTTGAACATCAATAAATCCAAATACACTTTGTTCCATCGTCTTCATAAAAAACAAGATATTCCATTAAAACTTCCTGATCTTTTTATTGATAACGCATTATTAAAAAGAGAGCAATCAATAAAGTTTTTAGGTGTGGTTCTGGATAAAAATTTAACCTGGAGGGACCACATAGGTCTAATTGAAAATAAAATATCAAAAAATATAGGTGTTTTGTATAAAGCCAAGCAGTTTTTAAATCTATCTTGCTTAAAAAACTTATATTTTTCTTTAATTCATTGCTACTTAAATTATGCAAACGTTGCTTGGTGCAGCACAAACGCAACAAAAGTAAAAAAACTGTTTAGTAAACAAAAACAGGCAATAAGGATAATTACAAACGTAGACCGTTTCTCTCACACTAAAACATTATTTAATAAACTTAATATTCTAAATGTATATAAAGTAAACCTTTACCATATTCTTATCTTCATGTTTAAACTTGATAAAAAAATATCACCAATGTTATTTAATTCACTTTTTGAAAAAATAAACCACATATACCCTACCAGATTTTCAAAAAACAATTACATTCAATCCAAAACACATTATTCAGCAACCAAATTCTCAATTGCAAATCGAGGTCCTAAGCTGTGGAATACAATATTAAATAATGAGCTGAAATCTAATTATTCTTTAAACCAGTTTAAAACAAAACTTAAGCAATTACTGATGATACATGAAAATGAATTAAAGTTCTTCTAAAAAACTTTTTAAACTAGCAAACAAAAACAAAAATTAACCTACTAATTACTCTTTAATATTATATTTAATATTCTAAACAATAGTCTGCTATTGTAAATGTATTTCTTATCTTATAAGTTTTGAATTTACAAACGATTTTTTAAGTTTTATTATTTGAAATACTAATTACTAAAAATATTGTAAAATTTTATAATTTTAATTTTTATTAAAAAAAGTTATTGTAAATTCTTTTTGTAATATTAATACTTATATATCATCTTATTTTACTAATCAGTTCTTAAATATAAATACTCTTTGAATTACTAAATATTTTAAACGTTATATATTTTATTTTTTACATTTTGTTAAAATATTTTATTTGATGAATATGCATTTTTTTGGGGGGGGGGCTTAATGATAAGATGAATTTTGTCTTCTTCAAGCCCCAGTCATGTAAATATTTGTTTTTATATATTACGAGTGTAAATTATTTTCAATCGGCAAATACTACTACTACTACATCAACTAAAATTCATTCTCGTTTTACTCGTCATTCAGCTAAGTCTCATTCGTTTACTGTATCTGTCCCTTCATGCTCTAAAAACTTTTATTCATCTAGTTTTTTTCCCCGCACTTCAATCCTTTGGAACTCTCTCTCATCTTCATATTTTCCTGACTCATACAATCTTCAACTTTTCAAGTCTTTTGTCAACCGTTTCCTTGCTCTATAACTCTGTTCTTTTTTTCCCTAGTAACTCCCAACTTATTAGTGGTTGCTTGCAGCCTTGTTGGGAGTGAATGCAAAAAAAAAAAAAAAAAAAATTTTGCACAATTTACTTAATGTTCATATGTAAAACATACGAAACCATACAAACTTTTTATATATTTAGGTTGTGTTTATTAATGACTTTTAATATTACTTTACAAATTAAATAAAAATTTAGTTTTTTTTTGTTTTTGTTTATTTTGCTAAAAAATGCACTAAGATGGGTATTTTACATAAACTGTGCTTTTTTCTAATCAGGAACTAAGACTCACTTCAGGTTTTAAATAATCGTCCATGTTTACTTAGGCGTGTGAGGTCATCTGACAATAAGGATATCGCGCGAATTGGATTAGTAGGACGATTTGTATCTTTCCAAGTAATATAAAAAGAACAGCTAATTTTGATTCCGCTCAAAGGACAAACTCGTTGAGAAAATACTAGTCCCCCGATCATTAAAATTTTTGACAAAAAATGGAATTGATCCAAAGAAATTTTTATCAATTAAAACAATTAGAATGGTACATAGAGTATGTTACTGGTAAAGATTCTTTTTTTTTTGTTTTTTATGTTTTATAATGAAAAGATAAATAAAATGCGTATTATAAAAAATTACAAATTTTGTTAATCATGTAAAAAGTTTGCAACGTCAAAGTCTGAATATTTTGAAAATAATAAAAGGGAGCAGAGTAGGCTAGCTAGCAGAAGTATTTGGTTGTTCGTTGGGAATTGAAAATGAGCGACTAACTCCCTTAGAATGTGGACATGCACCTTCCGCTAAAATGTCACGCGGAAGTTTGGTGTTGAGAGCTTCATTCGAGAATGGATAAATATGTGTCTGTTCTTAACCGAGTATTGTGCGCCCATGGCCAAAATTATCTCTACTTGGATTTTTTTTAAAAATCGGTGAATTTGATTCTGGGAGTGTCAAATCAGCCGTAGATATACATAAATCCGAGTTGTTCTGACCAGAACGACTTTGATTTATCCTGCTTAGAAAACGTGCTAGAGTTTGTGAAGGCGTTACTCTATTAAGAACAAATGAACATGAGCATGGAAATGTATTTACTTATCAGACTCGTAGGAACAAAAATTTTATGAGGGGATGGAGCAATACTACTGGGTATTCAAATAGAATTTAATAATAAAAAAAAAAAAATTAGGTCAAAAATTTTTGTCAAAGGAACTTACGCCGAAAATACGGATAACTAATTAGGTCTTTTCTATCCTTTTTTTTCTTTTAAATCTTAATTTAAAATCGTTTGCTTTTTTCTTAAAACTAACTTCAAAATTATTTATTTGAAAAACTATTAGAGGAGGTGGGGGGGGGGATATGGCTCTGCTCTATCTCCCCGCCCCCTGGCTGCTACGGGTCTGCTTATACAGAAGAATAGTGTGTATTATAAGTTCCCAAATGTTGAGATAGCTATTTGATATTTATCTTGTGCTGACGTTAAAAACTGCTTGGTGGGAAAGATTGCAAAAACGAAATTGATCAAAAATGGGCTGCGTGCATAAGTGTTTCAAGAAAGTCTCACTAACCTAGCTCTTATAAGTATATCAAGAGAAATATGCATATATAAATAATTAAGATAAAAGTTTCATATGAGTATTAATAGTAAAACAAGCTGAAAAGTATATAAGAATGATTTCAATTGATAGAATAATATTTCTTTAATCTTCTTTTAAATGAGAAAAAGTTTCCTTGAGAAAAATCAAAAAGTTTTTAAACGATTTTGTTCCATAAAAAAGTTACTGTCATGGTCAAACATTTTATCTAAAATTTCATTTTTTTCAAATGAGAAGTTTGTTCCCTAGAGTTGAATTTCATCGAGAATTATAGAAATACTTAAATCGAGCTTTTTTTACCATTGAGTAAGATTCCACAATTTGCATCTGTGCTAAGGAAAACATTGCTGATTTAAATTGAGAGTCTATAAAGGTAGCGATAAGAAAATTGTCTTTACTTAATTCAAACCTGATTTCCAACTCCATAGTAAGATCATCAACAAATTTACTTATCACTCTTTTATTGAGCAAATGCAATTTTTCAAAGTTGTAATGCACGGATAAACTAAACTAATGCTCACGCTTTTTTCCGCACTTAAATAAGAACAGTAGTGGCTTTTTTTTCCGTGAACTTAACTAAAACAAGTTCTAAAGAAGTATGATTATTTTTAATCCATCCCAATAAATTAGAGGTGCTGTTAAAGCGTATTTCCACAATCATCCGAGGCTTTGACTGAGGTTTTCTTGAGAAATCTGATACTTTTTGTCCGACCGATGATGAGTGAAATATTATAACTATTTTAATGAACTTTGTTGATTAATTTCACAAGAGTTGGTTGGTTGTGGATAGCGGATTTCATACAAAGTTGTAGTTTATGAGCACAGAAGCCTAGCCAACCGATTCCAAGAAGTTTAAGTGCGTACTGCATACTAGGAGTAGTGTCAGTTCTAGCTCGTAAAATATTATCTGAAGTCAAATCAAATTTTGACAGCACGTTTCCTATAATTTCTTCAGTAGAATTAACTTTATGACAAGCATTTATTATTTCCAGATTTACAACTGATAAACAGCATGATTTTAAAACCTACGATGATTAAATATAGTGACAAGTAGAAGCAGGAAACATTGCGATTGTCGGGCTCAAAGGAATCAAAAGTAATGTTAGGTTTGAAGATAAATTGCCGTTTTATTTTTTATTGGAAGCTATTATATAGATTATTGGCCATATTATCTAAATTTCGAGATAAAGTGGTCGATTGTGGTGGATGATATTGTCCATGAGTAAAAACTGAGCAAAAATTGATGAAGCCGGATACAAAAGCTGTCTCAATGATTTCCCATCCATTATAAATCTGAGCAGTGTACAATCTCTGCACTTTTTTTTAATAACCTTTTTGAGGTCCAACAAAATGTAGATTTAATAAAGAACCTGATGATTTTTTGATTATGTTATCGGAGTTCTATTTTTTTTTTGTAGCAGATAGGCGCTTTTTTAATGTTTCTTTGTGTAGATATTTATGGTCACGTTTTAAATGGTTTCGTAGATGAGATAAAGTTTCAGTTTTCTAAACAGAATATTTTTTATTGAAATTTTTCTGTTGGCATTGCCAGAATGTTCTTTTTTTTTTAAAAGCTATCTATTTTTCGGTCATTTTTAGCATAAAATATATAATTTTTTAAACTTAAAATAAATAATTTTTTATTTCCAGTTTGTAGTACTCAAAAAATTTTAAATTTAAAATTAATCTAAGTGAAAGTAAAGTCAAAAAGTACCGAAGCAAAATTATAGTAGTTAACTATGCAAGTTTAAGCGTTATTAATTTGCACTCTGTTTAAATCCCTAATCGGCAGATAAACAAAAAAAATGATTCGAAAAACTCAAAGCATTTTTTTCAAATCAAATTTCGAATCGCAGCAGCAATCAAAATAAAATTCTTCTAAATAAAATTCTTATACTTTTGAAAATTTTGCAGGACAAGTTTTCAGTATAAGTGAGCAAAAATATCCAAATAACCGGTCATCCTATTTTCCAGTCCGATATCCAATTTAAAAAATCCGAAAACTGGGGTATCCGAACCGGAAAAAGGGAACTAATTATCCTATCCGTTTTTTTTGTTTTTTTTTTTTTTAATATTCGGATCCGAATTCGGATCACGAATTATTAGTAAATCGGATATTCTGATCTGATCCAGTTTTCTGCACTTATTAAAAAAATAATAACTTTATATGTATCCGGGATACCTATAAATATTGTATATCGATGCTTAACGTCTCAAAATCTGTATTAATTACATGGAGATTGTTCCCAGTGGGCACCGGACCTAAACAAAATGTCTTTTGAACGTTCAAAAGACGTCCAAAACGTTCAAAAGATGTTTAAAAGACGTCCAAAACGTGTATAAGACGTTTAAAAGAAGTCTTTTTTACGTCCGTGCCCACTGGGTTAGGTATAATAAAATAAACAGACTTGTGAATATAAATGATCACACTGCCAATTACTCAAGTATTGCGCATTTGATGGACTGGTACACTATTTGTTACGTTATAAATAGCACATAATACTTAATGAAATTTAAAGGGTTCAAGTTAAAAGTACGTACATCGATTTTCTAATTTATCAGGTAATCAATAGAAAAGTTAAAATTCTGACTAAAGATCATAGTTTGCCAACATAAAAAGATATTTGGTATAGGGAGTAGAGGGTATAGTTTTCCACAATGCACACACATGCATGGGGACCCGCAGGATATTTTGATGTTCCAGCGAGGACACTTTCATACATTGTGCAAACTCCAAACTTAAATATGTTTATACCTATGCCAAATGAGAAGACCTTGCAAAAAATTAAGAAGGCGGAGATCTAAGAGCAAAGAAGGCGGAGGTCTAAGAGCAAAAAAGTTTGAAATCTAATCCCTTTCCTCACCAAATTTTGTGAGGGAGGGGGGCAGATTTCAAACTTTTTGGCGTACGTACTTTATGGACGACCCCATATTAGTGTAATGATTGTTAGATTCCTTTGAACTTTAATTTCTAACAATCGATTAGGGATATATAGCGAAAATAATTGCTAAAAGACTTTTAGTAATTATTTTCCGTGTAATTCTCCAAGCCTAAAAGCATTTCCCAAGAGACTAATACTGTATGAGGATATATTTCATAAGAGCCGTAGCACCAACTCAATAGAGTTTGAAAAACGAGAAAATATAATAGTTAGTTCTAATAATTTAACATATATAGAAATAAATAAGAACATGAAACATTACAATTAGTATTTTATATACATAATTTCACAAGTTAGTAATATAGTATCATCTCAATTCTCACGCGTTATATTTTATAATTCTTTTTTATATCTTCTGCATTACATGTATTGTCTAGTTTCAGTTGCATTCTTCAATTTCAAAATATTATATTTTTATGAATCAGAATTTTACTTATGTTTTTACTTTTTACGCAGAATATCTTCTAAGTTTAACGACAACATTGATGTAGTAATGAAATTTTTTTTTGACAGTATTAGGAATTTACCTCAAATATTTGGATTTGAACCCTAATATCTTGTGATAGAAGAAAAAAAATTGCATATTTTAAATCAGTAAGAGGAATACTATAAGAAAAACATTGTATGCAAAAAAAAGTAGAAAAGTAAAATTTTGTTGGCCTGTGTTATAGGCCGTCTATAAATTGAAATTAAATTTAAGAAAAAAATTCCACTCAACGTTTTGATAAGACACACCCCTCCTCGTTACTAAAATTCTCACCACTCCTTCTATTCTCACATCCCCTTGTATTAAGCAAAAACAATTTAACTCTTAACATTAATAAAACCAAATGGGTTCTTTTCCATTCACTCTCTAAAAAACGCTATTTACCCCAACATTTGCCCAAAATATTTATTGATAAAGTTGAAATAAAAAGAGATTTTGTTACTAAATTTTTAGGAGTGGTTCTCGACGAGAACATTACATGGAAATCGCATATAGAATATGTCTGCTCAAAAATATCTAAAAGTAACGAAATCTTATATAAATCTAGATCATATTTAAACAAAAAAGCCTTAACCCAACTCTATTAATCATTTATTCACACCTATATTAATTATGCCAACATTGCGTGGGGAAGCACCGAAAAAAGTAAGCTAAAATGCCGTCAGAAGCATGCGATCCGATTGATTAATTTTGCGGATCGTTTTACTCATTCCAAACCATTATTTATGGAGATGAAAATACTTAATATTTACGAGCTCAATGTTTATAACATTTTATGCTTTATTTACATTTGGAAAAACGATTTAACTTTACCTGTCTTTAAAAACCTTTTTTCTCTAAACCCAATTAATAAATATTTACTTAGAAATAAAAACTTTGTACATGAACCTATTTGCAGATCAAAATTTAACAAATTTTGCATTACATTTCGAGCACCCTATCTTTGGAATAAAATTGTTATACCTAATTTTGATATATCCAATACATTTCCGATCTTTAAAAGTAAACTTAAAAATTTTGTTTTATCTATTGATGATATATTTAAATACTTTTTATAACAATCACGTATTTGTCTTTTTAATTGTAAGACTGTTGTATTTTCTCTTGCCTTTTAAAAAAAGAGATGTATTACTGTATTTACTATGTATATATATGTATTTATTTATTAACGTTTTTATAAGATCTGATGATATGATCAGACTTTTTATTATATATAACATTAGTGGTTTGATTTATATTTCCAATTTATATCACGATTTATTGTAATTTTTTAGTTTTGTTAATGTATTGATTTAAAAAAAAAATTGTAAAAGGTTCTGATAAGATCATTATGATCTTCTTTCAGAAGCCTTGTCTGTTTATCTTTGTAAACAACGACAAAAGTGAAACAAAAAAAAAAAAAAAAAAAAGCACGCGAAAATATATATATATATAAAAAACTAGTCAATATGTTTGGAAAAGCAGAAGACTATCCAATTTTTATAATTAGTTTTGAATAGATCCGGTTTCCGATCTGATTGTAACGGATATCCGATAAAACCGGAACCGGAATCGGTTTAGAGTTTTAACTATCCGAAAATCTGGTATCGGATTCGATTTCAACAAACCGAACTAGATATTCGGTTTTGCTCACCCCCATTTTACAGTGTCTTTTTCATGCCAGATTTTCATCAATATGACCCAAAAAAACTTTGTAACTGTTACTCTTTAAATTGTCAGTCATCTATAAAAAGAATAGACAATTCGCTTGGTAGAATATGTTTTTCAAAGTATAAACGATGAATAAAGACGATTTTGTTTTTTCAATGCTAAGTGAAATTTTATTTGATTTAAAGCATTCAGAAATTATAATTAGTTCAATATTCACACTAAAAAATATTGTCGTAAAAAATATTTTATTGTTACTATGAAATAAATTCACGACTCCTTCCTCACCGATGACGCAAAAGACACCCTGAATTAGCGTTGAACACCGGATATCTTTCTTCTTCTAATCACTGCCCCACGGCTGCAATAATTATAAATACATATATATGAGCTGCCAATTTTCAAAATGTACTAAGTCATAATAAATTGATTTTAAGAAAACGATGAAAAACGCAACTACTCATGGTTGCTAATCGACAGAAATTGATATTTTCTTTGTCTATTTTAAGGACAAAAATACTTTTAATTGGTCTTATATTTCAATTGATGATAAATTTTAGAATATTGAATGTAGAAAATTTAATTTAAATACATTTATAAAACGATTGTTATTTTTGAAATTTTTATAAAGTTTTGCTTTTTTGACCCAACATGACATACCTTTGAAATTTTTTTTTTTTTTGTATTAGGGATCCGGTAAGTATTCAAGGGTGTTGCGCTCCCCCTAAAACTCAATAAAATTTTGAAAAAACTTAACCAAGTTGTTTGAGAAAGTTTTAAGAATATGAACAGATCTTTTTTAGAATATAAGGAAGGGGGGGGGGACTATAATTGTTTGATCTTTTATACTCTATTTTTTTTTTATTTTGGTAATGTATGATCTACTGTATTAAATGCCTTTGACATATCAATAATAACTCCTAGCTTTTTAGATGCCCCAAGAAGACCAAACGGTCTTGTCACCAGGTTTTCTTTTGTTTCTATCTAATGGGCCCTTAAAAAAGATACCTAAAAAAAAAAATAAAAAAATTAAGGTCCTTGATATGTAATATAGGGAAATTTTTTTATATAAGGCGACATGTTTTTTTTTTTCATGCTACAGCTGTTGTGCTTATTTCAGCTGCAGATATGTGTTCAGTTTAAGGCACCCGTAGCGCAGTGGTTAAAGTGCTGGCTCATAACCGAGGTTCGACGCCGGCTCTAGCCCTTTGTGCAACAATGGAAGGAGTCGTGAACTTCCTATTTAAAAGTCTATCCGTGGTGCTCTGTAATAAGACCGTAAGGACTTCTGGAAGTACTTTAATAACTTTGGCCACCTAAAAGCAAATTATAATTATTGATTACTCATTTCATATTTTACATACTTACAGATACATGGATGTTATGTGATATATTTCTAAGATAAAAAACAACAGCTCGAAAAGTAATTTTCAAACTTATTTAAGCTATAAATGACAAATTCTTTGTTTTCTTATTAATATTTGTAGCTGGTTACATATTAGTTACATCAACTGATGATACACTTTTTCTCGAAGCAACTGAGACATTAAGTCATTTTTTATGTAGGGAGATATAATCATCGTTTCTAGCTTCAACTAAATGTTGAAGCTAGAAACGAAAAACTCACTGATAAGAGAACCTAGTTCTAGAGTAACATCTTCATTTGCAAACGTTCTTTTATTAAGTCTATTAAGTACCTGTTTTCGATCAAGGAGGTATAGTCCAGTTTTTATGAAGCCTGACTTCATACTTTGAATACCAGGTTCTTCAAATTTATTTATGAAACATTTTAGCAATGCTGGAAACTTGTCATTTGGTAGCTTTACGTTCCTTTATTCTTTCCTTTTAAGTTGTTAATACTTTTCTCCACTGAGCTTTCATTGGTTGAAACATTTAATGGCTGCATTAAATCTGTAGAGTTCGGAGGAAGTGCAATAAACTTGATGATGTTTTCTCCACACAAAGAAAGTACATATGTATTTATATGTGATGAAAAATTGTCTCCAATTAATTACGAGATACTCCTTTTGATCCATTTTCTGCCCAAGTTGTACACTAGGGTGGGCCGAAAAATTTTTTTTTCTGATTTTTGACTCGCTATACCACAAAAAACTTGTCTATAAGGTACCTAAGGATAATGCAAAAAAAAATATATATAATAATAATATTTTACTTCTGGAGCTAGCACATCGCGCTTAAATAATCGAAGAAGTTTTCCCTTTTTATAATTTTCTAACTGAATAAATAATAAAATAACTGAAATGAAATTGAATAAATTCTTTAGCAAATATCTAGAGTAGAAAAAAGTATTGGAATGGTAAATAAGAAATCTTTTTTTTTATTAAAAAAATATCTTTTCGACTAAGTCTTTTTTGAAGAATTATATTTTTTTACTTTTCGCTAATTTCTGTCAGTAGTGTTCCAGTCAATCATCTCTATATATTCGGTAGCAAGGAAATTAATTTTGGGTGGTTGAAAACTCCTGATAGACTTTCTTTGTATAGGTAAGCTTTATAGTTCTTCTTTAATCCAATTATTCCCTAGTATGAACCAGTTTGTCTACTACCATTGTTAAAAGCAAGTTTTCTGTATGTACTAAAAAAGCGTTTCTCTCAATTACTGGGTCTATTACTTTTAGCAAATCATTGGGAAAGAATCTTGACAATTTTACCATTTCAAATACATGTTCTGCTCCATTCGTGAAGTATTTACTTTTTTTTTTTATATGAAACCATACAGGGACATATGATTTCAAAAGAAAAGAAACTAAGATTTTGTGCTCTCTGTTGGGGTTTCAAGGCTCAAATACAATCGTAAAAATCTGTTTGCAGTTGTTAACCACCTTGAGTGTAAAATTGTTTCAGGTTCACAAACAGATAAATCTTCAGAACAACTGCCTGATTTAATAGCAGAACTTATATCCGACAAGAACTGCTAATCCTTGCCTAAAATTTTACGGTCAATTTCTGGAATTTTACAATCGACGCTAACAAATTTTACCACAGGTAATTTCTCACTCTTATTAAGCTGTGCGCCAATCGGACCGCTAAACGATTTTGGGCCTGTCGTTTCTCCTTCTAACGTATGAAATATGAACTGAACGTAATCGGATCCGATTACGTTCAGTTCATGAAATGAAAATCCAGCTTCATTCAAATATGAAATAATACTACTAACAATGTTTGAAATTAATGCTACTGACAATGTTTGAAAAACCCAGAAATTGGTGAAACATGACCATTGAGTAATGTTCCTCGTTTATGGTTTGTCAACACCGTTTTAATTTATGTTTTTCAACCATTAGAGTTTGTCCTTCCTCCCATCAAAATATAGTCCTTGAAGTAGGTTATATTTTTCCTTGCTCTGCATTTGAAGTTGTAAACAGTTATCCCCTTTTGCTCCTCTAATTTTATTTTTGTCAATAACAAGACTGTGATCATAATTGCTTACGATACCAGAATCTTGCAAAACAGTTGAGGGCATTGCTGCCGTTGCTCTGTCTGATAATCCATAGCGATCGCTTGTCAGAGCAGTATTTTTCATTGTAATGCACATCTGCCGTGATGGCTTAGTTAGCTTAAATTCTTCATCGATGATTTCTTCAATAGCTACGGAGGCATCACTATCGAACTCTTTTTACTTTAGTGTTTCATCTAAATGGTTTGAGCATGTTGCAATAATAGATTATTAGCGGGCAGAGTTATTTTAAGTTCAGAAAAATTCCTATCGTGTCTTAGTGTAATTTTTTTTTTACGTCAACACTTCCAATTCTACCAATACCATGCATTTTTTGGAAGTACAAAAACTTTAGTTTGATGATGGAGATTTTTTTTTCTTTTTCACACTTACAGATAATTAAAACAGAACACTCGCAATCACAAATTTCAGTGACCATTTTACATTTGCAGTCCAATGTTATTTTACACTTACACGCCGAGACATCAAACAATAATAATGATTTTTTAAAAATCTTCAACTCTCTTTTTGAACTTTAATTTTTCTTTATCACGCTTGAAAGATTTCATAAGATTGCGATAACTGTCATTGTAAAGAATTTATTTATAGGACAACTCTGTAAACCGTTACTGTGGGTATTGAAGCTTTATCAAACATTGATATAAGTTGTTGTACGAGACAATTTGAAACATAAGAAAACTTAACTGGCTTGTTGTTTGATTTGGCTAGTTTGTAATTTTCATTAAAACAACACTTGAGAGTTGGAAGTTTATTTACAGATAATTCTATTGGATGACCAAAAATCGGGCAATTAAATTCGCTATAAGTAATCTTTTTAAAAACATCCGTGGCAGATTGGTTAATATTATCAAATAATCAAAACTAAAACAAGTTGTTGTGGCAAGAAACACACCAATTTTGCAGCGCATTTTGGGAATACTCTAATGCGAACTTTATTACAAAAACGATAAAAAGCGAGTAATTATTCAAATATTTAAGTACAGATGTAAAATATTAGTATTATTTTTTTTTTTACATTTTCCTTATATACCCTTGAGGCATGTTTATTTCGGTATAGCGAATCAAAAATCAGAAGAAAAAATTTTTTCGGCCCACCCTATTGTATACATCAAATCTGCTTTGTAGACAAAATATGGAGAAATTATATACCCTTCTGCATTACTTAAATACATAAAAAATTTAGCAGACTTTTTTGAACTGATTATACTCTTAAAACAACTGGGAATCCAAAAGAACACATAGTTGTTACATAGTTCGAAAGTATTTTTTCATCAATTTTGGTAAGTAATACGCTAACACCTATTTTTTTTATTATGTAAACTTTTCAGTATATTCGGTATACTTGAAAGAGGCAGTTTTAAAAGTTAAAGAAGCATCTGTGTCAATTTACCACTTCTTACTTTATTTAAACATTTGGTTAATGATTACTGGGTATATAGAATATAATTGTGACTCTCAGCAACACGTTTAAACACGTCCTTGGCATAATCTAAATGTTACAAATATGATTTTTTTTTTTATTAGTATTTTATCCTAAAAAGAGAAATTGAAAATTAAATCAATAATATTATATCTATATACAACCTTTTTCCTGAAAAATAAAAAAAATATATTACATTGAAAATGTAATAATTACATTTTTGTATTTTAAACACAACCCCAGGTTGTGTTCAAAGCCACCAAAAATTGTGGCCAAAGCCATCCTATAATTTTTAATTAAAATTATTTTTAATAAAAAGTTTTATTAACTTGGCAACTATTATACAAGAATCCTCCTGTATAAATTTACTTTAAGTTTAACATCACAGCCCACTAAATTATAAACAGCAGTTGCAGCCAACGAATAATTTTGAAAAAGTTTTAAAATTTTCCTCTAATAAATAAAAAATTTAAATCAATAGTTCCACAAACTAGAATTAATCTTAGTAATAAATAAACAGAACAACTTTACTTTTATGATAAACCCCATTTTGAAGAAGACGCAAACTTTTTGATAATTGGCTCGTTTGAACCCATACCTGACAAAGCCATTTTGTGTTAAACTATACGATAAAAATTTTTTGTGAATGTTTCTTTTCTAATAACATTCATCCAGTCTATTTAATAATGTTTTTCTCTAACAAACGGCATTTATTATCTCTTTCCAATATAGCAATTATATCGCTCGGAATAGGTTGTGTAATACAGAATTTTGTAACTGATTACTTTTAATTGATTTTGCAACTAATTACGTTTCAAAGCAAAAAGATGATGAACTCTCGCATACATACATATATACATATATCTGCGACCATTACACAATTTATAATAAGTGCAAATATGACATTTTGCAAGAAAAGACTTAATTTAAAAAGAAAAATTAATTTGTTGCCCGTAAATCGGTTAATAATGAAAATCATATATGGACCAATCAGCTACAGGTATTTCTGTATAAACTACAGCAACCATAGTTTGAACAAATTAAAGAACTAACGAAATATAACAAAACTGCATACTTATCTCAAAACGATCAATTTTGCACTAATCATATCCGCAGATATATACGTACATACATGTATTTAGAATCGACACATTGAGGTATACACTACTGCTTTGAATTATATTTGGTAACAAAACTATTAGACATTAACAAGGCGACAATAAGATCACATATAAAAAGTTATTTACAAAATAAATGCTAAAATAATCTTATTCACCAGACACCTTTTTGATAAGATCGTCACATATTTGAGCGAACTCTTTATTTTCTTTTGTCTAAATATAATATAAAAATATAATATAAAAATCATGCAAATAATAAAAAAACTTACTTTACCTTTATTTTTAAACAGGTAGCATAATAAATATAAAATTTTGGGTTTTTTTTTTTTTGGGATAAAGATCATTAAGTCAGAATAACTGCACAATACCCATGTCTCAACATCTTAACGTTGTCTCAACACCTCAACGTTGTCTCAACTCCGCAACGTTGTCTCAGCTCCGCAACGTTGTCTCAACACCGCAACGTTGCTTCAAGCTGGAGTAGATAGTTTATAAGAAAATAAGAGCTTAAATAAAAAAATCTAATTGCTATCTTATTTGAAAATAAGTGCAAAAAATCACCATTAACCGCTTTAAAGACACCATTTTTTTTGTAGAATTACAAAGAAAAGCATTATTAAAAATAAGGGAACGTAAACAAAACGAAAACATTCCAGCGGAAGTTTATTATTTTTTCTGTATTAAGTTAAAGTTTCATTATAATTATGACATAGTTCATTATGAAACATATTATGAACTATATGTAAAAAAATTAAATTAAAATAAGATAGAATCGGGAAGACTTGCATCTTTCAATTTTTGCTCGCTAGTCTTATGGTCTAATAAAGGTATTCCCGCTGGAAGCAATTGATTTTGCTAAAAAAAGTTGAAACTCGCTGGTGCCTATTAATTACCCAAAACTATGTTTCTAAAATATTTGCTAAAAACAAATCGTATTTTATTACCGAATTGACTTTTTAATAATTAGTTTAAAACGTTTTCGAGCAGTAAAATCTCAAATATTTTTATTTTAAAAAGTGAATAAAATTATTATTTCATCAACATTATTATAAATCCCCCATGTTTTTAATTAAAACATGTTTTTTAATTAAAACTCACCTTTTGTTCCACAATAGTTTCGAGACTATTAATGCGACTTTGCGCTTTCTTTAAACTCGCTTGAAGGCCAGCTAAATCTATTTCTTTTTGTTTGCGAACTTTATTTATTTCGATATTTGCGCTAAAAAAAATTGTATTTATTTTTAGAATTTAAATAACTAAAATCAAAAAAATGTTTTCATCTATTTTTAAATTATTAAACGCTCTTAAAAATTCAATTACTTCTTTTTAAAATAATATCATGATAAGGGATGGTCCATAAAGTACGTACGCTCGGAGAGGAAGAGGAGGTCTGCAAATGGCGTTTCTGAGATAAGGGGGCAGTAGGTCAATTATAAAAGTATGGAGACACTAAATTTAAAAAAATATTAGAAAATGTTGGGTTAGTAGGTTAAAAGCGTAGGTACTTTTAGGGAGGTAGAGAGTACTCAAAAAAGCGTACGGCAAATTACGCGCGGGGGGGGGGGGTTGGGGGTTGGGGGTGGGGGTGGAAGGGTGGTGGCGAAAAAAAAAGCGTACGTGCTTTATGGACGACCCCTAATATTCATGAGTAAACATTTAATTACTTACGCCTCAACTTTTTCGGCAGCATGTTGCTTAAGCTGTTGATACCGCTCTTCAGAACGTTTTAATTTAGTCTGAAAATCTTGAACAGATGCTTTTAAATGCTCTTCGTTTTGTTTATAAGTGTCAATTGCGAATTTAAGCTTTTCGATTCGTTTGTATGCGTCCACAAGGTTAGTTTCAGCGTCATGTAGTTCTTGCTGTAGCTGTGAAATTTTTTTTTTACCAAACTTTAGCGTGTTTATATTAGTATGAAATAAAGATATTAAACAAAAAATTACAATGATTAGAAGCCGGTAGCTTTTTTTAAAGCTACCGACTCGAGATTATACTTCATTAAAATCAAACAAGTTTATATTTTATTAAAATCAAACGAGATTATATTTCATTAAAATCTATTTTTATAAAACACCTTACCCTCAGTCAAAAACCTGAATTAATATAAAATATTCGCTTAAAATTATTTTAAAGATAAAACCTTAAATTATACTTTAAAATATTTAAAAATTGTAATATTTATAGTTAGTAATATTTAATAACCTATATTTGATTTTCGAAATTTATTACATTTGTTGTTAAAAAAAAAAATTGTGGTAATTTTTAACATTTTATGTAGAAAGTATCTTTTATTATGAAATATTTAATGTTTTTTGCTTTTTTTTCACGCAAGTTTCATGCTGACAGTTTTTAAATACGATCGGCCAAAATTAATTTGCTATACTTTTTACAACTTTATTTTTTAACAAATAGGTACTACAGTTTAAAAAAAAAAGGTGGCTTTTGAACCAAATTAGCACACAGGTCGGCATCTATTATTTGCTGCATATTATTATAGCAACGTGTTGTCGAGTTTTGTTTTGAATTACCGTTTCCAACGATGAAAACAAGTGCTTTGAGTACATTGGCAGATGGAAAAAATAATAATTGCACAACAGGAAACAGAAGCAGTAAGTAAGTTATTCATTAGTTAATTTTTCGTTCTTTACATTTGTAAAATCGAAGTTTAGTTCTTTACAGACTTTAAAATATAGGTCTGGATTCTATCAAAAACATCAATGTAAAAGATTCTGCGTCAAATGATCACTCGCGAAAACAAAAAACAAAAAAACAAACTAACTGCATAACAGTACTGTGCCAAAAAAAAAAACAGAAAGTTGGTGGCGAAATTATAGCGCAAAAAAAACATGCATCTTGGGCGTGAATTGTCTGAGGGCGTAAAATATCTAAATTTAATAACGGTAATCCAAAAAAAAAAAAAAAACAAAAAAAAAAAACTTTTCAAATCTTATCAAAAAAAAATTAATAAACAAAAAAACAAGAATTTGTTCAGGGAAAGCTCTTGTAACCTTTAAAAGATGCTAAAGACAACTGATGCGAAAGAAAAATATATTTTTTAATTTTTTATTATAAAAAGTTTTATTAAAATTATCTACCGAAACCATATTTAATAAATGTTATCAATTTAGTATATAAACACTAGGCAATTATATACTAAATACTGGTGTAGATTAAAAACTGTATCTTTTTGGAATGACGCGTTTTGAAAAGTTCGCTTTTGTTATATTTATAAAAAATAGATGATAATAAAATCCAAATTATTTGGTCAATTAGCCTAGAGATTTATCAACAACTATTAATTAATCGATAATGATTTGGAAATCGGAGTATATTTAATGAGGGCCACAACCCCGTTTTTGTGTTGGTGGTGCGATACCTAGTTAAAACTAAGATATTAACAGTGATTTAGAACTTAAAAAACGGAACTAAGGTCAACTTAAGTAAACAGTACAAAAAGAAAAAAAGTAAATACATTATTTTATAAAAATATGTTTTAAGTAATTAACTAAATATAGTTTTAACAATACCTGTTCTTTAGCGCGAACTGTTTCAGATAACGTTTCTTCGCTGAACTGGTTAAAATGATGCGTGTTTTCTATAATCAAAGTAATTCTTTAGTTATATATTTTTTAAGATAATTATTAACGTATAAAAAATAAATAAAAAAACGATCATACAAAACAAAATTTTTTCATTGTTCATTTTTAACTAATTTCATTTACCGGTTAACTCAACAATGGTTTTCTCGTATTGCGCAACAACCTGCTTCATGTCATTGTTCTCACGACGGATACTGTCCATTTTTTCACGATGGTCTTGTTCTAATAGATCACGCATTGCAATTTCTTCTTTTATCTGTAAATCAAGCAAAAAACAAAAGATGTTTATTTTTTCGATTAAAAAACTCCTTAATTCCGAGCAGTTAAAAATAAAAATAATAAATATCTTATTTAATTTACTTTCAGTTCTAAATCATCTATCTTTTTCAACCAGTTGTCTTCTCTTGTTCGTACAACTTCATCGAGATCGCTCTGTGTGTATAGAAGTGGCTAAGAAGGAAATAGTAAACTCATTATCGCATAAAATCACGTTTTCAATTAATGATTAAATTTAGTACATATAAAATATAGAGTAACAATATAGCAAATGAAAGAATAGCCAACGTAAAAAAAAGTATTTTTAGGCGTGTTTAAAACATTTGGATTTAGATGTTTACTAAATTTAACATAGTTTAAATTATTTTAGTTAGTTAAATATAATGAGAGAAGAAAAAAAAACTTCAAGTAGTGCATTTTATTGGGGCAATCCTTTTTTTATTTTAGAAAACATTGCGTTGCAAAGTTTAATATGAAAAAATTTAAATGGGGTAAAGAGTTGTTAAAATTTCTTTAGAAGGGGAGAGGTCAAATTAATGTTAAAAAGTGCGTACACAACAGTTGAAAGAAACTACATTAATAAAACATTAGTAATTTTTAAAGCATATTTTTGATTGTGTTTTTTTTTTTTTTTGTAGTCATTCATTTATAATTAAATTGTAACAAATATTTCTATAAAGACAATTCAAAAACTTAAATAATAATAAAGTCAGTTAAACACATCTTTCACTAAAGCATTTTAAACCCAGGAGAGTTATTATAGAATATTGTATAAAAATATTCTTTTTTTTTAAATCGAGTTTTTCAGTCGAACGTAAGTTAAGGAAAAAAACAGAAGATAATTTAAAAATTTAGTTAATGTTTTTCATGTTTTGAAGTTTAGCAATGATATGAAGAATTATTAATTAATTACAAAAGTAATAATTGTTAATTTATTAATAAATAAATTAGTTTTTGGATTTTTTTTATTAATAATTAAAGTATTTTTATTATTTATCAAAAAGAATAAAATATAAATATTAAGAATGGACAAAAATATTACTCCCGGCGAAGAACTTGAAATGCTTCTTTCAGATTTGAACAAAATGAAGTCATCAATTCAATCTTTGAATATGAAATCAGCTATGTTATGCATAGATCTTGCATCTTTACATGATCCCAATTTGGAGAAAGAAATATATAATAACAAGGTGAAGTGTGAAAGTATTAGCGCTAAATTTTTAGAAGAAACGCAATTAAAAGCTGAATAGTTTAGCAGCCGATTTTTTCAATCCAAGTTATAACGTTAATTTGAAAAAATGTTGATTTGAAAAAATGTTAATTTGAAAAAATGTTAATTTGAACAAAAGTTGTAGTTTAGATTTTATATTCAAACAAATAGTTTTCAACTTAATGCAAAAAGTATATTATATATAAAAGTATAGTAATATATATTTTTTGTGCCATAACCTGTCACGTTTTCTTTAAAAATATTATAAGAATAACAATAGATCAAGTGCTAATACTAAAAAATTTAATAGAAATAGATCAAGTACTAATTAAATAGAAGTGTTTTAATGGATTTGGATTTTAATAATTTTCAATAATATCTCCAAAACGCGTTATATACGAGTTAACAGATTTGAGAGATGAAACTTGACCTGACATAATTTACACATTAAAAAACTTTTTATTTATTAAACTAACACCAATTAGTAGTTATAATTAAATGGAATAAGTTGACTTAGAATTCCTAATATGGTAGATTCTACCACATTAGGAATTGTTAATTTTTGCTTATTGTTTCATATCATTTCTATGCTCGTTCATATTATTTCTTAAAATTCATGGAAAAATACTGGCGAGAGATAAAAGAAAATTCTCAGCTAAAATTTTTAATTAAAGCATTAAGTTTTTGTTTATTATTTTATTTAACTGATTTTAATATGAAATAGTATGAAACCATCTTGCAAAAATAATCAAATTGTTTTGCAAATCTTAGACTGGGAAGTTATTCGTAAAATTGAATTTATACGTATCGTTAGTTTTATTAATAATCACGAAATGATTTGAGAAATTTCTAAATAGTTGATATGCATGAATTTTTGTGCAGTGCCTACTTATTTATGCATTATTTGCATATTGCAAAAAAGTAGCAATAAAATATAGAGATATTAACCACAAAAAATAATTACAAAATTGTAATTACTGCAAATTTTTTCCTCCAATTTTTTTAAGAAACAGATTACAATGCAATTTTGAGTTTTTAACGAAGGAGTCTTCCGTAATGTACGCAGGTATGGGAGAGGGGGAGTTACCCGAAAACGCACGAATGCGTTTAAGGAGTATAAAGACAGCAAATTGGTACGCGGTTTGACAATTTCTCGTTCTCTCTCTCTTAAAGGTGATTTTCCACTCGTCCGTTTTTCTCTGGGAAAGGGAAAAATAATCACGTGAGCATGCGCAGTTTCCTTACGGACAAATAAAAACATTTATTACGCATGCTCACGTGATTATTTTTCCCTTTCCCGTAGAAAAACGGATGATTGGAAACTCACCTTAAAACTTTACTTTTTTTTTCAACAAAAGTATTGAATTTCACGAGTTTAAAAAATCAATATTACGTTATGTAACAGAGAAATGTCGAATTTGAATTTTTTGTTTTGCATGTATTTGGGGGCGGGGGTGCCAGTAGTGATTTTGTAATAAATTGTGCGTACGTACGCAGAGGAGGTTGATAATAGCAAAACGGTGCGTACAAGGGGATGAGGAGAGGATGGTGGGTCCTGAATTAAAAGTTTTACTATGTACATACTTTATGAATGCCCCCAAAGGAAATATAACTGCAAGTAGCAGTTTTTTTGTTAATTGCGAGATCATAGAATGCATTTGCTTTCCCTTTAATTAAATCATTAATTAAATTGTCCTTTTCTTCCAATCTTTTAGAATCAACTTTTTTTTTCTGAACTTCTTTTACTTTTAAACTGACATGAATTTCGATATAAGTTTACCTTTATTACGTTTTTTTTTTTTCAAATAGATCTTAGTCTATTTCTTTAACAAAATTAATGATTTGACAAATCATTAGTTTTTAAACATTAACAATTTGGGAGGGCCTCCAACCCATTAGCCACGGCATTTTTTTTATATGTAATATTTTCTAGAAACCTCAAACTTTATTTTATTCTTCAAGTCTTGAAAGTCACAAGAAAAAGTCAAATAATACTTTTGGGTATTGAGAAAATCAAGTTGTTTATATCGACATATATAGATAAATAGAAAATAAAGCTTTAGACATTTTCATGTAAAGTTTAAGAAGTCAGATGCTCAGAGTTTTTACTAAGTTTATAATTAAAGAGTAGGTTATTATTGCTTTATTATAATTTTTTTAAACAATTCAAATTGAAATACTTTTTGATTCTTTTTCTCAAACTTTGATTTTAAATAAAATGAATGTTGAAATTAAAATTATAATTAAATCAAAAGTTCAATTCATTATATAATTAATAAGAATAAGATTTTAAATATTTTAAATAAATAAAAAAATTAGTTGCGCGGATCCAGCATTTTTTGATGTTTGATATAGTTAACTTCCTGACATGGAACAAACTCCAAATATTTATATGTTTTTACTCATGTCAAATAAGGATGCTTTGCAAAAAATTGTGATGATTGGAGTCTGGGAAGAAAAAAACCCTAAAAATTTTGGCCACAACTGCCTCAAACAAGAGAGCAACAAGTTGATAATATATTTTTTGTGCTATTCTTAAATAAATTTATATTTATCGATATATTCTAAGTTTTAAAAAAATAACCTCATTGCGTTCAAAAATAATGACTGTATAAAATATGTTACCCCCTCAATTTGAGGGGGGGGGGGCTCAAACTTTGTATAGTCATAGTTTTTGAACTATAAAAGATTTTTGTATGAAATTTAGAATTCATCGATAAATATAAATTTATTTAAGAATAGCACAAAAAATATTTTATCAACTTGTTGCTCTCTTGTTTGGGGCAGTTGTGGCCAAAATTTTAGGGTTTTTTTCTTCCCAGACTCCAATCATCACAATTTTTTGCAAAGCATCCTTATTTGACATAAGTATAAACATATAAATTTTTGGAGTTTATTACATGTCAGTAAGTTAGCTATATCAAACATCAAAAAATGCTGGATCCGCGCTAGATATATCATTTTACCAAAATTACCTTTGAAGAAACAGAATTATTTGGAGCGTCTTCAATTGCGTCGAATTGCGTTATAATTTTTCTGTCAGAGGTAAACTTGCTTATAACATTTAGCTCGCTGCCTTCTGGAGAAATACGCAAGACACCGGCCAAATTTTCATTTAATTTGTACTCGTCGTTTAAAGTGCAAGAGGGACATTTGCTAATTATATCTGACTCCACGTTTTCCTGGAAACATTTGGAGCTTTTTGAATCAACATTCGCAAGTAAGACTCTATTTTTGAACTGTCTCCCTTGTCCGCTCGGCTTTATTTTCTCCTTCATCCCGAATTCGCTCGAGTAATTAGTATCTTGAAAGCTTGCTATAGCATTAACATCACCCTCTGTACCAACTACATTTTGAATCACGCGGTTTTTTTCATTTTGCAAACATGAATTTGAACCTTTATTTGGAAAATTCCTTGGCGAATGTTCGATAAACTCGTCTGAGGTATTCAAAAGAGGCTTTTTTTCCGATGTAGGAAGCTCCATATTTTTGTTAAGATCTTCATTACCCTCACCGTCATGTTTGTTTAAACTCTTGCAGTAACCGCAAAGTAAACATTTCAATAAACTTAAACACCCTGTGGCATCGCTGCGTCTCTCATTTTCAGTTTTTGCGTTACTTTCGTTGACTCGCATAATAATTATAATAAAAGTGATGAGTAATAATTAACCACAAAATTCTCCGTAATAAAGGCTATAGCCGCAGTAGTATAAATATAACCGCGACATAAAATATCATTAGCTTACAAACCAACTACAGCAATATCATTTAACTTAAACATCGTAACTAACAACAAATCTTTAACTTCATCTTAAAATTGAAAAAAAGGACAGATGTTTTTAAAATAAATAGGAAAAAAAAATTTTTAATTAGACTTGCGTTCTTCTAGTTCCGGACGTAAAACTATGCTCAAAGTAAAAAGATCAACGCTAAAAACCAAAACTTCGCGCTCGAACAAATTTCAATGCTTTTAAGATTGTAGGAATTATTTAAACTACGAATTATAAATATTATGGAATTACTTATATATCATGGATTTCCATGAACAAGTAACTAAAATTTACTTTTGTAATTCAAATATAACAATTCGTCAAAACGTGTAAAGATTTTAAAGGACGTTTATCCTATTCGTTTAAAATTAAAAAAAATATATAGAAAAGTTGAAGCTGTAAAAATATTAACAATTTAAGTAGAGAACACTCAAATAGATTCAAAGATTTGTAGAAACAGATGTTTTTATTATTTGTGTATGTAATCAGTAAAAACGAGGTTTGTACAATTGCGTTAACACATTTTTACTTGAGACTATTTTAAGTGTGACTAAAAAGCATACCATTTCCCTTAGTGTTCTTTAATAGCAGGAAAACATTTAGGTTCAAGCATGCTAAAATTTCAAATCGTCGGTATTAGCGCAAGGCCTAATAAATGCCAAAAAAACACTTTTTGCAGGAGAAAGAAAAAACTTTCTGAAACGGCAGGATACTTAATTTTATGCTCTAAACAATAATGCAGAAAAAAATATAATATACTTTTTTTAATATAACGGAAGATTATAAATAATCTCGCTAGCCAAAATGTCGGCATTTTGGATAACTTTGATTTAATTTATAACAGTGGTCATTTATTCTAAAGTAAAAAAGATCCAACATTAAAAAATATTTCCAATAGTTAAATAACTCTACAAATTTTACAAATAAGCTATGTAGCTAATAATTATAAATAGCTAAAAACTGCTTGTGATCTAATCGTAAATTGAATAATTAGCGTGCATAGGTTTACCTTTCGATTCAACACAATGGAGACACCACATCAAGCCAAACCTCATGCTGACAACAAGCAACAAGCAGTTGTTAAATGCAATTCTTACAAATTGTTTACATAACAGATGCTTGGTTTTAAATTCGTTTATTTAAGCAGATATTGTCGAATGCAGTGTTAGTGTTTCAACTTTTATTAGGCTTAATGGCTAGCTTGGCTAGAGATCGAATTTTTGAGCGGGTTGATGCTATCATTTGCATCAACCCGCTCCAAAATCGCTATCGCTGTTGTTTTTTTCCTTGTCACCCTATTGGTCGCATTAATCCTACTTTTTGCCACTCCACCTGACTTACGAAGAATTCCTTTAACTATTGCTCCAAAATTTTCAATCTTCTGGACAGTTAGGATGATTTTTGTTTTTTCAAATTTTCTTTCTTCCACTTCCGAATATTCTTTCAACGCTTTGAGTAGTCTTAAACTTATTTATAATATATATTATAACCTTACTTATTTATAATAAATATTATAACCTATATGACTGTAGATTTTGGTACAATTTTTATGTTAAGCGATCATGCGACATGAAATCAATGGATATTTGAAGAAAAAATTTCATAATTTCTTTACGCACTTAAATTTGTTTTTGTGACATTTTGGAAATCATTGGAATTGTAAACAAGTTTACCACCACAATTAAAGATAAAGAAATAACGTTTAATTTAAAAAGTTTGAAAAAAAAAGCTTTTATGGTTCTAGAAAAACCATAATTTAAAGTTGACCAGATTTTTCCGTGTCCACCCGATACACTTTCAGAATTATTTTGTGCATATTACATTTTCTCCTCAATATATACATTTTTTAAATAACATAAAATAATATAATACTTATACATAATTTATATTTTTATTGAACGCCATTGCACCGCAATTGGCAGCAGAGGATAGTTTCTTTAAACTAAAAAAAAGTTATTTAGCTTCTCGGAAACAATGAGTTAAATAAGGTTATTTAGCTTTATTAACATGTTTTGACCGAATTTCAGCGAATATAAATTACTTTCAGTTACATAAATATTTCTGAGGTGAAGCATTAAAAGAGTTAAAGGATTAGAGTATTGGTCATTTGCTTAAAACACTGCATAAGAAAAACTTGATAGTAATAAACTACTATAATTAATTAAGCAAATATAACTAAAAAAATGATAAATCAATTAACAATGTTATTTATTAAAGACCAAAACTTCAACAAGAAATCATGACAATTTTAATAAAATTTGGACAATATCCAGTTGCTCTAGCTTGCTCTAGTTGATAAAGCAGAAACATATTCTCTTGTCATGGTAACAATTGGAGGGTTAGAAAGTCAAAAACTAAAACCATTTGTTTCCAACTGCTTTGGAATAATTAAAACAAAAACTGAATTAAAACAAGATGTATTCCAAAAAAAAATTTACTTTTTATTTTATTATTATTTTTACTGGAAATTTTTTTTGTATAACAGTTGATGAAGTTGAGAGTAAAAATGAAGTTATAGCTAAGGCTCAACAGGAAGGTTTCAGAGATGAATACAGCAACATTATAAAAGGAGATTAGTATTAGTATTATTATATCTTAAGATTTTAACTATCTAATTATAATCTAATTATGACAATCAACCATTAATTATGACAATCAACCATTAATTATGACAATCAACCATTAATTATGACAATCAACCATTAATTATGACAATCAACCATTAATTATGACAATCAACCATTAATTATGACAATCAACCATTATTAAATCTCAAGATTCTAATCATCTAATCATCTAATTGTCACAAGCAATCATCAGTAGATCTCAAAATTTTATATAATTTTAATATAAACTCATTCCTCAATGCAAACAGAAGGTTACTATTGAAGTTTTGACAGGCATAGAAACAAACTTTATTGGCAAAAAACATTGAACAAAAAAAAAAGTTTTCAACAACTTAGTATAAAACTGTACAAGTAATAAAAAAATTAAGTGAGTCTTCAATGCTCCATCAGGACCTCATCTTGGTAGTATATTTAAATTAATGGCCAAGGTTACAAAACATGGAATAGCTGCAATACTTGGAACTGCAATATGAAAAAGTCAATATAATTGATAAAGAAGTTTTATTTTTGATTATTTTATTTTTGATCATTTTCATATCAAAGTGTAGATATAAAATATGACATTTCACTAATTTCTAATCATTTTTAACTAGGCAAGTGGGATGACAGTTTGTTCCTGACTTTCACTTGATTTTTAGTTAAAACCAAGTGTCAATTTTAATACACCATTTTAAGAGAAGATAACGATGGAGAGAAGCTAACATTATCAAAATAACATAATTAACAATTAACAAAAATTATCAAAATGGTCTAAATGAAATAAAAAAAATAAAAAATGCCAAAATAAAACAGATGACATTGTGTTCTCTGGATACACCAGAAGCTTGGTAGAATTGCAAAAGTATTTGAAGGTAAAGATGAATTTATTAGATTTGTAAAAATTGGTGAAAAAAAATTTTTTATGACTAATAACAAGATGGTGTCTTCTTGAGTTTAATTTTGATAGATAACAGTCCATCAAAAAGGGGGAAATCAACAAATTGATTTAGCAAGTTTGCTTCGCTATAAAATTGATTTAAAAAAATGTAAGCTATTATCAATTAATAAATCAAAATTAAACTTAATTTATTAGATCAAATTTAAAATAAAAATTTACAATACCTATAAACACAATAGGAGGACCTACAAATACACCAAATTTATTTAAAAAATAATAGCAACATAAGAATAATTTAACATGTAAGTAATTATTACAGATAAACATTTTTGGTTGACTGAAATTTTATTTATCATAAATATGAAGTATTAATTACAGCTTACTCTTTTGCCGCAGCCAAATATTTAACAAAATTAAAACAATTGCAGTTTACTATTAATTGGTCTCAAACTCAACTTTCAAAAATTGAATTCCCCCTATAAAAAAATATATCTTTTTTTTTGCTGGGACCCTAAAAATATATTATAAAATCAAAATTTTAAAGCTCGAAATTATTTTAATAAGCACATGACTTTTCAATTTGTGACAAAATTGAATTTCAAAAACCAATAAAATATATATTACCCTATTTAGGAACCTTTTTGATAGTATCTGATGCATCAATATATTTATTGAAATAAGGTCTAGATGCAGTGCTCTAAACAATTGTCAATCATCAGAGCTTTTTTGGCCTTTCCTAACTCTTGACTGTAGTGGCAATTAACTATAAGTTACCTTTTCAGATAAAATTCTAATTATAGTGCCCCAGTCAAAGGTCGCGCAGATCAAATTGAGCGTTGATGATTTGCCAATTTTTCATGCACAGTAGGAGTTTTACTTAATACAATTGCAGTAAAATAAAAAAATCAAATCTACCTCAACCAGGTCAATAGCACCAGAAAGAGATTTATCTGCCTTATCCACTTTACTAACCTAAACAAAAAGTTTATCTCCTTTATCCAATTTACTAAAGTATACCAGAAAAATGAATTGAAATTGAAAACAAAAATTGTATTTTGAAATAAACATATTCATTGTTACAATAATTTCTAATACAGTAACTAATAACACTCTATATTTGGTACTAGGATAAAAACTCACAATAAAAAATTCCTTTCAGCATTAAAAAAATTCAGCATTAAGATTAACAACATTAAAATAAAAAAATTCCTTACAGCATTTTTTGATTCCTCAAACGAATCAGTAGACAAAATAGCATAGGATTTTTGAGCAGAGACACTCTGTGTCAGAACACTAGAAGTTGCCTGACCATCAGTGGCATCAGACATAAACAAACTATCATTCCTATTGCAAAAATTCTATATTTAAACACCTTGCAGTATTTTTAAATTATATTAATGTATTTTGTTTTAATAACTTAATCAAATTTCTTTTATTTTTCTAAATTATTTATCAACAAAGTAGAGATGTAGTTACATGTATGTGCAAAGTAGATATATATAGTAAAGATTTACATAGCCAAATATATCATATTAACTATATTTAATATTACATAGTCGTGGTAACATTTGGTTATAGGGGATTTAATTATTTTGAATATTATTTTTATTGTTGTTACTTTTATTTTTTTCAGGGATACAGAGTCTTTTAAAAACTGAAATGACTATTTTTTCTTGGTTTCTGGTGCCCAGGAGCTCTAAAATTTTTAAGTGACTTTCAAAAATATTAATGAGATTTAAGACTTGTAATTTATTATTATTTAATTGGAATCCTGGTGTCCTTATTACCATTATACATAAGAACTCTAGGTTCAAAAATAGTGTGTTCCTCTAAGTATTTTTTCTTTGTCTAAGTCTCTTAGTATTTTTTCCCAAAAGTAGTCCCCAAAAGCGTCTCTACATTTTTAGAGCTCTTGGATATCAAAAAACAGAAATAATTGTTTTGTAACTTTCAAATCTAAAGTCTTCTTTAAGACTGATTTTTTTTATAGACAAACTATGACTGTTAAAGATATTAAATATTTGTTGTTAAGTGTATCAACCTAATAATAGTTATCAACTGTTTTAAATTTTTTTTTAAAACTCATAAACTATATTATTAAATAATTTTTAAATGTATTAAAAAACATTCGAAAATTAAATATAATGTAATCTTTAGTAAGTCAAATACTTGAATGAAGACAAATCCTGAAAGTCTTGCTTCAATGGTGCTTTCTCTGGTGTTGCACCTAAAATAAATTTAGCAAAATCATTTAAGGAACCCTAAAAACTAATCGAAAAATTTTTAAAGAATAAGTTTTATTATATAATTTATTAAATATATTATTTATATAAAAAAAGTATAAAGGTTGCTGTTTAAAATTATATGTAAAAAAGGAGTTTACAACATAGAAGCGTCAAAAATATAAAACAAACATTAAAAAAAATGCAATATAAGTTATGAAATACAAAACTTTATAATAACCTTATAATATAAAATCTAACTTTTTTCAAAATTGAATTAAAAAAAGAATTTCTGATATAAGCTTTATTTTTTATGTATAATTTAAAAATGTAACATCAAATTTTTTAAAATTATGCTGAAAATGTAATAAAAAATATATACATGTAAAGGTTTTTATATTATATATATATATAAAAAATAACAAAATAAAGTAATAAAAAATTAGTACCTGGAGAGTCAGACTGTAGCATTGGATCAAACCGAACATACAATGATTTACGAGCTAACTCAGCTTGCCTTGACTAAAATAATGTTAAAACAAATGTTATGTATGTAATCTTTTAAGTATAACAAATTTATATGAATTGAATTTAAACTCAATAGTTATGCATAAATTATGATGCTCATACACAAAACTAAAACACTTATGCATAAATTATGGTGTTTGATTATACAAATGTATTGATATTTTCTATTTACTAAAGAACATTTGTGATAAGGTTTAAACTCTTGAAGATTTTTTTATGAAAGATAAATAGTTAAACTTTGCCAACTTTATAAATGTTAAACATTGAATAAAAGAGGCTTATATTATTGAAAAATATTGAATGAAAGAGACTAATTTTATAGCTAACAAAGAACATCAAGTAATAATAAAAAAACAATTGATATTATTTAGAGTTCTTCAACAGTACATAAATTATTTGTTAATACAAACAAACAAACAAAATAATGGAAAACTCATCTCCAAAAAAAACAGAGCCTATTAAAAGAAATCAACCTAAAGCTGACTTATATGAAACACCAAATTTTGGAGATGAGGTAGTAAACAAAAAAATAGCAGAGTTACAACAGGGATTGAAAGATTCACTGAAAGACTCTCGTAATAAATTTGCACAATGCCTAGCATACAACAATCTCGGCACTGCATATTTCCGTTTGTTCAAGTATGATGCGGCAGAGATTTGTTTTGATTTGCACTTGCAAATTGCAAAAGAATCAACACATTTGATTACTTTTGGAAATAAGAGTAAATATGAAGCAAAAACTGCTATAATTAATTTGGGTTGCACATACCATATGAAAAAAGAGTACGAGTTGGCACTGCAGACATTTCGTGAGGCAATAGACTTAGCTGATGAGGTAAAATTAAGTTTACATTTTTTTATAACTTTGTTTAACAAGCTCTACTTAATCTGAATTTTGTTTATTATAAATTGAATTATTCGTTCAAATAAAATCATATACTTACACACCACAAATCATACACTTACACACCACAAATCATACACTTACACACCACCAACACCACCCAATAATATTAACACCAAATTATAACACCAAAATTAAAGTAATACATAACTTTGATAGTCATGTTATTGCATAATAGTCATTTAATATCTTAGATAACTGATAGTAATGTTGAGAGCAAACATAACATTACTATCTGAAAACTTGTAAAACAGAACAGGGAGTCTTTTTTTAACTTTAAAGTCCAACAACTGACATTTGAACATTGCTACAGTTTTTCATAACCTCAGAAAGGAGAGAAAACATCTAGATTTATTGGATAATCATAACTAAACACCTTACATTAATTTTACACCTATCAACAATAACATTGAATATTTCTACCTTAAAATTTTATAAGCCTCTTAAGCAACAATACCACATAAAATTAACAAAACCAAAGAAAAAAAAAAAAACTAAAATTAATAATTATTCTTTTTAAGAACCATATAAAAAATTAACAAAACCTAAGGTTAACAATTATCCTTTCTAGAAACAACATCACTAACTAACAAATATATTTCCCATATTTATTTTTAATATTTCCCTTCTTCATATTTGATTTAATTTTTATTGAAAATACTTTATCAAGTTTAAAATTTTTATATAAAATAACTTATGTATATATTTTTTCACAAGTTGAACGATAAAGCTTCGAAAGCACGAATACTGAGCAACATGAGTAATATTTATGAGGACTGCTGTGATTTTGACTCAGCAATTGAGTGCCAAAACCAGCGAATGGAACTAGTAACAGAACTGTGTGACATAAATGGACAAATTAAAAGTGCAGCAACCCTTGGTTGTTTATATTGCTTAACAGGACAAATAAGAAAATCTCTAGAGAACTATGATAAAGTAATAACAAATTTACGCATGAAAATTGGTATGTATTTCTTTACAATAATTTAGCAAAGAGTAATAAATTGTAAATCATTTATATAAACTTAAAGTACCATTAGATTTTTTCAGGGTTTTTGTTATTTTAAAACACACATACACCCTTGTAGTCATTAATAAAGATATCAATATAATTTCAAAAAATATTTAAAACACACTTACATCCTTCTTTATTTATGACTTAATAAAGATAGCAATATAATTTCAAAACATATTTGGCATGCAAATAAAAAACTTTAGCCAAGTACAAAATAAATCATTTAAAATATAAATATAATTAATTTCACACAAACCATGTGCTATTCATAGTTTCAAGTTAAAAAGAAAAACTTTATTTGCATATAATTTTTCAAATATTTTTTTTTTTTTTTTTTACTTTTTTGAAAAATATAGTGTAAAAAATTATTATAATAAAATCTTAATAACAAATTTTAATTTAGTGCAAAAAAAACTTGGTTCCATATTTGATACCAATGCAGACGAAAATATTCAAGAGGACCCAGCATTTTACGATAAAGAAGTAATACAAAACAAATAATGATACACAAAAACCAGAGATTCCCATCATGGCTTTTCAACCATTTAATTGAAGTTGGTGTTGTAATAATCCAAAGTATAAATAAATACATAAATAAAAGAACAGTTATCCAGATTGAAAAAAAAAAAAAAATACTAAATGAAAAAACACTTATCAACAACAAATTGAATATTTATCCAGAACAAACTGAATATTTATCACACACACAAAAAAAATAACATTTACCACAAAAAAACTGATATTTATCACAAATAAGGGGACATTTATTACACATAAATGAACATTTATCACAAATAAATGGACATTCATCACAAATAAATGGACATTTATCACAAACAAATAGACATTTATCACAAACAAATAGACATTTATCACAAATAAATGGACATTTATCACAAATAAATGGACATTTATCACAAATAAATGGACATTTATCACAAATAAATGGACATTTATCACAAATAAATTGACATATATCACAAATAAATGGATATTTATCACAAATAAATGGATAACATTTATCAACAATAAAAGAACATTTATCACAAATGAACGTTGATCCTACACAAAAATGAATAAAAGAATTAAAACTTTTGAATGTATATGTATGATTACATAACACATGTAACAAAAATATTTTTGAATATTTTTTATATTTTAAAAAACAGGCAGAATAATTTAAAAACACACACATCATAATATATTTTTAATTTCATAACAGTTTTAACTATTGAATTGTATGACCAAATTTATTAATTCATATTTTAAATCTAATATCAAATTATAACAATTAAATGAGTTATCATAAAAATTATTTTGAAGTTAATTGGTTTTAGATAATTAGATGGAAATGGAATAAGTTATTGTATATTACATAATTTTTTTTATAAATTATCAACATATTGTTAGAAACTTTATTTTAAATCATTTTATAAATGTGAATGTTTTATTTATTTTAAAATCATCTTGTTCATTTTCTATTTCTCCTAATGAGTTATTCAAAAAACCTAATGAGCAATAAATCATTGTATTATAACAAATGATTTTGTGATATGAATAAAAAAATTTATACACATCTAAGAGAAAAGTATATCAAATGAAACTTTTTTTTGTGTCCAATATAGAAAAAGTGCTTGTGCATTTCTTAACTGTTGTCCAACAACCTTATTTTTAAAAATTTCCATCATTGTTACAGTTTTTCATAATGTCAGAAAGGAGAGAAATAATCAGGATCAATAGGATAATCATAACTAAATACCTTACATTAATTTTACACCTATCAACAATAACATTGAAAATTTCCATTTTTCATCCAGATGATTAGATACTTTAGCATACTTAGCTTAGCATAAAGCATCATTGATGACATCATACTGAAATAGGAGATATATAATTAAATTTCTATATACTATATCGATTTGCAAAAAAGCTCATTTAGTAATTTAACAGTTTTGATTAATGTGCATAATCGCATCATTTAATTTAGTAGATTTACACAATTATATACAACTCTGTAGATTTGAAAATGCTTGAAAATTTTATCCTTGAAATTGAAATTATAAATTCATATATTTAAAAATTCTAAAACACTGCTGTTTTGATTTTTAAATTTTTTTATATTCACCTCTGAAGACCAAGGGGACCACTTCAGTTAAGGAAGCTACTATTTATTTTTTTAAATTTGATTTGATTATATTGAATAATTTAGTAATATGTAGCTTACAATTTGGAAAAAATTAAATTTATAAAATATCAATTAAAACACATTTTTTGATTTTTGATTGATTAGTATTCCATTTATTAAAAAGAGAAACAAAAATTGATTGTATGGTCAAAATATTTGAAAAAAAAGTGTATTTGTCATTGCAAAATCTGAAGTTTGCATTACAATATTTTTGATATTATTAAATTAGAAAAAATAAAAAATTCACTATTTTCGAATTGTTAAAGTATTCTTCAAAATAAATATATAAAGTATTTATTCTGTCATATTTAATATTTACAGAATAAAAAATTAACATTTCAAAAATTCCTAACCTATTGATTTAATTATTTGTAATCCATTAGGATTCATTTATTCTTAATCCATTAAACTTTTTTGTTAAAAATAAATTTTTAACTAAAACTTGTTTTCAATATAACTTCACTTTAACAAGTCTAATATATATATATATATATATATATTTTTTAATTTTCTTTTATAAAATGTAAATAACTTTCAACTAAAAAAAAAAAAAAATACTCAAAAACACTACCATTATTTATTATGCTACATCTAAATTACAGAAGAAATATTAAAAGTTCTACACAAATTAACTCACACAGAGTTTAATCCATTAAACACCAAGTCAATATCCACAAAAAATTAAAAATTAAGCTAAGTAAATTTATGAACATTAAAATCAAAAAATGAAGTTATTAATGAATTAATGAAAATTAAAATCAATTGAATCAACACTTGAGTAAAAAGTAAAAAATAATTAAAATTAAGTTAAATATGATGTTAATATATATGTTTTATTAAACTAAAATAAATCACCGCAGCATCACTGTCTTTATCTCCACATTGTTCCAAATAATCCAGGTCATCTATAAAATCTCCTAAAGCATAATAGTTCATCATTTTACATATATAAACATAAAATATACTTTATAAAATCATTTAAATGTTAACTTTTTTATCTGCAAATGCAATATATTATTTTGTAGTCCTGGAAACATTTCACGGATGGCTTATTGAATCAAGAACACAATAAATTTAATCTCTTCCTCTTAAATAAAAATTATTTTATTAGCTTATTATATGTTTTTAATTAACTTTTTACCTTAGGATTAATATAAAATTTAACTAAGTTTTCTTGTAAGTGGTTATATATAATGCTCACATATGTCATGTAATGTTTTAATATAAAGGCATATAATAAAACAATGTGCTATTCTTAAAAAAAGTTTAAATGTATAAATATATGTCATAAATATAAAAAAATACATTTTATGATAGAAAAAAAAATAATAAAGCAAAGATAAAAATATTTAAAATATTTATATATAAAGGTATTTTTTAACATCTATTTTACACTGAATTATAGGTTACATTTTTGTTTATTATTTGTTTCATATATAAGAACTAAAAGATCAAGTAAGACTCAATAAAAACTAAACATGAAACCAGTGTATTATAATGTATAGCTGATAAATAGTAGTGTTTTAATATAAAATGTTTTAATTTAATATAAAAGTATCATAATGTATAGCAGATAAATATGGACTAACTAGCATAAGCAGAGATTGAGTATTGTATTAAGCAAAATCAGGAGAAACAAATGGTATGAATATGCAGATTATAAAGAAACCAAGATTTGTTTTTTTAATAAAATGCCATTTTAAAGAACATTGTGTAAAAGTACAGGTTTTATGCTTGTGAAGAACTTCACAATTGAATTAAACAAATGAGTAGATAATTAAATAGTAAAATGTTCAAAAAAGGATGTAAAAATATAGTAAACTATCTGCAACACTGTTATGGGATAAATGGACAACTTAATATAAATATCCAGTTATTTTATAACAATAATTACTGTATTCACCTGCCAAGACCAAAAGTAGTCCTTACAGACAAGAGGGCTAATGACAATGCTTTTTTACTTATAATTGTTGTAACAAATCTTGTTCAACTATACAACTCCAAAATAACTATAATCCATTATATATATATATATATATATATATATATATATATATATATATATATATATATATATATATATATATATATATATATATATATATATATATATATATATATATTACAGAAATTCTTTATCAAATGAATCTTCCAATATATTACTCTAATACGGCAATAGATATAAGCGTGCTAAAAAAAAAAACCAACAAACAAACAACTTAATACTATATGCTTTTTATAAATCTATCTGAATAAAGATCTGAATAAAGATGAATCTGCTGATAGATAATCAATGATCTTTATTTAGATCACCTTAGTGACAATACTTCAATCATGTGATAATAAGAGCAAGGAAAGATCAAAAAAATTTTACAAAACAATTTTTATCTTCAGCAACTACAGCTTTATTTAGTGTTTGAGGTAACATTTCATATATGGAGCAAACTTAAACTTCAGTATGTGTATGCTTATACCCAATAAAAATGCATGAAAGTAATAACTTTTTAATGTTTTAAACCTCCCCAAAATGAGGGGTATCAATTCGAAAGTTTGGTCAGTCTTTTAGTATTATTTTATGAATTATTCTCATTTAATGTAGCCATAAAAATAACAAGTTCAAAGCTTGCTACATGTCTGAAAGTTACCTCAAACACCAAAGAAAGCTCCTGCCATCCCTGCAATCCTTGATATAAAAATAGAAAAAGTAAAGCAAATCTTATGGACAATTGATTAAACAGACTGCAAACATGGCAAGGTTTACTCAGTTAACCCCTTAACCGTCAATGACATATATATATGCGACAATATATATGACAAAACTTCTTGAAAAATGGCATTGACGTATTTATATGCAAATATTTGTTTGAGAAAGAGTGACACTTACAATACATACCCATAAGCAGTGAAACCAGTCCTATTTTTTAGAACATTCTTCTAAGGAAACTTTGAGCTCATAATGGCTTTTTTTCTATAAATTTAACTGATTCATTTTCAATTTTAGTAAACACTGTTTTAAAATGGAAAGTTATAAAAAAAAAAAAAAGCTTGTGATGCAAAATTGAACTCAACAGAGGATAATGTTTATATAATGCTTGAAAGTGACAATGAAATTTCAGATTTTTATGATAGTGACCTTGATGTGATAGATATATTCACTGAAGAGTACAACAATGATGTTATGAGCAAGTCAATTGATGAAATCAATGAAAGTGTTGTTAGCCAGCCTGATTCTTTTGTTCCAACTTGGAACCAGCCTGATTCTTTTGTTCCAACTTGTAAAAGAGAGCAAATGGCAGCAAAAATAAAAGTTATCACAGGACAAAAAGTAAACCTGTATTAGGTTGTCCATGAAAACTTTCATTGTGATCCAGGTGTCCATGAGTTTGTAACACCAGATGACCCGGTGGAGAATTTTGAACTCTTATTCACAAGTGAACTTGTAGATAAGATAGTAAAAATAAAATAAATATGCAGATCAAAGCAATATAGGTACAGTGCATCGTAAGTTTTTCCAAATCTGAAGACAACTAATAACATTCAAATGTTCTTAGCTGTGCTAATATACTGTGACTTATTACAAAAAAATGTGATGTTAGATTATAAGTTGCACCTTGCTTTGGTAAATACCATACTGTATTAAAATATAAATAAAAATAAAAATAAAAAATATACTAAGTCTTTCATTTAAGTTACTTATCTTATATTAAAAATATAAAAAATTTGAAAAAAAAATTGAATAAAAATTATTGAAAACTATTTAACATTTTAAATAAAACATATTTATTTAATAACAAATAAATATATTTAATAACAAATAAATATATTTAATAACAAAACATTGCAAAACAATTTGAGTAAAGTTTGAATTAAAAGTTCAAAATAAAATGATTTATGGATTAAAACATGCAATCAAACATAAAATCAAATAAGAAAGAAAAAAATTAAATATCAACTAACCAGGATTTGTATATTTAAATTGATCATCAAAATCATCACCAAAAGATTGCAATACACCAAAACTATAAGGTGAGTTATCAAAATTTTGTGGAACACGACTAGTGTTATGACTAGCTACACCAGAGTCATCTATGGTAAGATCTGATGAATTTGACATCTGAACAAAATCTAGGTCAAATTTGACACCTTTAATCCTGGGTTTTGGTGCACCTAAATAAATTATTATTATCAATTTTTTTAAAAAATAGGTTCAAATTCAAGCGCAATTAATACACTTTGCATTTTTTTTCTCCTTTAATTTCTATTATTTTTTAACAAAGTTGAATAAATTAATAGTAAATAAAAAAAAGCCTTTTTTTGAAAATGCAAAACTTATATAAATTGTTTTTATATCTTATTTAAAAGTTGCAAAATTATAAAACTCGAAAATATTGATCAATGATGTTTTACACACAAGTTTTTTTTAAATGTGTTAAAATTATAAAAGAAAATATTACACATAGGCATACTAAAAGTATACACATAGGCATACTAAATACATAGGAATACTAAAAGCTTAATTAAGTATCTTTTTACCTTTATTACCTTTATTAGTTAAATACCAAGATTAAAGCTGTACAAGAGAAATGAAAGATTCAAAATCTGTTAGATGTGTTAAATATAATATCTAATAAACATTTATTCTATGTAGCATTTAAATTTTTGTTTAAAAAGTGGCCAAGCAACTTGTTTATAGATTATTGTCTTAACAAGTTAAATAATGTTATTATTAAAAGTTAAAATACCCTAATATGTATAAGCCTATATATTTACACAAAAATCAATGCAGATTTAACTGTGCATTAACACAAACTGTGCATTATAGTCATTTGTGAGTGTTTCAATACATCAACATTTGTGAGGGTTTCAATACGCCAATTGAGGGTTTGGGCAGGTACAACTTGCTTTTTATTCATATAAAATATGTTTGAAAGACATTAATTAAAGCAAAAATTATCTTTATTTTTGAATTAATTTTCTTGGCCAACATTTAAAAGTGCACAAAATATATTAGGAGAGTGCTGAACTAAATTTACATAAACATGTATGTATGTAATTATGTGTTGGCGGAAGCGCATTTTCCAAACCCCATCCCTGTTTTTTATGATTATGATAGATAATTTTATCCTGATTAAAACATAGGTCTGAAAATCTATCCTGATAAAACATAGGTCTAAAAATCTACAAAAAACACTCTAATCAGATGTTATAAGTACAAAAAAGTATTCTAATATTTGCCATCTTGAGTATGATTTAAAAATACGATTTATTAAACCTAGTTTTTATTTAATCTAATAAAGATAGATTTCTAAATAAAAGTCAAATATAGACAGGGTTGGCAAAAACCCGGGTTTTTTTAAAAAAACCCGGCCCAGTGGGTTTTTTTGGGTTTTTTTGGGTATTATTGGGTTTTTTTGGGTTTTTATTTTTTTTAATTTTGTTAAAAAATTTTTTTTGTTTGTTTAATAATATTGAAAACTAATATCATTTTTAACTTATTTAAGTTTATTTTTAATTATTTAAGTTTATTTAGAATATATTTTATAAGTTTTTAAAATTTATACACCTCAAATTATTTTCAATAAGTTTTTTTTAATCATGATAAACCTATATGCATTGATTTATTTTAGATTTAATAATAATATTTTTTATAATTAAAAATGCCGATGGGAAGTGGAAGAAAGAAAGCTGGAGAATGGGATGAAGTGACTGAAGTTGAAAACAGTACAAAGGTTTCTTGTGACTATTGTCATGCTTTGATTAGCAACAAGATAGAACGAGTAAAACCCCATTTAAAACATTGCCAAAAAAAGTTTAAGTTTTTACACAAGCATACAGAAAGAGAAAATCTCAATTTGTCAAAATATTTAAATAAAAATTGTGATGATGTACCAAATAATGATTTAAATATTAGTGCATCTGCTCTAATAGATGGACCATCATCTCTAATAGCTGGACCATCAGCTCAAGTTGGAAAAAGTTCTTTGGGATCTGTAAGTTCTATAAGTTCGTTAACACCTTGTAAGAAGCAGCGGTTGATGTCATCGTACACAATATCAACTAATCTGGAACAGAAAGAAAATATTGATATAAAGATAGCAAAATTTTTCTTCAGTGCAAATGTATCATTTAAAACTTCTGAAAATCAAGAATTTATAGACATGATCAGTTCATTGAGACCAGGATACAAACCACCTAACCGTAAAATGCTAGGAGGAGAGCTCTTAGAAAAAGTTTATGAGGAAGTAAACAAAAAAATGATGGATCAACTTACCCAAGAAGAGAAAACAATAACAATTATGCAAGACGGATGGAGTAGTGTTACTAATGATCCCATTATTGCTCACAGTGCATATGACGGACTTAATTCTAAAATTTTATGCATTACTGATTGTGCATCAAATAAAAAAACAGCCAAGTATTGTACCGAACTTCTTTGTAATGTCATTAAAGATCTTAAAGAAACATACAATAAAGAAGTATTTGCTGTGGTAACAGATAATGAAAATAAGATGAAAAAAATGAGGGATTCAATCAAAGAAACGTATCCAAATCTTTTAACATATGGGTGTTCTGCACATTATTTAAACCTTTTAGAAAAAGAAGTAACACACCCAGATGTCATCAAACATGTGGTTGAAGTGCAGAAATATTTTCGTAATACACATCAACCGCATGTAAACATTATTTTGTATTTGTGGGTTAAACTTAGAGTATAAAAAATATATAAAAGTTTAAAATTAACTATTCAATTTTTATTTTAAGGGATGGTTGCGTGAGAAAGGAGGGCATATGCCTCAGTTACCAAACGATACCCGATGGAACTCCCAAATTGACTGTATAGAAACATACATAAAAAACTACCAAATTTATGTAGAAATAGTAGATAATCATGATATACCTATCAAAATCAGAAAAATTATTGAAAATCGAGCAATATTTAGAGAAGCTAACAGTCTTCAAACCCAACTCAAAATATTTGGTGTTGTTTTAGATCAAGTATTTAATTTTTTTATATTAAAGTTTTTTTACATAATAAGATTTTGTAGGTGTAAAGGAAAAGTAATAAAAATAAATATATTATGTTAATTAAATAAATTAAAAATTAAATTTTTTCTAGATGCAAAGTGACAGCTGTCACCTATCCGAATGTGTTGAGTTGTGGCTCTCACTTCTGAATAACCCTGAACTAAGTCATTACCACACAGCTATCAAAAAGAGATGTAATGATGCTTTGACACCTATCCATTATCTTGCATACATGACCAATCCTCGCTTTTTGGGTAAAAATAAGTTTTGCTTAAAAAAAAAATTGTTTTCACACCTATATGATAATCTGAATTTTTTTTTTATAGGCAAAAACCTGCCGATTGAAAATGAAGATGAGGCTGAAGAATGGCTTTACAATCATTATCCTGATTTTGTACCTGGGTTGATTTTGCTTAAATTAAAGGATTGTGATGCATTTCCTAAAAGGATGTTGAGTAATCAAATTATATCAACAATATTGTGCAGTGATTGGTGGTCTATCATTAACCAGAGAAATGAAAAATCAATTCAGAAAAAATTGCCTGAAGGATTTTGCAAATTTATTTCTAAACTTCAAACGTGCCCTGCTAGCTCAGGATCAATAGAAAGAATATTTTCTTCATTTGGTTTTATTTGGTCAAAAGTTAGAAATAAATTAGGATGTGAAAAGGCTAAAAAGCTTGTGCAAATATATAAACAGTATCAAAAATAGTTTATAGTTTATGTTTTTACATAAGAATTTATGCTTTTACAATATAAAGTGAATATTACATTAAAGTAAAGTTGTATTTGCAAGAAGTATACCAAAAATGTAAATAGTCTTGTCAATGTGTATCTATTCTAAAAAATCTTATTGAATGAATCTAATTTGTTTGGTTTCCAAAATAAAATTGTGTTAAATAAAAATGATGTGTTTAAATTGAAAATTTCCCTTTATAGCTAGCTCTATAATATGTTTATGTTTTCAGAAATGTTGGTTAATAATAGTATATATTATTAATATAATAGTTCATAAGTTTTTAGATATATTTCAAAAAAACCCAGATTGCCTGGGTTTTATTGGGTTTTTTTAGGCGGGTTTTATTGGGTTTTATTGGGCGGGTTTTATTGGGCGGGTTTTTTAATGCCAACCCTGAATATAGAACATGAGAATGTAAACAAATCAATAGATAATTATCTATTGATTTGTTTATATAATTATTCTTCTTTTTCAGATTAATTCAGTTTACCCGTAAAAAAGAGTTGTTAACCAATAGTTTTCTTTATTGAACAATAAAGCATGATTATTTATTATCTCATTTTGTTTTTAATTACAATAAATAAAAAATATTTTAGAAGATTAATCTGAGTTGCTTTTTTATACAGTTTACACCCATAAAAAAAAAGTGACCACTGTGCATTGGTTAAAACGCTTAATTTATAAGAAAGAGATCCAGGGTTCGAAGCAATATTTTGTGTCATTGCTAAGGAAGGAGGGGTGAATTTATTTGTTAAATGTTTATATCTGGTGCTCTGTGACAAGACCAGAACACCTTTTAACTAATAAAAAGTCAATTTGTTGCATAAAATATCTATCAAATAAAAAACTGGCTACCTCTGTAGTAATATAATTCAATCCAATAATCTTTGTGCACTGAATTAAACAATAAGAAACTTTTTTTTTTTTACTTTTCTTGGTTTTTAATTAATTTATTATATCATTCACATGAAAAAATATATGTATAATGCAGAAGTTTTATTTTTATCATAAGCAATTCAAAAATTTTATTAAAAATATCTATTGTTTTAACCCTGAAATTCCCCCTTTTAAAAAAGCATAACTGAAAAATTTTTTAAATAATCTTTAATTTTATTTTCTTTAAAAAAACATTTAAAAAGTATAAATATTTTTAAACAATATTTATTTTGGAAAAATCTTTAAGAAATGCAAGTAAATTCTTACCTCTACTTAGTGTAGAGGTAAGAATTTACTTGCATTTCTTAAAGATTTTTAGTGATGCTTAATGACGCTTAGTGTAGTTTTAAAATGTATAAGTATTATAAAATTTTAAACAACTTTTCTAAACAAATTTTACATTTCTAAACATTTTTAAACAAAAAAAAAAAAGAAAATCTAAAAAATACCATTTGATTTAAAATTTTAATACTTTTCAGACAACTCAATGAAAACCAGGTTGTTTATATTTTCTCTAATAATGAAATCAACAGCAACCTTGTATATTTAAACTTATTAGCATTTTTGTTTATTCTTTTTTAAACTTTTAACGTCTGATTAGAGTGCTTTTCATTTATTTTCATAATCAATCATAAAAAAGGGGCGATGGAAAATGCACCTGTGCCTTATGTGAGTGTATGTATGTGTGCATTTTTATATAATGAAAAAGTATACTATTCACCTACTTTCTTCTAAAGTCTCATTGGATGCAACATCTATTAAAGTAACTTTATTACATAATGCTTCTTCTTTTGGAACAACAGCTGAGGCCTTTATTGGAATATTAATCAAACAATCATTTTTATCTATACTTTTTTTAAAAGGCATGCTATTCTCCTTAATAGTTTCTTGAAAATTATCAAAATTATTATCTATTGTGTAGCTGTCTGCCTGAAAATTATTTGTATCAGAATTTTCCTTTGATTTAACAGTTAATTTACTAAAATCTTTCACTACACCATTTAACTCATTGTTATAAACCTCAAAAGATTTTTTTGCAGTATTAGTGTTTAATGTAGCTGTAGTTGAATTTGAATTTTCTCTTGGTTTTACAGTTAAACTGTCATTATTTCCTTCTGTTGCAATAGATTTATGAAGACTATCATTATTCAACTTGATACCTCTTCGCACAACAGGTCGACTATCAAAGTCATCATCAGAATCCATTAATTCAAAATATTTTTACTATTATTTTGCAATACTAAAATAAAAGTAATTTAACTATAAATTAATATACATATGTGTAAAAGCAAGTTTATATATATATATATATATATATATATATATATATATATATATATATATATATATATATATATATATATATATATATATATATATATATATATATATATATATATATATATATATATATATATATATATATATATATATGAATAATAATCCTGTACTTAAAATATAGTGATAGACAGATGCTTCAGTACAACTGGCAATTAGAAATAGGGAAGGCAATACCTGCATCTAAACTTTATAATATAGAAAATTTATAGTGGCAAAAGTACAAAGTTTTTTTACATTCTTCTTTTTTATTAAAACAATCTTTTAAACAATCTAAAAAGTTCTTTTTAGCTATATATCTAAAAAATTATTAGACATTTTAATTTTTCTAGATTTCACAAAGCATTAAAATTAAATGAATATAGTTGTTGATCTAAAAATAGGAAATGTTGATTGGTTAATTTGAAACTAGGAAACCGTGTTTTTTTAAAAAATAATTTTTAAATGAATTATTAATAACAAGCAATTTAAAAATAAGAACTTTTCAGTCAACTACTCATTAACGTCATTGTGGTTTAAAGCTGAGAAGTATTCAATAGTTGATTATTTCTTAACATTCAGTAAAAATAGTTTTTATTATTAAGTACCACTGCGATTTGAAATTGAGAATTATCTCAATATCAAATCACTATATTTTATCTTAATTTCAATAACGCAGTGGTTCTCGTCTTTTTTTTCTAAGTTTAAGTTTGCATTACGATTGTAATGTTTTACGAAATCTTCATTTTAAAGCAAAAAAAAGCTTTTTTTATGCTAAAGTAGTTGTTTAAAACTAATTCAAATAAATTACCCATATCAGATAATTAAGATATATGTGTTCCCACCGAACCTTATTCATTTTTTTGTTAATCTTTTTTTATTATTTTATATATAACTTTATAGATTTATATTTATAAAAACTTATTTTTAAAAAAGAATAAATACATGTTAAACATGGTATATAGAAAGTTGTAGCAGTTTTTATTGCCTAAAAAACTATGATTCTTGGTACAAAACTTCAAATTAATCGTCAACATCAAGCAATTAATTCCACTTAATCGTCTAAGTGAATGCAAACAAACAACCGCGCTTTTGCGAAACTTTCGTTCCTGAAAATTTGAATCATTTCGGTAAAATTTTCTTGAAAAACTTAATCAAGTATAACCGATAAAAATTTGATTAGACCTAACAATAAGTTTATAAGTATTTATGTTTTTAAAGTTTAATTCTAATTTTTTTTGGTTAAAACAACTTCCATTTTTGAAATAAAAGTTCTTTCAACAACAAATTTTTTTTAGCTTTTTTGGAACATTATTAAATGTATTAAAACGACTAAAACTCTTTTGAAGTTGAGGGGGGGGGGGTTAGGAATAATTGTCAATTTATAGAAAAAGTCTTCTATATCTTAAAAAAAAAGGTCCTTTAGAAAAAAAGTGTGTTGGAGGGGGGGGGAGGGGAAACGTTCCCTTATCACCCCCCACCCCCCCCGTGTCGTCGGCCCTGTATTTTGTTTACAAAAAATTGTGTTTGTTTTTCAATTTAACTTAAAATTAGTTTTAAAAATGTCAAAAGAAGAAGACATAAGAGAAAAAAAAATTATGCTTAAATATTTGGAAAACTCCAATAGTAGCTACAATTCGATAGCAAAACGTTGCAAATACATTTATACACCGTTAGCCATGAAATTCAACGTATTTCTCAAACAAAATCGATCAAACGCAAATCTGTTGGTGGAAGAAAGGAGGGTTTTAAAGATATAAAACTAGTTAGAAAACTGGTTAACAGTTTTAAGATTAACCCAAGCATCTCACTAAGGGAACACAGAGCCCCTCAAAACAATCGGTTGCGACTCCTTATTACTCTATGGTGACTTTAAATTTAAGCACATTAGCTATGAAAGTAATAACGTCAGAGAAGGTGTTTCAATAGCAGTCAACAAACTGATCAACAGCTTATCTGTCATTCAGTTCAAATCTTGTTTAGATGAAAGCCATCTTACGCAACTTGTCACTTTCCCAACCTTTTCGAAATTCACGTGTTAAAGAACCAAAGTCCATCTTGGACTTAATTATAACTAACAAGCCAGATAGATTAATTTCCTTAGCTGAACTTTTGGGGTCTACTTCGGAGGGACAAGCTCACCTAACTATTGTCGGTTCAGATGCAGCAGCAATAACAAACAATGAACCACAAACAATTCCTTGATAAGTGTGGAGAAAAGCAAACTACACTTTTATCTTGAATTATATTAGAAGTTATGACTGGGAGACATTATTTAAAAAAATCTGAGGCCAAAAAATACAAACTTTTAATTGAAAAATATAATGAAGCTACTTCACTCTACATACCAAGTTTCACAAAACCATATCAGCATAATAAAAACTCACAGGTTACTAGTGAGGTTATGGATGCTGTAAAAAAAAAAGAGTAAACTCTTGGGTAAATATGTGTCAGCAGGACCAGGATCACACTAACTTATTAGAGCAGAATATAGCAAAGCAGTAAAAACCGTCACAAAAGTGGTGAAAAAAGCAAAACTTGGCTACAAAGCTGCACTAATTTCTTCTTTTAAACATAACCCAAAGAGACTCAATTCTTATGTCAAAAGCAAAATCAAAGTTCACGATAAAATCCCTTAAAGACAGCAATTTAGAAATCGCGGTTTAACTTTTGGCATTTCCTATATGCTACTTAAATCTGACCATTATTAGAATTTGCCGTCCCAGCGTGGTCTCCTCATTTCATAGGTGATATAAATAAAATCGAAAAAATTCAACATCGAACCACAAAATGGATTAAGTCAATAAGTCACCTAAAATACGAGGAACGTTTAATTTAAACACGGCTCAATTTGACTACCCTTGAAAAACGCCCCACGCGTATGGGCATTATATAATAATTAATGGAATTGACTCATTATATAATAATTAATTGTATAAACTCTCTCATAGTTTATTATAAAAGTTCGAAATAAACATGGTTTTTTTTCTTTCAAAGCACAAAAAGTGTCCAACCGATCTGAAACTCGAAAAAGAGCAAGAACCCGCTGCAGAAAGTTGTATGACAATTCTATTTTTAAAATTTCTGTATTACTGAAGACGATAAAACTTGTATCAAGTACGATTTGTAAATCCTAGTGCTGTTTATTAGCTATTTGCAGTTGTGGAAAAAATAGCACCTTATATCCCGTTACTTTTTTTTCTCCACTTCAAACACTGGGTACCAACAAAGCAAAAGCTTGAAGTTTTTAATAAATATTTTGAATAATTTGAATTTTTTTTTCTATATTTGATCTTCTTAAATTATTGTATTATTACTTGGTTCGAAATAAAAATTGAAGAGTACTTTTTTTAGTTGATTTTCTACTTTCACATTTATTTCACATTTATTTTGCTATTAATTTCGAAATTAAAAGTTTTGGTTGTTTTGTTATTAAGACTGATCGCGTTATTAACCAAGGAAACCTTATATATATATATATATATATATATATATATATATATATATATATATATATATATATATATATATATATATATATATATATATATATATATATATATATATATATATATATATATATATATTTGTTTACATATTGTATTAAACATTCCATTTATACTTTATTTTGTTGTTGTTTTTGGTAAGAATGAGCCATGGCTTGAAGTAATGAGTTGAAAGTCGAATTAAAGATACTCCAAGGAAATATTTTAAAGGGACTCCTGTGGCTTTTCACATACTTTGATTTTAAGTAAATATTTTAGCTTCAGAGCAATTCCTTGTTTAATAGGATTAAGTATTGCTAAAATTCCTTTTACTATTAGAAAAGTTTAATATATCTTTATTGACTCAGTATATTTCCTTTGCCTGAGATACTTTAATATCTCCTTTTCAATACTTTTTGCTTTAGTCTCGTCTACTGAAATGATGTTAGCAAAAAGTCTTGTTATTGCTAATATCCAATGATATTACCAATAAACCTCGGATAGAGCTGAGGTTTTTTTAAAAATCCATTTGCTTTTGAGTAATACATTTCTGTATTTAGAAAATTAAATATTTTTTTTGTGAAATTCGTGACAGAACCGCTTTGATTCATTGAAGCAGTAAAAACCAAGTCAATATAAAAGGTTACTCCTCAAATTTTTAGACCAGAAATATTGGAACAATTGATTTGCAATTTACCATTGTTCTTATATGCTAAATAGTTATAAGTTATAAGATAAGTCAACAATTTGCTTTTGTGATTTATTCTCCTACGTTTTATTGCCATTATAGAGCCCACATGCCAAGGACCGCGGAGATAAGGTCAGCTCACTAAAGAGCATCATAATCTGCTTCGAGGTGCCAAGAGTAAAAGAGTTTAAAGAAGAACAGAAGTAGTCTAGATTAAAAGTCAGAAGTAGTCGATCTAGAAATTTTTCAATTTTTCCATTTCAACCAGAATTACAATATTTCATGCCGGAATGGCTGCGTCTTTAAAAATTTTTTAAAGATGTGACACAGACTTTGTAAATTAAATTAAAAAATCATTGTCCTACAGGGCTATGAAGAAGTGTCGGTAAATCAAGGTAAAAATTGAAAATTTCTTAACAAACACAAAGTAATTTTATTTGCAATAATTAATTATCTAAGAATTTCTAAAAGTTTAGGCATATTGTGGCGCAAAAAGAGTTGCCATCCAGTTTTGGGCAACAAACTAACTCTTTTTTCATTACAAATGTTACCTGCCTCTGAGAATGGTCTGATTTTAAATGTTACTTAAATTTTAAATAATTAAAAATTATAGTAGGTCTAATACAGTAAATATTTCAATTTTAACCTAAATGGAAAAATGGAAAACAAAGAAATAATTGTAAATATAAATATTATGCAGGTTAAAACTTTCAATAAAAAAAATTATAAGAAACAAATAAAAACAACATATTAGATTTAAATGAAACAAAAATCAAATTAATGAAATAGGTTATATAAATAATATAGGTTATAAATATATATTACATAGCCACGATACTTAGGTGCAGGCTTTCACTTCCAATCTTGATGGTAAAATATTACATGAATATAATTCTTATTCCTGCTGGAACTTTTCATTCAAAATTTCAGCAAATCCGATTCCGGCCGGAATTCAAAATTTTCATTTTGGTACACCTCTACTGTGGACTACTTTTCTAATCTTAAAATCAAACATCTTTTTGTTGTTTGGCAATATAAAATGTGCTATTTTTGATATAGAATTAGAAATAGAATTTATTGCTCGCTTTATTGTTGGTGTTTCTTTTATAAAGATTTAGAAAAAAATTTTACCAATCTTTTTGATTTAGATTTTTTATGCTTTCAAAAGATGCTTCCCAAATTTAAAACTTATATATTTTTTTTTTTTAATTTTTTTAATAAATTATATAAAGTCTAAACTGTTAGATTTATTGGTAATTTGTTTTTTATTTTGGCTATATAAAAAGAAGCTTTTTTATTATCATAATTTGGGAAATCTGTTTAAATTTTATGCTGTCGTTTCCTCGGCAAAGCTTTTGTAAATTTTCTAACTCGTTTTCAGTCAAGCCTAAGCTTTTATGGTGTAAAAAACCTGGCTGAAATGTTTTAGTAACATCGACTACTATTACAATGTCGTTTTTTAAGTGTGTTTTGTTTTGAGTTAAAAATTTTCTAAGGAACCTTTTAATCATTGTATTAAAAAAGAAGGGCTGATTAAATATTTTTTCAATTTTAATTAATGTTAAAACATATTTTTGTTTTAATTTATGCCAATTGAAAGTAAAAAGGGGGTAACATAATGATCTGATTAAGGATAGCTTCAAAAATTTATTTGCTTTGGTTCGCATTTCTATAGTGGTTTGGTATGTGAACCATTGCAATCTTTCATGGTACAGTCGTGGCCAAAAGTTTGGAATCGCCCAATATTTTTCCACAAAAACTGTGGAAAAATATTGGGCGATTCCAAACTTTTAAATAATGTTTTTTCTAATTTATTGCATACAAATAAAGATAGTATAGCACCAATTCATATAATACTGCATATTAGACTAGAGTATATAGCACCTACAATGTTGAACAAATCTAACAATATAAAAAGTTGCAAAAATTAATATTTGGTAGGATAACCGCGGTTCTTTAATACAGCCGCAATTTGACGTGGCATGCTCCAAACAAGTTTCTTGCACAGTTCTGGTATTATCTCTTTTGTCCAAACTTTCACTAGCTTCCTCTGTAAATCTTCAATATTCTGTGGCACCTTTCTTCTCACTTTACGCTTCAGCATGGTCCACAAATTCTCTATGGGGTTAAAATCGGGGCTGTTACCCGGCCAGTCGAGAACGGATACCTTGTTTTTCTTGAAGAAGGCTTGCATCACCATGGAAGTGTGGCATGGAGCATTGTCTTGCTGAAATATGGTTGTTCTATGTGACTCCATGCTTGGGAGCAGCTTTTCCTGTAGAATTCCCTGATAAATCTGGAAATTTACTCTCTGCCCCTTCGGTACAAAATGTAACCGGCCGCGAAAGCGAGCTGAGAAGCAACCCCACACCATTATTGACGGTGGATGTTTTACAGTAGGCACAGTGTACTTCTGAACATACCTGGATTCTTGTGGTCTTCTAACATAATTACATGATGTCCCAAATTGTTCAAATGTGCTTTAATCAGAAAACATTACTTTCTCCCAGTCCTTCTCCTTCCAATGTTTGTGCTTTTTGCAGAAGTCCAACCTCCTCTTGCGTTGAGTGTCATTCAAGGCTGGTTTCTTGGCAGGTCGTTGAGCAGGACGCTTCAGATCAATCTGCAGCACACGTCTGATCGTTCTTGTGCTTGATAAACTTGCTTCAGCATTTCCAGGACTCAAATCATCCAGAATCCCTTATGATGACAGCTTGGGATTATTCTCCACAATAAACTTGATGCGTCTTGTCAACCTTTCAGTCACTTATTTTGGTCTGCCACTTCTCCCACGTGACGAAAATGTTCCACATTGTCGAATTCTACTTAATGTCTTACTAACACAAGATTGTGATACATTTACAATTTTTGCAATATCTCTAGTTGAATTTTTTTGTTGAGCTAATATAAGAATTTGACCTCTAATAACTTCTGATAATTCCTTCTTTTTTCCCATTAAAATGATCAAAAAATGTAATTAAAACTGCTGCTTAGCTACCACAAATGGTTTAACTAAATACCGGAACAAAGACAACTAAATAGAATTAATATTTCTGACCAAGGTTCAACAAAAACACAAAAAAATGAAAAGTTCACATGTGATTCTAAACTTTTGGCCACGACTGTACATCTATATTTTCATTGTAAAATTTGCTTACCCATTACAACTGAACTGCCTTAGGTTTGTTGATTAAGCTGTTAATTCCTGCTCCACCGTTTTTTATTTTTTTTTGTGTTTTTGTTTTGTTAAGTCTACATATTTTACCTCCCCAAAAAAATATATTTATTTCTGCCTCTATTTTGTTCTGGATTCCTTTGCTTGGTAGGGGTGTTATAAAAAGTAAGTGTATAACTTGCGGATTATTAAAGTGTTTATATTTATTTTTCTGCCATTTAAAGATAATTTGTAGATTTCCTATTTTTCCAAAGAGCTTTTTTTTATTAAAGCGGTCCTTCCATTGGTTTTCATATTTGAGGTTTTTGGTGAAAAGCATTAGGACGTCCGGTGCAATGGTTTGTTTGTCTTCTGTACATAAATAAAGTCCCGTTTAAACAAAGTTGATGGTCCAACATCAGGCAGAAGTTCGTTTACAGGACCAATTAGTAAAGCCATTTAGATATATGAAAAATTGGCAGTTGTGAAATTTCAACCTGTTATATATAACAGGTTTTATATACTATATATAATCCATTTCCATATATATATATATATATATATATATATATATATATATATATATATATATATATACATATATATATATGTATATATATATATATATATATATATATATATATATATATATATATATATTATATATGTATATATATATATATATATATATGTATATATATATATATATGTATATATATACATATATATATATATATATATATATATATATATATATATATATATATATATATATATATATATATATATATATATATATATATATATAATAACGTGGTTGTATGTTGAAAACCCCAACGTCTTGAATAATCATGATACATGGAAAGCTTTTTACTACATATATTACAAACGCATACTTTTGAAAAAATGATGAACTCATTTTTTATGCATTTTAAACAAATGAAAACGCGTTTTCATTTGTTTAAAATGCATAAAAATGAATTCATCATTATGAAATGTTTTTCAAGATCTTTTCTCAGCTTTTTCCTACTTGTAGAACACGCTCGTGAGTTTGTATTAAACTGCTTATTGATGTTATTGGTATTATTATGTTGATTAATATTAAACTTTCTTTACTTTGGTCTTATTAATCTTTTTTTGTGTAGTTGCATAAGTGCGAACTAGCATAAGTGCGACAAACAAATTTGTAAACATTGGTATAAGTACGATTTAGCATAATTGCGAACTATCAAAAGTGCGAAGCAGTTACAAAAACTGGCATAAGTGTGAACTGGCACAAGTGTGATTTGGCATAAGTGCGCCAAATAAAATTGAAGATATTAACATAAGTGCAAGTTTACATTTCGCACTCATGTCAATTTGCATTTATGCCAGTTCGCACTTTTTCCAATGTTTGAAAATTTATTCGGCGCACTTATGCAAGTTTACATTTATGGCGATTCGAGTTTTGTAACTGTTTTGCGCTTATACCAGATCGCACTTATGCCAATTTGCATTTATGCCAATGTTTGTAAACTTATTTGGCGCACTTATGCCAGTTTTTATAACTGCTTCGCACTTATGTCAATGTTTGCAAATTTGCTCAGCGCACTTATATCAATTCGCACTTACACCAGGTCGAGTTTTTACAACTGCTTTTCACTTATGCCAGTTCGTACTTAAGAAATTTGCGCTTATTCAGTCATTCTGTTTGGAAAGAATGTTCTTGATATTCTAATACTATTTTCGAAAAAATATACTTTTACTATTGAATTTGAGCAAGGTTCAATTCTAAAAAACATTATTTCATTTTTCATCAACATAATGCTAGGATACCTTTAGAGTCTATGAAAATTTATGTTATTTCTTCTCATGTATCAGCTAGAACAACCGTATGTAGCACAGCATTTTACCAATTTAATGTTGAAAATTTTAAAATAATATATAGTTAAATAAGTTTTTTTCCTTAGTTAGAAATGGCTTTCGCAACATTACTTTATAAAAAAGCGGCTTCACTTTTGGGATCGAAGTTAGACATCTAGTTCATTTTATATATGATTGATTTTTCCGATCAAGCCTAAAATTTTTTAAAAATAAAAAAACTGTTGTATTCTTTAGAAATCATAAGTAAGTGAACGCGCGCTAAATGTATCTAGGAAATATTTTAGTTTGTTAAAAAAAGTTACTCTTTAACTATATATCGGGTGGACACGGAAAAATCCGGTCAACTTTAAATTGAGATTTCTCTAAAACCATAAATGCTTTTTATTTCAATTTTTTTATTATTAAATGTGTTTACATAAATTAGAGTTTCAACTTAGTTTTAAGGGGCTTGATGGGTTGCTTGGCAAGAAATCAAACTTTATAGCGGGTTGATGCCATCATTTTACAGATTTTTTCTTTTTTCACCATATTGGTGGCATTAATCTACTTTTTTTGAAGTCCTTTTTATTATTTGTTAGTCCACCTGTTTTTCGAAGAACTCCTTTAACTATTGCCCAAAAATCTTCAATCTTGCGCTCTTCAGGACGATTTGGGGGATTCGCATCTTTAGGAACAATTTTCACATTATTATCTTTGCACCACTGTAAAACTTTTTTAGAATAGTGAGAGGCAGCAAGATCGGGCCAAAAGAGACATCGGTATTTGTGTTTTTTTATAAAAGGCAAAAGTCTTTTTTGGAGGCATTCTTTGATGTAGAGATTGGCAGTCAAGGTCTTTTTAGTGACAAAACAAGAGGACTGCATACCACAGCTACAAATTGCTTGCCACACAAGGAACTTGGATGCAAATTTTTCTTGTCGAATATATTTAAATTGATCATCGACAGGTTTATCTTTGTTTTCATAGTAAAACTGTTGACCAGGAAGTTGTGAAAAATCCGCCTTGCAATACGTTTCGTCGTCTTCAATTATGCACATATTTTTATCCGCCATTATTTTAACCAACTTCTTTGCGCGTCGAATTTCCTTAATTTCACAATTTAAGCTTCTCTTAGGTGTATTTTTTTTATGAAATGCTTTAATTCCAGCATTTTTAAGTACTTTTTTGATATAAAAACGAGAAGTCTTAAATTTTCTTGCTAGATCTCGCTGTGACTGATTTGGATTTCTTGCTATTGAACGTAAAATCGACTTTACCTTTTTGGGTTTATGGAAAGTTTTTTTTCTTCCACTTCCAAGTTTTCTTTCGAAGCTTTGAGTAGTCTTGAACTTGTTTATAATATTTATGACTGTAGATTTTGGGACATTTGTGCGTTTAGCAATCAAGCGATAGGAAGTCGATGGATTTTTGCAAAAAAAATTCACAACTTTTTTACGCACCTCAACTTGTTTCCAAAACATTTTGCAAATCATTAATTTGTAAACAAAAATTTATCAACACCATTGAAGATAAGGAAGTAAGGTTTAATTAAAAAAAAAATTAAATAAAAAGCATTTGTGGTTTTGGAGAAATCTCAATTTAAAGATGACCGGATTTTTCCGTGTCCACCCGATAAATAGTAATAAAAAGCGAAATTCCATAAATTTTGCTTCGAGATCAGTTGGGGAGAGTGAAAAGAAGTTTTAGGGGGATTGGGGAGAAGTGGGCCACGTAAATTCTTTTTAGAGTAATTGCGATATTTTTTTTATTTGATGTATAAACTGAACCAAACAAGTTTTTACAAATAAACCTTCTTTTTAGGCACCGATTCAATCTCTTTAAGTTTCTAGCCAATTATAACTGAGTATATAAATTTTTGCTTTTAGAGAAACCGTGCCATTGGGGAAAAGTGGGACAAGTGTGAGTAGAAGTAGGACAAATAAATATAAAACAATATTTTAACACAAATTATTAAATAGAAACTGATAAAATCATAAAACTACCTATTACCAATTTCTGCTAAATAGAGGGGAAGAAATTTAATTGTTTACATTAAATAACAGTATTTAGGCACCACTCCTAACTAGAAATTTCAGGCTGTCCCACTTCTCCCCACTCTCCCCTATTTTAAAAACTCAAAAATGTATTTGACTTTTAGAAGATGTTATCATTTTATTTGTAAATACATAAAATATACAATAATTTAAAAAATAAATTTCGATAAATATTTCAATCGTATTTAAACATATTTATATTATTTAAAAATATTCAATATTAAATATTGAAATAAAAAAGATTATTATGAAATCTACAATAAACTAAATAAAACATCTACTCTTGCTTTTTGATGCATAAAAATGCGCTTTTTGGAGAACCGCCTTTGACACGAAGAGACAGCCAATTTTCTTTTTTTGGCATATCAATGGTTAAGATTAAGTCTTCAAATTGACTACCAGTAAACGTTTCTAAAACAATCCAACCAGTTATAATAAAAGTTTTGAACCAACTGAAATAAAGTAATTTCATCACATTATCCTTATTAGCTACTTAAACATAATGTACGTATGACAATTTTTTAAAGTTTAACAACATATAAATTGAATAAAAACTTTATGGGTGTAAAAAGTAATTTAATCTTTTTTTATTACCCTCAGAAACCTGAAACTTTCAAAAACATGTCTGATTATAAATGTGGGCGGTGAAAAAAGTCATAATTCAGAATTTATTAGTCATAAACCAGAATTAATTAGTGTTATTACCAGAATTAATTAGTGTTATTACCAGAATTTACTTGTGTTTTTACCAGAATTTATTAGTGTTATTCCCAGAATTTTTTAGTGTTATTACCAGAATTTATTAGTGTTATTACCACAAATTATTAGTGTTATTACTAGAATTTATTAGTGTTATTACCACTTTGTATTACACATTGTATGTAGAACTTAACGGACGTTGAAAGATAAATCAGATGTTAAAAAATTATTTAGTATTTTTCTGTCAAAAAAGTAAAAATCAATAACCCCTAGGGGTGGTAAACAATTAACAATTAATTGATTAACAACTATTCGAATAATAAAAATTAATTATTGACCCATTAATTAACAAACGATTAATCGATTAATTTTTTTATTTAAAACGCTATAACTGTTTTAGTTTTTTTTTATTTACCCTTTTCCGTTTTAATAACAAAATAGCATTGTTTAAGAAACAATAACAACTGTTTTTACTTTTCCGGTACAAGTAAACAAATGTAAACAAATAATGCAATGTAGTCATAGAGAAGCCTGAATGCCATTTACAATGTCGAATGGAAAAAGTCGTACTGACGTTTGTAAGCATTTTTGATTGGAAAATAAAGTGAAATCATTATACAAATGCAAACATTACTCAGTGGAAATTAAATTCCATTCATCGACTTCAAGTTTTTTATACCATTTAGAGCACAAACATAAAAATTTTCCAACCAAAACTGTTTTAGAAAAGACAAAAAATACACTGCTAAGTTTGCTGCCTACTGGGATAAAACAGGTAACAAAGCTGAAGAAGTATTAGCTCGTTTAACAGCTGTAGATCGTATTTCTTTTGCAACTTTGGCCAATAGTAAAGATATTTAAAATGGCTGGAAAGCTTAAGGACTTAAAATCACTGATGATCAATGCATATTGATCATCAGTGATTATAAAGGGAACTGTTATGAACTACGCAAGCTCAATAAAATTAAAAATTGCTTAAGAGCTTCAGCAAAAAAAAATAACTGGAGAAAGGGTTTCAATTTCTCTTGATGAGTGGACTTCAGGTGGAACTTAATGTACATTCAGTGTTCAGACAAATTTTATAATGATCTTGAAATGATTAGAATAAATGGTTCGATGGCTTCAGTAAGAGCAGTTAATATTGTTATTGAAAAGTTAAATGATTTTGGCTTAAATTTAATCAATGATATCTTTGGGTGTGTTACTGATGGTGCATTAGTCATGAAAAAAATGGAAAGAGAAATGGGAGTTATCCACCTGCTATTGCCATGGAATTAATCTTGCGGTATGTGATATTCTTTACAAGAAAAAGGTTAAGCAACAGAAACAACTGAAGAAGAACTAATTATGGAAGAGCTAAATGAAAATGAAGAATCTTGTTCTGACCCTGATAATGAAAATGAAAATGAAGAATGCTGGAATGAGGAAGGTATCAGCTTTGTTGATAAGGAAATGCAATTTAATGACTATTTGAGGACTATGGTATCATTATATCAAAGGTTCATAAAATTGTCTAGCTGTTTAGAAAATTACCACTTAAAAACGATACTCTTCAAAACATTTGTAGATCAGATTTAGGAAAAGAACTTATGCCTATTCTGGATACTAAAACAAGATGGAATTCTCAAATCAATGTTAAAAAAATTTTTGGAATTAAAAACCTTATTGGAAAAGCTCTTGTAGATATAAGAACAGATTTGATTTTATCAGAAGAAGAAATAAAACACATTTCTGATATTTTTCAGACTCTTCATGTTGTAGAGTTAAGTGTTATGGCACTTGGAAAAGAAGACGTGGTCTAATAAAATATGTTAAAGTAAATTTGTTTTTAATACAAAATTTTAGGTAAAAAAATACTAATATTTGTCAAAAACTATTAAATGTAGTCTCTGAGAGATTTACTGAAAGAAGAAATTATTTTATTGCTGGTTAGAAAAGTCCTTAGAAAAGGTTTACAACCCCATGCCTAGCCTTCCATCCTCTTCTGTAGAAGCAGAAGGAAGTTTTAGTACTTCAGGTTTATTTATTACTAAGTTAAAAACTAGTTTAAATGATGACACTGTTAATAACTTTTGAACATCAGATCATAACTGATGAAAAAAGAGAAATAAAATCATAAGAAGTTATATTTACTTTTTTTAAACTGTAAAAATTTATTTGTAAAAATTACTCGAAATTAATTAATTATTCAATTAATTTTTAGAGAGTTAATCGTTAATTGATTAATTTGAAATACATATTAATCTACCACCCCTAATAACTACTAACTACACAGATGCTATTGAACTGTTAAAACAAAAAGATTTATTTATTTGATAAACTATAATTTACTTTATTAGGTGTTGATTGTCATATATTTGTTACAAAAAATAATGCAGGGCAACTGTTACAATCATCACCTACTACTTTTGATACCACCTTCCCCTACATTAACTTCATAGCACCTGTAAAAGTTTTTTAAACAAAGCTTAGCTTAAACTTCTTTTACTTCCCCCACTTTCTGACTTCTCTCAAATGAAAACAATACATAAATAAAATATAAAAAACCTGTTGAAACTTGAGATAAAGTAGAGGTGCTTGATAGAACAAGTGTTTTATTTGAATCTTCTACTTTCTTTGAGTTTGAAGGTTGACACGAAAGTAACAAGATAGCATTTTTCATTTTATTAAACGCAGGCAACAAGTGAATAACATTTATCTCTTCTTGTAATAAATTCATACAACCTTGTCCAAACCAAAGAGAAAAGTATTGAAAATCGACAAACAGCTGCTGACTTCCAAAAAAACTAAAGAGTTTTTTAAAATGAATATTATTTTAAGTTATCTAACCCACTGTTTATAAATCTTTTCACATCTGGGTTGTTTTTTTTCATATCAATCGGCAGCTGCCTTCCAAAAATTTTATGGTGCCAGAATATTTTGGATTCTGATTTTATTTTATTTTGCGTCCTAACTAGCTCATTTTTTTGCACCCTAACTACCTCAATTAATTGGCAGAATGTTTGGAAGTTGCTGCTTATTGAGAGATAGTAACCAAATTTATGAGGGAAGATATTGTGATATTTTTATTTTTCCCTTCAAATAACTTTTATAGCTAATTTAGGTAATAATGAAATAATTTACCAAACCATACAAAAGTTCAACTGTTTGTTTGAAATTTTAAAGTAATGCTACTTATCAAATGAAACTTTTTTGAAAATTATTTTTTTGTATTTTTTTGCAAATGTTTCAGCCATTTTTGTTTATTTTTTGCAAATGTTTCAGCCATCGTTATGTATTTTTTGCAAATGGGTATTTCAGTCATCTTTATTTATTTTTCAATTAAGGAAAAAAAAAATAATTAAAAAAAAAAGAATATATGTAAATTTAAGGAAAATTTAATTTAAAAAAATTTTTTTTTTTAATTTAAAAAAAGATTCTATTAAGTTAGATTGCATTTTAAACAATTTAACTCTTTGATTTTAAAGTAAAATAATAAAATAAAAAGTGCATTTACTTAAGTTACTTTAGTTTTTCTGTTCAATTCCCAAAATAATTAATTTATGCAAAAAATAATTAATTTATGCAAAAAAGATATATCATTAGTGTTTTTTTAATTTGAAATAAACAAATAAGACAAAAAAACTCTCTACCTAAACTTTATCTTTTTTAGCAAAATGTAATCCATCCATGACCTGATAAACTGTGTTATACAACCGCACAGAACATCAATTTTTTTATTTTGGGGCAAACAAGAAACGTTTTCTATGACAGGAGCAAGAACAATTTCGATAACAAGTTTAATATAATTATTGGGTTCTTGTGCTTGAAGAGCTAAAAAAATATTAAAAAAAAAATACATATAACAAAATACATATAACAAAAATACATATAACAAAAATAATTTTAAAAAATTTTTAAGTAATTTTATTAAATGCTCACAAGATCCTCGCCTTTTCCAAACTTTCCCAAGAGGCATATGCTGTTCCAAAGCAGTTTTTGTTCGCCTACTTATAGAATCATTCAACATTTTATAACTTTCTTCTTCAAATGACTAAATAATCACAATAAAATTTACTGCCAGAGACCATCCCCACTAAAAAATTTTAGAAAACTAGAAAGTTTCCACCCAAAACATACATACCCTTAATTATATTTTAGAAAAATTAAAAATATTTTTCATATGTTTACATGTGTAAATTAGAAAAAAAAATTACTTTTGAGTATTTATAAAATACTATACTAATATATAATTTTTGATTCTGCAATTTCAAACAAACTATACTATAATTAACATCACTTTTTTATTTAACAAATACACCACAAATGTACATTTATAGACCCTATTTTAAAAACTAATTTTGATGAGGAAGTGAGTTTTTAACAGATTTTTATATGTCTTAAGATGTACTTTTATCTGTATTTTTACATATAGAAGAACGAATTTCAAAAGTTTTACACATTAGAGCACTTTGCCCAGAATTACTTTTTAATAAAAAGCAAAAAAATCATAGTTGCATTGAAAAAAAAAAACAATAAAAAAAAATAAATAAATAATCCAAAACAACAATCTAAAACAAAAATGTTGTAATGAAAAATACCTTTAAACTCTCAAGTATTGAAGAAAGATTCAAAAGAGGGATGCAACTAAAGTTCTCATCTCTTATTGCTAATTGATTTAAGATATTGTTCATGTTTTGAAAACACAATAATGTATATTTTATATCTATAACTGATACAACAAAAAATGGTCCCCATGATGCTGAACTAAGATACTGCTGTCTTTTACAATAAAAGCATAGATATATAAATGTGCACACTGTTAACCATGGTGACACAAAGTTATCAACTATCCAACTTAAGGAAACTCGATTTGAAATTATACTAAAAATATTATAATATGATTCAATGTTTTGTTGAGTTAATAAAAGGTTAACTAGAGTTTTACTTGAAGGAACACTCTCAGTGTATCTGAAATTATCTTTGGTAAAAATGACCATGCTTTTACAATTATCTAAAGCAAAATATTATACTACTTTAAAGAAAATATTACCACAATTAAAATAAATTTCAATGCAAAAAATTTAATCTAACAAAAATGTAAAATTGAAATTTATATAATTCCATCAAAAGTAATCCTTAATTATTATTATTTTTTTTATTAAGTAACAATTTCTTAACTACTATAGTTTTTATCAATGCACACGCTACTTAATTTTAAGATTTCATTTTTCATACTTTTTGTATGGTTTTCAAAACAAGCCTTTGAAGTATCTTTCTATGCTTGCAGGATCAAAGTTTTTGTATCATATACTGTTGAGAATTTCCATATATAGTTGGTGCCAATATTCTCATTTATATATCATTTCCTGGAACCACTGTTTTACACTTTGTGCCATGTGAATTGTTGCATTACTTTGTTGGAAAATCTCAGTATGTAAATCTTCACTAAACTCAATCAAACTATCTTTTAAAAGATATTCATAGTTTCTTACGCTCATTTTCACTGTAATAAAACATATAGAAGTTTTGCAGCAGAAACAAAATGGGGTCTGTACTGTAACTCTCCCTCATTCAAAGTTACAACTTAAAGTAATACTAGCATTTTGGTGAAATTATGTTAATAATACTTTTAACTATCAGGTCCATCTTAATTAAACTTTTTTTGTTCGATTTTCCGATCATTTTTAGTCACTAGAACAGTCTCGATTTTGAAAAAATTGCTTTTTCTTTCTTATTTAATACCCTTCTACATAGCATTTTAATAGTTAAATAACCAATGTTAAATAAAAATACACAAAATTTTTATATTGAACAAACAAATTAAAATCTTACTCAAATTTTAATCAACTCATCTAGTGGTAAAAAAAACCTGATATAACTTTGGAAATTTTGCCTTTATATATAATGATTTTAAACTTTCTAGAAAATTTAAGTAAACAAATGTGTTTACAGTAGGTCTAATTTAAAAATTAGACCTACTGTAAACACATTTGTTTACAACAGTTTTAATAAAGATAATTTTTGTAATTTTATACATTCTGCGTAAAACCTGCAACAACTACATCTAACTTGATGTAACTATGGAAATTTTGCTGAGTGTATGTTTATTTTTATGAGCATAATCTCAGCTGTTTTGTCTAAGCGGGCATCCATAAGTACATATGCAGTAAAACTACTGATTTAGTACTCCTTCCCCCCATGTACGAACATGTACGCTTACGGAGTCACCTCCCCTCCCTCCACATACGTACGTATTATTATTTTTTAAAATTAACTTGGTTTCTTTTTTCTCTCCTCCTTATTTATAAAAAAATTTTAAAAAAATTGTGACTGAAGTCAGAAAAAAAAACACAATTCTGATTTGTTACACACATGAAATTAAATCTAAAAAAAATTAAATCAAGCTTAGGAGAGATAGTCAAACCACATATATGTACTCACTGCCTTTAATACCCCCTCCCCTTGTATGCTTTCGTACACTTTTGGGAAACCCCCTCCTCCATACCTGCATACATACTTTATGGATGGCCCCTAATGTTAAAATGTTTTCATAATTCAAACCAAGTTTTTTACTCTCAGATTAATTTTCCCATTAAAATCTTGCAAAAGGACAATTATATGAATGCAGAGAACTTAACAAACTGTGAAACATAAAATATTTAAGTCTAATTTTGTCTAAATTTATCTTTATATACAATTTATAAACATAATTATACAAGTTATTTAGGTTCAATTGCTTAGTTAAGGTTCAAAAAGGATTTTCAGCTTATCAATATTTGTGGTTTTTATCAAAAGTGAGACAAATAACATTAAAAATATATATTAACTGGAAAAAAAACTATTATAAAAATAAAGTTCTAGCATTTTTGATTGCATTGAGACTCAACAGTATTATCTCTCATGAGACCTAATCACAAATAAACTTGACACAAAGATTCCTAACTAAAGATATCAAACAACAAACCCCACAAAAGTTTAAGGGTTTAAGATTGCATAAAAAGCAATTTTTATGCAATCTTAAACCCTTTGTTTAAGATTGCATAAAAATTGCTTTTTATGCATTCTCATTTGTTGGATTTTTACTATGTTGTATGTATTATATGCTATATTTTATCAACTGTATCTGTAGATAGAAGTCAAGTAGCTCTTTTGTAACAAGAAAATCAAAAACACAAATAAAAACAGCCAATTAAGCAACTTGTGATATATCGGTTGATTCATCAATAGCTATTGAATATTACCCAAAAAGTATTTTGTTTACCATTTACCGTTAAATACATAACATTCCTTGTCAATTTTCCATTGTGTTTAAAGAAAATGCCATTTTGGCTAAATTCTCAAATTTTAAATATATACAAAAAAATTTTAAATTTAAAAGATTTTCTAAATACTTCAAACATTTCTTAGTAAATTAATCTCTATTGATTATATGTTAATAAAAATTAAAGGACCAGAAAAATGGTTGCTGAGGGCCAAATGTGGCCTGCAGGTCTTATTGAGGCCCTGGTATATATATATATATATATATATATATATATATATATATATATATATATATATATATATATATATATATATATATATATATATATCTACTATAGCATATTTATATGCGCAATTGCTCATTTTTTTTGCTAGCCTAAATTAAGTGAGCATTTTTAGAAAACGATGAGGGAAAACAAAGAATAATGAATGAAAATGTTGCTGACCCATACCAAACCCTCAGTCAATGTAGCAGCACTCCACGGCGAGTCAGGCTATTTGTCAGTCGATGTATGTACTGAAGCCCCCGGCAGCATTTGACATTAAGTGAGTATGACATCATCATGCTCACCTAACTCAGCAGTATAAGATATATACACACATATTGCAGTCACAACATTAATTAAAAAACATAAAATATTACCCTAATAATGACAACAAATTAAGACAGCAATAAAAACATACTAGAATCCCAGATCTGTAAATTATGAAAATCAAACATACTAAGGATTGCTTCTCTTAAAAAGTTTAAGTAAGTTGATGGTGCAACTAAAAAAAATATAATTGAAAAAAGTATATTAAAAAATAAACGAATAAAATTTATATATATATATATATATAATAACAAACATATTTGAAAAATATTTACCATTTTCAATTTTTTTGAATAATCTTAGAATATTTGTTGCTTCCTGTAAACAACTATATTCATTCAACCTCTTTGTTAAACTTTCCATTTCTATACAAGAAAACAAATAATATTCTCGGAAAGAGTTTTCAAGTTGCAACCATACTGCATCTGTGTAAATACTCACCAATTTATTTTTCTCAATAGGACCTATATCTGAATCCCAAAGAACAGTTTTAGAAATTTGAACTTTATCTAAGCTCTTTAAAAAAAAATTTCCTGATAAAATAAGCGAGTTTGTTAACTTTATGTCATCAAATAGTATACTAATAAAATTCTTTTCTCCTGCCATTATGATCTTATAAATTTGTTTTAATGCATTTGTCGAAGAATCATCTAAAAATCTGCTATTAAGAAATGTTTCATATTTGTTGTCTAAACACTGAACTATTCTACTGTCTGAAGGAATTTTATCTGATATGCAAATCAGCTCATTAAGAAGTAAATATTTAATATCCTCAGCTCGCACTTGAGCTATATCCTGCACATATTCAGTTAAACTATACTTATTGCAATGCAATGGGGTAAATATAATAGTTTGGCTTTGTAATAAATGAGTAGAAAATATTTTGTTAGTGAGTAAATCATTGGCAAAATCTGTTAATAATGATATTAAAATATTAAACCGATAAATCAATCCAGAAGTTGGTAAACAAACTAAATTTTTTTTCATCAAATAACTTTGAACTATTGTAAATTTGTGATAAAAATATCTTACAGATTGAAGTAAAGTTTTTATTTTTATTACAAGAGAGGAAGCTGTATTGAAAGAAACTATTTTTTTAATATATTGAAAATATGCAATTTTGTCATTAAAAGTACACTTTATCATCTGTGTGAATGAACCAAGCTTAAACAAATTTTCTATTGAACAATCAATTGAAAAACAAAATGTTTCAGCCATTGATAAAAACTCTTTAAACATACTCTCATGTACATTATTTACTAAAGTATTTTGCTCAAATGATACCAAAATAGTAGTTTTATCTCCAACTTCTTTTTCAAGCGCATTAACTAATGATATAAATTGAATTATATATCTTAGCATTAAAAGACATTCTTTAGTCCTTTTCATTTGCTTTACATTTGGCAAAGCACTTATATATTTATGGTAGCACCCACAATGTGAAAGTGCTTTATTTTTTTCAGTTGTTTTAAGAATAATAGATCTCTGGTTAACACTTTGTAGTACTATAGAATTAAACTGTTGATTATCTTGTAAAATTCTTGACTTTTTTGAGCATTGGTTTAATTCATGCAAACTTGTTTTAAATCCTTGATTAGAGTTGAATAAAAATGTAGCACTTTTTATTTCATCATTATTAATCATATTAATTTTTTCTGTACATAACCTAAAGAAACAAAAAAAAAATTTATTGTAATAAAAACAGAACGAAACAATAACAATAAGACTCAAAAAATGTAAAATAATATTTCTCTTTTATAAAGTTTTCGTAGTTAGTTAAACTACTATTTTAAAGTAGTTTAACCAACTATATTATAGTTGGTTAAACTACTTTAGAATAGTAGTTTAACTAACTACGAAAACATTATAAAAGAGAAATATTATTTTACATTTTTTGAAACTTATAAAAGAGAACTTTATAAAAGAGAAATATTATTTTACATATATATAGTCTATATATATACCAACTACTAAATTGTTAAACAACTGTGTAGATAACTAGCTACAATAGACAATAATTGTTCCTAATATATATTGAAATTTTGTTATTAATTAGAAAATTAAAAAATTAGAAGTATTAAAGGCAAAATTACAGCGTATAAATAGAAATCGCTGATCACCAGAATAGTAATTGTAATGGAAACTCGTAGTTTCCATTAAAACAATACATTTATAACAATACAAAATGAAATTGAATACTTCAAATATTTCGCATTTTTTGTTTATTAAATAAATTAATTTGAAAAAAGCAAAGTTGAGATAAACGAAGGAAAAAACAAGCATGATGTGACGTCATGATAGCGTTTTACAAAAAATGGAAGCCGTAACTAACAACGGGAAAAAATAATGGATAAAAGGTGAAATCGGGTTAAAGATAAATTTAAAAGTAGAATAGATTACGATGTTATTATTTCGGCACCATTAAACAGATTACACTATTTAAAATAAAATAAAATAAAATATATAATAGCATACAAAGTTATCAGCAAGAATATTATTTTGTTATTTAATATTTTTTTAGGATTGTAGTTAAAAAAATATTATTCTTTGTAAAATCTGTAGGACACACACAACAAAATGTTTTCCCTAACCTAAGTAAAAATTTTAGATAACTCTAACTTACAAATAATGTTGAACTATTTCAAAAATTACATAAAAAGTTATATATAATTATATAAAAATGGTATTCAATTTTTTAATTACAATTGATTTCAATATAAAAATTTATTGCAATTATTTCAACTGTATAAAAGATAAACACCTAGAATAGTTTCAATTAACTTTTATATCAAAATCAATTTAGATTTTAAAAAACAGTTCAACTAAAGATGCAATTGTTCAATTCATTTGCGAGATTTCTTTTGTTAGATTACAGTATATAATGTGTTTATACCGTCCAATCGCAAAATTTTATTTCAAAACCAAATTTAAAAGAGTAAGTGAAAAATTAATAGAATGCTGGCTTAAATATATTATAAAAATAATTAAAAAAGTACGTACACACTAATTAAAAATAAAAATAAATACTTTTTAATAACTAAATGTTTTTGATTAAATAACAACACTTAAAAATAAATAAATAGTAAAGCCATACCGTTACATCGTTATCGAAAATTCGCGAGCTGACCAATAGAAAAGTTAATTTTCTATAAAACACAAAAAACAATTATCATCAAGTTCTCTAAATCTATCATATACTAATATATGTGGTTTTCGAAAGAACTTTTCTTCCGATGAGTCTTATGTTTTGCAAAGTTCACCAGACCTACTTGCTCTTTGTGCGACTAATTTGAGTTCAGCTGTCTAGTTACTATTGCTATTGCTTTTTTCTAACACCTAACCCTGCTATGCTCAAGTTACAAAATCTTGTATTTTATTTCAAAAATTATGCTTTAGAGACTTTTGGAGAATCTTTAACAGCGTCATAATAAGGGCAAATCTGTCATTCCTCCTCTCTTGCATGGTTCAGATTTTATTTCCTCACCTAAAGACAAAGCTGATTTGTTTCCTTAAAACTTTTTATCAATTTCCTCTTTTGGTTCAACTAATCAAATCCTACCTAATATAGCTAACAAACAGGTTGGTCCATTGCTTAATATTCCTATCACTCCAGCTTTTCTCCACTCCTCTACAGCTTATGGTCCAGACTGCATACCTGTTATAGTCTTGCAGAGATGCACTCCGAGGCTGTTGTCTATACTTTCAAAACTATTTAACAAGTGCTTCTCAAAGTCTTGTTTTCCAGTCTTCTGGAAAGCGGCATCTGTTATCCCTATTTTCAAATATTCTTGAGGGCGATATGACTCGTCTAACTACCGTCCCATTAGTTTTCTTACTATCAAAAGCAAAGTTTTCAAGTCTTTAATTAACAAACACTAAATTTCTCATCTTGAACCTAATAAATTACTTTCTGGTCATCAATATGGATTTCTATCTCTTCGTTCTACTGCTGATTTGTTAACGGTAATAACTGATATTTATTATTGCGCATTAAATAGATGCGGAGAGGCTAAAACTATCGCACTCAATATTTTTAAAGCTTTTGATAAAATTTAGCATGCCGTTTTTCTCCATAAACTCTTTTCCAACAGTGTATCAGGTAACATCTTTAAGATTATTGAATCGTTCCTTACCAATAGTTAAATCGTTCCTTACCAATAATAAAAGTTGCCTTCTATGGATAACACTCTTCTTCATTTCCTGTAACTTTAGGAGTTCCGCAAGGTTCAAAATCTTGGCCCTAATTTACTTAAACGATCTACCAGGAATTCTCACATGTAATATGATATATAGTGCGGCCGTGGTGCAGTGGTTAGAGCGCTTGCTTTATAAGCAAAAGATCCAGGTTCAAAACGAGCTTTGGACATATTTCGCGTCATGGTAAAGAAAGAGGCGTGAACTTCCTGGTTAAATGCACTTCCGCGGTGCTCTGTGACAAGACCGTTAGGACTTCTTTGGGCACCTAAATAACAAATTAATAAAAAATATGGCACTGTTTGCTAACAATACTAGTATTTTTTCGTGTCTTGATAAGAAAAATAACTTAAGTAGAAACTTATATAGAACTTTGATTGCTTGGAGGGTTATTTGAGCTTGAAAAGGATCGTCAGCATAAAGATCTCAGTGGCTGGTTAACTTCAACTCAGATACAACTCAATTTTTTTCAGGTAAGTGTTATCGCAGCAATTTAGGTCTTCCTTATTTATAAACGGTAATGTACTCGACGAGTCATCTATTCTTCATCTTCTTTGATTAACTCTTTCTTCCGATCCTTGGAAACTATATATTAAATCCATTGCAAAATTAGCATCTGTTAAAGTCTCTTTATCGTACTTGTCAATTACTCCGAGTTTTATTCTTTATCTATACAAATCTCAAATCCGTCCTTATATGGAATACTGTTGCTATATCTGAAGCGGATCTTTGAATGATGGTCTTTTTCTTTTAGATAAGGTGCTAAAATGTCTTGTGTTATTCGTCATTCAATTTAGTCTCATCCATTTACTGTGACAGATCCTAAGTTCTCCAAAATTAATGGCCGGAGCATAAAAATAAAGAAAAAATTACATTTTATTTTTTAAAAAACAAAATGCAAGTTTTGACTTAGGGTGTGATTTGATCACGGGGTCTACGTGGTATTGCTGGCGTTAAGCTCTCGGTCAAAATACTTACAAATTCATTACTAAACTAACTTTAATAAAATAAATATTTGTGATCTGTAGTTTAAAAGAACAAAATTTTATTTTTCATTATTACCCAATTCAAGGTAACAAGTTAAATTTTCAAACTCTTCTACTGCAAACTTTTATAAGTGAAATACTATTAAATAAAATAAGTGAAATACTATTAAGTAAAATATAAGTGAAAAACTATTAAGTAAAATAGTATAAGTGAAATACTATTAAGTAAAATACTATTAAATACTATTATTTCTCTACAGATGAATTGAAAAATTACGAAAGTTAAAATTTACTTGATATACCTTTCATATTTATAAAAGATTAATGCATTTTTAATTTTGAAGTTTGAAAGTTCTATTTAACTATATTCTTTGTATATACCTATGCATTGTTTATTATTCTGTGACTAATTTCATCCCCCTTTTTAGATGATTTTATAAAAGACAAGACAAAATAATTTTAACGATTTTGCGGAGTTAACAATTTGAGATAAACCCATGTCAAATGCCCATGTCAAATGTCACCCTATATCTCAAAAATGCAATTTTTACAAAAAATGTCACCCTGATGATATCAAAAATGCAACATTCTATATTGATTGATCTTTTAAAAAAGTATAAGGATTTTGATATGCAAGTCTATAGATTTCCATATATAGAAAACGGGACACAGTCCCATTTATTTTGAAGCGGAGTATTGCAATTCATTTTTTACTCCCATCCGGATTAGCTATCGCTCTGAAACTTTTGACATTTCTTTAGTGCCAATGAAAATGTATGTTAAAGTTGTTTCTAGTGCTCAAGACAGTAGGGAAAGAGCTATGTCATTGGCCCACTCTTTTTTGTATCGGAATTTTTACTACTTTTCAGACAAATTGGAGCTCTGAAAGTTTCAACATTTGCGTAGTCCTGAACGTGTGTTAATATTATTTTCAGGGCAGATGACCAGATGGCCCATAGAGCCGGGGCGCTGTGGGCCATGTCCCACCTTTTTCTAAAGAAATTATTTTTTCTCATTTTTTACAAAGTAAACTTTGAAAATATTTTCTTCAAAAAATATTTTTGGTTTATACTTGTTCCATTCGGTTTTTGATCATTCTGTATTCAATGTATTTTCTTAAAAAAGTAAAATGTTTATAAGATTTTCGATTTGCGAGTATATGAATTAAAAACATTCATTCACCTAAAATGATAAAAAATATATAATAAAAAAATAAAAACAGAATTTTTATTCGATAATTTAAAATTTTTTGAATTCAAAAAAGTTGATATTTCTTAATGGCACATTAATTAAAATCCAGCAGTAAAAAAAAAATCCTGTCGTAATATTACATCAATAAAAAAGAAGTTTATAACCTTTTGAAATCAATATTTTATTTTACTTTTGCTAATTCTAAAATGTTAATAGCAAATCCTGTTGTTACATTAGTATAGAAGTGTGTTACATTAGTATAGAACTTTTCTGGCAATCTAGAGCAGATTTGACCTTTGACGCATCTAAGAAAATCTTAACGCAATCTTGACACTTTATCTTTTTGCATTTTGTTTTGTAAATAATTAAACAAAACGGAACAAGTATAAACCAAAAAAAAGTTTTTAAGACAACACTTTAAAAGATATCTTTACTTTATTGAAAATGCAAAAAAATATATTTTTGAGAAAAAAAGGTAAGGCATGGCCTAAATACCCTGTGTCATGGATCCTCTGGTCGTAAGCCCTGGAAACAATTTTAAGACGCATCCATCAGGGCTACACAAGTGCTGAAATTTTCAGAACACAAGTTTGTCTAGAAGGTAGTGAAAAATCAAAAAAGTGTGTGTGTGTGTGGGGGGGGGGGGGGGCATTTGCTCTAGTTTCACCCTAATGCTTTGGGGCCATAAAAATAATTATAACGTGCACATTTATTAGCACTTAAGTAATGTCAAAATATTTCCAGAGCTCCAGCTAGTCCGGAAGGTAGTGAAAAATCAATCGCAATATTCCGCTGCAAAAAGGTGGAGACCGTGTCCTATTATCCAAATATGGAAACCCATATACTTGTAAATTAAAATATTTCTATTTTTTGAAAGATCAACGAATATAAAATGATGTGTATTTTTTTTTTTTTATCATCAAGGTCATATGAGTTTCTCGAGGTTTAAAAACAGGTATATAAAAAGTTGCTTAAATTTATTTAAATTGATATATACAGGGAACTATTAATAATTTTTTACATTTCTGATCACTTCATTGGGTTCGTGATAAATGTTGCAGTTCTGAGACGACAAGAGGGTTCTAAAATATCTACTAAAAGTAAAACAGTCTGATTTCACGTTCATATTGGCGCCAGAGGTTACAACTTTCATTCCTTTTTTTTACTAAGATCTCTCAAGTGTGTTAAATTAGCAAAATCTGAGATGTATGGTGACATGACCTTGATCATTTGACATTATTACTCTTTGGATAGTTGCTAATTTAATTTGTTTTACTCTAGGTTTTGATACATAAGAAAGTATTCGTGTCAACAGCGACTTTACATAATTTTGCTTTAAAGTCTGAAAGTTTTTAATTATTTAGATTTGACCGTAACACTATCTATAACAGTTAAAAATTGTTTTGGCAAGAAAAGTTTAGTGAAAGAAAAGTTTTAAAGGCTTTTAAGGTGATTCAAAAAAATTTGTGTCTTCTTCAGACCAAATTAAACTACAAAGGTGCATCATTTTTATTAGAACTAATAGAACAGTCAAATTTTTAAGTTTATATACTTTTGTAAAGGATGTTTTACAAACAATTAAAGATTGTAAATCTAATCTGAGTGCCGCGTTTTGCAAACATGTGTTTTCCAAAGATTAAATTTATACTTTCTTGATAAGCAGCTTATAAACATGATTTTTCTTTATCTTATTGCAATGGAAGATGTTTTAAATACAGTATAATAGATGTTTTATATATATTTATTTCCTTCAATAAAAAATCTACAAAACAGAATAGTTTTATTACAAATATAATCGGCAGGACTTTCAGAAGATCATACGATCTTATTATGAAGCCCTTTACAATTTCAAATATAATAGTAATAATAATAATAATAATAATAATAGCAATAATAACAGTAATAATAATAATAATAATAGTAACTGTATATAACTGTGAATTTAAAATATAAATGAACTGGATAAAATATAAGAAACAAAATAACTAAAAACAAGAAAATATATTTTCTGTTCGAAAGATAACTTCTTTTAATTTTCGTTTGAAAGAGCTTAAAACCCATTTCAAAGACAAATCAATATAAGGTAAAACTATTTTATTCCACAAAAAAAGACCACGATAAGAAATAAATAGTTGTTCAAATTTAGTTTGGCAGAATAGTTTCTTTTGGAGATTTTTTCCATTACGAAGATTGTATTTGTTTGTGGGTTTTGCATTATAAATGTTTATAAATACGTCAGGAGATAAAAAAAAACGTAAAATAATATAAACATTTAGATTGTATACATTTAAGGCTTTCATTTTTCTCAGAAGTGGTTTTGAATTTGAAAAATAGTTTATAAAATTAATTAAGCAACCTGCGTGTTTCTGATGCTGATAAAGAAATTTAAGTTTAATTTTGAGCGCGCTTCCCCATACAATATTTGCATGATTTATAAGGCAATCAATAAACGAATATTATAGTTGTTTTAATCGGTTTTTATTTAACATATTTCTAATTTTATATATAATTCCAATACTTTTAGCAACTTTCATGGAGGTGTTACCAATTTGTTGTTTTGATGATTTCCAGGTTTTCGTCTACAAAGAACTCCAAGAAGTTTTATAACATTTTTCCTTTTTAGTATATTTTTTTTTTTTTTTAGATTTATTTCGCCGTTTAAAAATAGTTACAATAACCAGATAATATAGTTACAATAATATGTATGTATGTATAATTACAATAACTATAAGAGAATATATATTTACATTTACATTTGGCAGCAACAACGGCAGGAGTTCTAGAAGATCATGAGGATCTTATCATGGAGCCCTTAAAAAATATAATATAATAGTATTACTTAATACTACTATGGATTCGTGTGGGACACTACATTTTATATTTATAAATTAAGACGAAGAAGAGTATTTTATATCAACGAACTGCTTACGTTTACTAAGATAGCGTTTGAACCAGCTTAGAGACTCATCTCTAATTCCATAGAGACCTAATTTTTGTAAAAAAAATTTTGTAAAAAAATTTAATGATCGACTGCAACAAAAGCTTTAGACAAATCAATGAATGCTCCTAGTGTAAAATAAGAACTTTTAAAAGAATTAGAAATGCTGCGTGTTAGTTGGAGTATGGTGTGTTCGATATAATTTTTTTTCTGAAAGCGAAATTGATTATAATATAAAAGTTTAGTATCAACTAAATAATTTTATACATTATTCTTTATAATATTTTAAAGAAAACTGGAAGAACTGAAATACGAGGATACTTTACTATGTTGGTATGGTCAACTGATTTAAAAATAGGAGTTATTTTTGCTACTTTTAGAGTCTGGAAAGGACCCTTGAGCAATAGATTTTGGAGAGTATATCTTTGAATACGTCAAAGGAGTCTTTTAAAACAATTGCCTTATTTCTTTTCAATAATTTAAATGCTGCTTCAATTTCGCTTTATGTTAGGTTTGAAAAATTTAAAGTTGAATTAAGTGATGTTATAAATTCATCAATTGATTTGTCATTAAAATAAGAAATTTCACTTTATAGGCTTGTTCCAATTAAAGAAAAAATTTTTATTTAATTTAAAAGCAATTTTATCAGGGTCATTTTGTAATTTATTTTTTATTTTTATTTCATTTGGTACTAATATTGTACTTTTCCTATTTTCTCCCATAATCTTATTAATTTTTGCATCTGGTATTTTAATTGCTGATTTTTCTGATCATTTCCCCATTTTTCACATTGCACGTGGTATTCTATCTAATAGTGATAATAAATAATGTCTTGTCACTAAAAGAAACCTTACAAAAAAAATCTCGATAAATTAAAAAATAAACTATTTGAGGAACCCTGGAAAAATGTATACTCAGCTAAGGATCAAAATCAGGCATTTAATAACTTTACGGCTGCTTTTAAATTTATTTTTGACCCATAATAACATCTGAAGTCAAAAATAAAGAGTTAAAAAATCCATGGATGACGAGTAATCTTATAAAATCGTCTAAACGAAAGCGAAAACTTTATATAAAATTTTTGAAATCAAAGGATGAAGGTGATGAAAAAACATACAAAGCCTATAAACAGTTTTTTTCAAAAAAAAGACAAGCTAAAATAATGGAGTATTCTAATCTGCTAAATAAAAATAAATTAGACATAAAAAACATGGTCGATTATAAACAAATTAACTGGATGAAAAAAAAGAAATCCTTAAGCATACCTCAAAAAATATTTTGTGATAATAAATACGTTACAAATAAATCAGATATTTACCATGAACTTAACAAACACTTTGTTAATCTTGGTCCTAGTCTAGCTTCAAAAATAGTGATGCCAAATAAGAAGTTTGATAAATTTATTGGAGAAAAACCCCTATCGTGTATATCAAACGAAAAAATATCCTATAAAGAATTTAACAAAGCTCTGACTGAACTAAAGCAAGATAAGTCATGCGGATATGATGACTTTACTAGCAATATAACAACACACGTCATTGAATGTATTAGAAAACCCTTATTTTATCTAAAATTGCCTTCTTTTGAACACAGTACTTTTCCTGATATGTTAAAAATTGCTAAAGTCAATCCTATGTATAAAAATGGAGATTGTAATATTATGTCTAATTACCGTCCAATTTCGCTTCTACCAGTGTTCTCTAAAGTTTATGAAAAAGTAATCTACAATCAAATTTATAATTACTTTAAGTTAAACAAACTTTTATATGAAAATGGTTTTCAAAAAAGTTGCTCTACAGAACATGCTATCATTGAACTTACTAATAAAATATTATAATTTTTTGATAAAGGGAATCATGTACTGGAAGTATTTATAGGCCTTTCAAAGGCATTTGATACAGTTGACCACAACATCTTACTATCAAAGTTAAAACATTATGTTATCAAAGGACTAATGTATAAATGGGTAAAAAACTATCTGAGTAACAGAAAGCAGTTTTATAATTAACAAAAAGTCAAATGTTCTTGATACTGAGTGTGGGGTCCCTCAAGACTCAATCTTAGGACCGTTATTTTTTTAAATTTACATCAATGATATGCATAAAAAGTTATCTATAGTATCTTCATTAATGTATGCTGATGACACAACCTTATTTCATATTCATAGTAATTTAAAATCGATGTTCGGAACAATGAATGCCGAACTGGAAATCTTTAATTTATGATTTAGAGCAAATAAACTACCCTTAAACTGTGAAAAAACAAACTACATCCTATTTCATAAAACAGGTCAACCAATGACTCTTATTAACAACGTAACAATAAAACGGGAAAAATATGCAAAGTTTCTTGGTGTTCAAATTGATGAAAATTTATCATAGAGAAGTCATATTGGACAATTTTGAATCAAAATTATCATCTGCAATAGGTATTTTATATAAATGTCGCCCGTTTCTTGATTTCTGTTCAAGAAAAAACTTTACTTTAGTCTAATTCACAGTCATCTCACATATGTTAATATAGCGTGGGCTAATACACACAAAACAAAGTTAATCAAACAACAAGGCTTGCAAAACTATGCTTGTGAAGCAATTCATTATCTAGGTAGAATAGACAATCCTTTCAATACGATGACAAGTATGAAAGTCTTAAACTTGGAAAACTTAATTTATATCAGATTCTTATTTTTATGTTCAAATATAAAAATAATATGCTACCAAATTCTTTTTTTTGACATATTTTCGTCATCATTTTCTCAAAGTTATAATCTACAATCAAATAGCTTACATAACTATTATATTAAAAAATCTAAAACTTGGGGTTCTGAATTTTCAATTATGCCACAGGGTCCCAAAATATAAAAAAACTTGAAAAACCGAAAATTAAAGACTTACATGGGAATATCGTTGTTTTAACGGCAAGCAAAGCTGCATATTCTTAGTTTGTAAAAATGATTGAATTAAAAAAAAGAATGCAAGTTCAATCTCACAATTAATTGTATTTTGTAGGTATGTTTGTATCAACAAGTTCAAGGAAGAATTTTTGTTCTCTTCTATTCTTGAAACAACAATATATTATGATATTATATAACACGATATTGTAGAAATTTTTAAACAGTTTTTCAAAGACAAACAATTACAATGGAAATATTTGTTTGGAATTACTACTTATGGAGCTCCTGACATGATGGATTGTAAGTCTGGATTGCAAGCTAAAGTGAAAGAGATTGTTCTAAATGTAGTTGGTGTACATTGTTTTATTCATAGACAGGCTTTGGTAACCAAAACTTTACCAGGTAGTTTGAAAGCTGTATTTAATCAAATAAGTCAAATTGGTCATTAACATTCTTAACACTCGACTTTTTACAAAATTTTGCTCTGACCAAGATGCTAAACACAATCAGTTATTGTTTATAATTCAGCGATCTGCTGAAAATTTTTTGGAAAGATTTTTAAAGCTTTAAAGTGAACTAAATCATATGTCAAATGAAAAGTAGAATATTTTAAATTTGACAATTTTGAAATAACAACGTCTTATCATTTTTGCCACAATATGACCCACAATGTTCACATAACATTGTGGGTCATATTGTGGCAAAAATGCTAATGTCATTTCACACTCGGAAATACTGAAGGCATTTATTGAATAGCTCAAGCTGTATAATACTAGATTTAATAATGGAAATTTGATCATGTTTCAAAATTTAAATAGTATAATTGCACGGCGATCTATACTGCAGGCCTTGCCAACGCGCAAAAAACGTATTTCACTGGGGGCCTATTTTAAACTGTACTTAACTATAATCGCCATTTTAGTGATATTGAAATATGGGTAAAAAGTGTTGTATTTATGGCTGTACCACAAATTATTTATCGGCTAAAAAGAAATCTGATAATTTAAAGATCTCAGTATATCGATTTCCTAAAAATGAAGATGAAAAACAAATGTGGTTTAAAGTAATTCCAAATGCAAATCTAAAGGTAACTAATGACACTGTAGTTTGTGAGTTGCATTGGCCAATAAATTTTGAAAAACAACAAGTTAGAGGAAAATTTCGTCCTAAATTTCCACCATCTGTTTAACCAGGCATACCGTCTTGTCAAATTCCCACTCAACCTCCTCCATTACGATCAACAAATAGTGCCTCTTCAATGAATTTCGAAAACATGAAGACTTCATGTATTCGAAATTTTGCTCAAGATGAATTATCAGCTCTTTTAGAAAAAGATAGAGTAACTTTTGCTGAAATGAAAGAAATTCTTTTATGTAATGAAAAAGATTTGGGTGTTCCATCAGTATGTTTTATGATTATTAGCATTATTCATTTGCAATCACAAGCTTATTCAAATGTTGTTATATCATGGTGGTAGATTGTTCGGAAAAGCAGTGGATGATTCAACTTCTCTTGCAAAAACTGTATTGGGTTTAATGGTTAATTGTTTGTTCGGTGGACCATCGCTCATTTCCAAAATGATACCTATAAGTAAATTAAACTCTCAATTTCTTTTCGAAAAAATTAGCATTACTATCCAATCAATAAAGGAATCATCGGGTCAAGTCAAAGCCATAATATGTGATGGCTTTTTTTAAAATCTTCGAATTCACAGGTCCAAGTAAACCTTGGTTGACTAATGATGGTGTTTTCTTAACCTTTGATTATGCACATTTGCTTAAAAACATTAGAAATAATTGGCTTACTGAAAAAATTGGTCAACTTATATTTTATGATAAAGGGGTACAAAAAGTAGCACAATGGGATCACCTGAAAAAACTTTATGAACTTGAATCTAAAAACTTATCTAGTTAAATTGTCTAATTTAACTAGATAAGTTTTTTTTTAACGAAGTTTCAATATTTCCGAAGCCAATCGAGAAGGCAATCAGTGTCTACCTGTTTAAGGATATTTTGTGACAAAACTTACCATGCTATGATTAATCATCCAAGACTGCAGCATATAAAAGAAAGACAAGACACAGCAGATTTTATTAACATTGTCGTATCATGGTGGAAAGTTCTTAATGTTAAAGGAACAGGTGCAGATGTTAGGTTTAATGATGAACTTCAAGCAGTTATTAGAGATCCTAATGATAATAGATTAGAAAATATTTTAGATTTCGGAAATATGGCTTTAAAGATGGCTGGAAAGCAAGGTAAAAGGAAGAAACAACTTACTTGTGACACTGCACAATCAATTTACCATATGCCATATGTGCAATGGTGTTGTTGAATTATGTCGTTCATTATTGAATAGCTCACACCAATATGTTATTCTTAGTGAGTTTTCTACTGATCCATTGGAAAAAGAGTTTAGCAAATTGCGACAAGGTTCCGGAGGTACATATTTTATAACAGTACAGCAGGTAATTGAAAAACTGAATATTTCAAGAGCCAAGCTTTTACTATCTCTTAATAACCCAGCTATTGACATATGTCTTGATACAACCCATTCTTGTCCAAATTGTGGTTTTTATTTGGATGAGTCCTCTGCTGAGATATTTGACAACCTGCCAAATCTTGAATCCTTTATTTCTTCTGATAGAAATATGGCACTTATATACATATCAGGGTATTTAACTTGTAAAGATAATGAACTATCAGAAAATGAGCTGCTAGAAAAAACAACTTTCTACCACCAAAAGTTTGGACAATACATAGACTCAATTGACCGTGGTGGACTTAATATTCCCACAGATAATACCTGTCAATGGGTAATTTTTTCTTTTATAATTTTTAATACGAATAAAGATAAAGTATGCAGAGTTTCATTGAGCAATATTCTAATGATGATATCAGAGTTTTACAACTTTGAGATGCATCGACATCACGGAAATATTCTTTCAAACATTTTTTTAAACAATTTATGTAAACTTTCAACTCCTCGTTCAAATAAAGAACCAGCTCAAAAAATATTAAAATTGTCATGAATTCTTAAAATATTATTGTATTCTTATCACAAATTTTTAATTGTAATTTTATGTATATGATTATTTAAGTGTGTAAGTATATATATATATATATATATATATATATATATATATATATATATATATATATATATATATATATATATATATATATAGAGAGAGAGAGAGAGAGAGAGAGAGAGAATATAGATATATATAGAGAACAGAGCAATAATTAATTATTAAAAATATTTATCTATCTTTTTTTATTCAACTCTGAGTTTCGCTACTACACTACCACTGGATCTTTAGGAATATATGTATATATATATATATATATATATATATATATATATATATATATATATATATATATATATATATATATATATATATATGTATGTATATATATATATATATATATATATATATATATATATATATATATATATATATATATATATATATATATATATATATATATGTGGTTTTTGTTTTTGAATTTGAGAAAAATCTATAAGTTAAGAAATATTTTGTTTGAATTTTAGTTTGTTTGTTATAAAATGAAACAGTTTGAGAGTAAAAAGTTCATTGAGTTAATATAAAATTACTGAACACTTTTTTGTTTTGTTTTTGCCGTTAAAATAAAATAGGCCCCCAGTCAACTAAGCTGTTTGCGCGATGGCAAGGCCTTCAGTATAGATCGCCGTGATCATCTCTTAAAGTTGTCTTTAGTTTTCGTCCTCGTGAAGTACAAATTTCAAATATTTCATTTTGTTGATATTTCTTTGTTATGGCTTCTACATTTGTTAATGGAATATTTGTAAGTTCTTCAACCTTTCTTTAATTATAACCATGTTTAACCAAGTCTATAACAAGTTTTAACCAAGGCTATAGCAAGTTTTATTAGAGAAGTATTTATATATTTACCATTGGGTGTCATACAGTTCGACAAATAAAATTTTTAACGTCTTTTTTAAAAAAATGTTAATAATTGTAGAAATTCTAATAATTTAAATTCCATAATAAAATTGATCTTTTATAAATTAAAAAAATTATAAACATTAGTTTTCATTACTAATTATATGCAAATTATTACCTGCTTAAGAAAAAAATAAAAAATTGTTTAACAAACACATTTTCTTATATTTTTACTGAAAAATTATATACAAGGAATAATCATAAAATAAACAAATTGATTCAGTTATTCACAATACTAATCAAGTTAAAAACGAGTTTAGCAAAATAAAATGCAATAATTACTTTGTACTATTAAATTCTGTTCTCACTGTATGTACTGACATAAATTGGAATCACTCTATGTAGTGTACATACAGTATGACATATATAGGGATAGATGCAGTTGAGTGAGCATATACCGACACAGTATAAATATTACAAATAATACCTCTAGGCATTTTATAGGTTGGAAACGTAAAAAATGAAACGTCGATGAAACAATAAAAACATTTGAATACTCAATTGAAACCTTATTAAACTTTCAATACCTTTTTAAATTTTGAAAAGTTTTAGACTTTTAAACGTTTAAAAAAATTAAGTTTTAAAAGTTTCAAAAGGTTTAAATTTTTAAGAAATTATGCTTTAAAACTTTTTAAACTTTTAAATGTATTAAACTTTTTTACGTTTTAAACTTTTAAACGAGGGTTTGGCGGTTTTTCAAACCGACTTTTCAAATAAATTTTACACATAAAAACAAGTTTTTAAATTACGAAAACCGGTTTTCTATATTTTTTTATTTTTATAATATATTGTTGTCATACAATAATATTTTGTTAAGTTAGTTTAGTAAGGTGTTTCCTTCGTTTTTTTATTACGCAGCTTTTTCCTTTGTTTTTTTATTAAGCAACTTTTAACCAGCGGTAGATGTAGATTTTGATTTCATTTTTACAAAATGTTACATAATTAGTACCCAATAGAATCAGTTGCTTTTCTAAACATATTTAGTTTTGCCAAAATGACTCAGATTTTATATTCATTTATATGTATTTATAAAATGCATTTATATGTAAGATTATATTATGTTTATGTTTTTATAAAAGTAGTTTTATTTATTAAATTATTAACTAGCTTTTAACTCTTTTACTGTTAATAAAAAAAAATCCTGAAAACATTTCTGGCTCAGCAAAAAAATATTTTTATTGATCTTACAAAGGCTTTCGATACTGTCAACCAAAAAATTCTGCTCGACAAAATGAGAAAGTACGGTATAAAAAACCAAACTATTAAATGGTTCACTAATTATTTAAATAACAGACAACAATGTGTTATAATAGACGGTATAACTAATACAAAGTTATTAAAAATAAAATTTGGTGTCCCACAGGAATGTATTCTTGCAAACAAATTAATTCCGAATTATACCTCAATTTCACTTTACGCTTACGTAAATTAATATTTACGCTCACATTCAAACAATCAACAATCAATCAAAAATTAAAATGTATTTTTTTTTTTTTAATAAAAAAATAAAGATAATATTATTGTTATAAACCACAACACTAACACCATATATAGTATAATAAAAAAAAAAGAAAAGTCTATCTCAATGACATTTAAAATATTTGTTTTATGAGAGTCATAATGTTTATATGTGTACTTTATGCAACACCCCAAGGTTCTCGATGATAAGACTAAACTCAGTTTTCTACGAGTTCCCTACAACAGTCAAAACCCTTATCAAGTCATAGCATATTTAATTATTGCTTCCTATGTTTATCTTAACGGTATTTTGTAAAATATTAATTTTTTTGTATTGGAATTTTATTTAGTTTATGTAATCGCAGTGTAAAAAAATTTTGTAATTAATATGTAGTTAAAAAAAAAAAAAAAAAAAAAAATTTGAGGCAACGCATAAAAAAACCCCAAAACTTAGATTTGTTATTTGATGCACTTGAAACTATAAAACCGAGCTCAGTACCTAGTGAACTCGTATTTTCAATTGCAGGCAATTTTTTTGTCCAAAATTAGAACAAGACTTGACTACCGTTCAGTGGACTTATTATGCTTTTTAAAATCCCATTTTTTCAGGAAAAATTAAGATAAGTGAAATAAATATAACATATAAATTAAGTATTTCTCGTTATTTAGTTTTTTATCAAAAAGTTCAAAAACCGGTTAAAAGGGGCTTTTTTTTGGAAATTTGGAATTCGAAAACTGTTTTTTTCAAAAAGTCGGATGTTTTGGTTTTTCAAAAAGTCGTTATTGAATACACTGGGCAACAAAAAAATTTTTTTTTTGTATCTTTAGCAATTTTATTCAAATTATACTAATTTTGGGCTGAGAAAAAAGTAAATAACAACAAAATTTTTTTATTAGCTCTAGTTTCTGAGATATACAATGGAAATAAATTTTTATTTCAGTTAATTTTCAACAGAACAATATGACATATAATTTACATATTCTAATAACATTTAAAGTGCATTTGGTTTTTTTTTATTACAGATATATTCTAATAGTTTTAAACAAAAAAAAAATTCTATTAGTTTTAAACAAAAAAATCATGATCATCAAGTTAATAGGTTTAAAGATGATTATGGGGTATCGTCACGAGATTGTGATCTTTTTGCTTTCCTTTTGTAGACTAGTTCCGGAGCATCCCTACACAAAAACCAACAGTAATCTGCAAGCATAGCCTCATTCCAACGACCCTAATATCTTTGTTCCATTACAGAAATAACTTGGTGAAACCTTTCTCCATGTTCATCACTAACAGCTCCACAATTAGGGGGGGGGGGGAAGAAGTCTAGGTGTGAGTGGAGGAAATGAATCTTGAGGGAAATGTTACATCCAAGTTGATGGCATTTTTGCAGAAGTATTGTTACCAATTGAATGTAGTTATCATCTCTTTTGTTGCGTAAAAATCCACAAATCACTCCCTTAAAAGCTTCCAAAGCTTCTTTTTTTTGAAATTTGTTTCTTAAATACATAAAAGCCTGTCCTTCTTTGTTCATACCTTTGACAAAACTTTTCATTAAACCTAACTTAATATATAATGGTGAAAGAAGAACACCTTTTGGATCCACAAGTGGCTTAGCAATAACATTTTTTTCTTCTGTGTTGAGATTTCTTGCAGGCCAGTCTTCTTTTATACAATGTGAACTTCTGTCTCTACTATCCCACATACACAAAAAGCAGCAGTATTTAGTATACCCTAATTGCATTCCTAAAAGTATAGCAATGACTTTTACATCACCACAAATTTTCCATTTGTGTTCATTGTAATTAATTGAGTTGAGGAGAACTTTCATGGTTATATAAGTCTCTTTTATGTGAACTGCATGGCCAATAGGAACAGAAGGAAGACGGTTTCCGTTGTGCAGTAGTACAGCTTTCAAGCTTAGCTTAGATGAGTCTATGAATAATCTCCATTCAGTTGAGTCATAGTTCAAATTAAGACAATACATTAATCCAAAAACATCAATGCAAGCAACAAGATTATTTTTCTTCTCAAAAAAAGAAAGTAAATTCTGCTGCCGTTTTCTATAATGTGAAACCTTGACATCAAATTGGAGAAGATTTCACTGCTTTAGTCTTGACCCTAGACGTTCTGCCTTTTCCTGTAACAAGTCTAGATCTCGAACAAGATCACTTAATTCTGCTTGACTCAATCTGTGTGCCACAATATCTGTTAACAAAAAATCAGGATCATTTGATGTAGAAAGCCTGTTTTCTTCTATTTCTACATCATTTCCGTATTCATTTTCTGCTTCTAACTCATAACTTTGTGGTGAAGTGGGAACTGGTAAACTATCTGAATGAGGAATAGGTCGAGTGGCAGAGGAAAGATTTAGATATTTAACTGATCCTATTTTCTTCATTGACAAACCTGCCTTAATGGGTGGGGTCAAACAGAAATAGCAGTCATCTGTATGGTTTTTAGGCCCTCTCCATACCATAGGAACAGCAAAAGGCAAAGATCTTTTTTTATTTTTCTAACCATTCTTGTAGTGTAACCGAACAAGAGCTACAGCATATATGTGGAGCCCATGACTTATCCTGGTTCCTTACCTTCATATCGAAGTAATGCTGGTAAGCAGTCTGCACAAAAGGTGTCATAGTTCTTTTCTGTGAGAAAAATGTTATTTCACCACAAATGTAACAAAAGTTATCCACTAAATTTACACACTTTCTTGGCATTTGTAAAATTTTAGATGAGTAGATTTGTAAAATTTTACACTAGAAAATGAAAAAAAAAACTATGAATAGATTAGACCAGAAACGTTAGCAAACACACATAACTAGTATCACAAGTTTTAAACATGAATCAAACATTATGGATAGTCAAAAACAAAAATCTCTTTTTTCAAAAAATGAAAGTTACCCTTGCAAGAGTTAAATTAAGCGATCGCGATTTGCAAAATCTGGAAAAATATCTGGTCTTCAAAATTTTAGTTTATGCAAAGCCGTGTACTTTGTTTTTAAGGAGCAAATAATTTTAAGTTTGTTTGCGAAAAAGTTATAAAAAACAAAACAAAACAATAAACTTACGATTACGAATGTAATAACACTCCAGTCACTAACTGCATTATATAAGTAATAAAACTATAATAGTATTATTACTTTTATAAAGCACTTATAACTTTAAAAGTTAATTCTTTGTTCAAAAAATATTAGTAATTTCAAACTTTAATCAAAGTAAAAAACATCTAAAAAAATAAAGTAGATAATCAAATATTATTAAAAACTTCAGGGACTTTTACAAATACACTAAAACAACAATATAAACGAGCTTTATGAAAAGTTTAGCATTATGAAAAACGTTACAAACAGGCCGTAAAAACGCGCGCAAATTTTAAAATCAATCAACAAAAACTTTATATTGGTTGATTTTATAATTATCGTGCGTTTTTACGGACTATTAGTAACGTTTTTCGTAATGCTTACTGTTTATACCAGGTATACCGGTATGAAGTGAGCGTCAAGATACAAATGTCTCGATACATTTGTTGTGAATGAGCCTTTATTTTTTTGTTTGTTTGTTTGCTATGACATCTGTGAAACATATTTAGTATACATCAAGTCATTGAACAGACAACATCATATTTTTCATCGTGTTAAAAATGTCGAATTTTGTACCGGAAAGTGATGATTTGTGGAAAGCATTAATTTTTTGTTTTCATTTGAAGAAAAGTGCTGCAGAGTCGCATCGAATGCTTGTCGAGGCATATGGTGATCATACTCTATCAGAAGCAACATGCAAAAGATGGTTTCAACGGTTCAGAAATAATGATTTTGATGTGACAAATGAAGAACGTGGAAGACCACCAAAAAAGTTTGAAGACGCCGAATTGCAAACGATATTGGATGGAGATGACACTTTGAGTCAAAAGCAAATGGCAAAAATGTTAAATGTTGCACAACAAACAATTTCTGACCGTTTAGAAGCTATGGGAAAGATCCAAAAGTGTGGAAAATGGGTGCCACATGAATTGAATGAAAGACAGATGGAAAACCGAAAAAACACTTGTGAAATTTTGCTTCGAAGGCACGAAAGAAAATCGGTTTTACATCGGATTGTTACTGGCGATGAAAAATGGATTTATTTTAAGAATCCTAAACGGAAAAAATCATGGGTTAATCCGGGACAACCATTAACATCGACTGCAAAACCAGATCGATTCGGCAAGAAGACAATGCTGTGTGTTTGGTGGGACCAGAAAGGTGTGGTGTTCCACAAGCTCCTAAAACCTGGTGAAACCGTCAATACTGATCGCTACCGACAACAAATGATCAATTCGAACCATGCATTGATCGAGAAACGATCAGAATGGGCCAGAAGACACGGCAAGGTAATTTTGCTCCATGACAATGCACCTGCACACAAAGCAAAACCGGTTCAGGATACAATCAAAACACTTGGCTGGGAGCTGCTACCCCACCCGCCGTATTCACCAGACTTGGCTCCTTCCGACTACCATTTGTTTTCATCGATGGGACACGCATTGGCTGAGCAGCTCTTTGATTCCTATGAGGAGGTCGAAAATTGGATGTCTGGTTGATTTGCTTTAAAAAACGAACAATTTTATTGGCGTGGTATCCACAAATTGCCAGAAAGGTGGTCAAAATGTGTAGAAAACAATAGCCAATACTTTGAATAAAATGTTTTATACTTTCTCATTAATAGTTAGTGTTTTATTTTCACAAAAAACGCTCATTTCATACCGGTATACCTGGTATAGTACGTTTTTATTAAGTTGTTTAAGTTCTTTAATAAGTTTTAAATATTATTTAAATATCCACTCTATTTTTCTAGAGGCTTTTCTACTTCAATTAAAATTTGGGATTACTTATGTTGTTTGAACTAAGAATGAATTATAAAAGTTATAAGTGCGTTATAAAAGTAATTACACTATTATAGTGTTATTACGTTTATAATGCAGTTAGTACTAGAGTGTTATTACTTTTGCAGTCGTAAGTTTATTATTTTATATTTTATAACTTTTTCCCTAACAAATTTAAGTTGATTTCCCCCTAGAAAACAAAGTACACGGTTTTGCGTAAACTAAAATTTTGAAGACCTGATATTTTTCCGGATTTTTCATTTCCCGATTGCTTAATTAAACCCTTGCCTCGAGAGAAAATTTTTGCTTTAATTTCTTAAACTAGAGCTAATATGTCATTTTTAATGTCATTTTTGAATTCAGCAGATGGAAGTACATAAGAAATAACTAATTTTGGTTCCGAAACAAAATCACTGTTGGGCAGTGATTTTCAAAGAGTTCTGAAAAAATTTATTAAAATTATTGCGTTTCAAAAAACGTTTAACAAAGAGTTAATTTTTAATAATTTTTTTATTAATAGCGTTTTTCTCGAAATACCTAATAAGCATATTAAGGCGTTTTGAAAAACAGCTGCAGCATATATATGCTGCAGCTGAAAAAAAAAAAGCCCGTAGCTAGAAAAAAATTTTCTTTTGACAATAAAAAGCTTATTTTGTTGCATTTATTTTTTATATATTTATAGTAAAAATTGAACCTCGGCTTTCTTGTTCAGAAGCTCGGCGCCTTATCCACTCGGCCACACTGGCATATTACATTACTTAATTTAAAGTTTACGTACGTTAGATATTTGAATACGCGTTCTTTCGCGTTTTCTTATAAAACAAAGTGCTGTGACTCTTTCTTGCTATTACCTTGCTTGCAATGGCTGCCAAGGGTACCGTGTCAAACAGGCTCGAAAGCGCACTCCTACTATTAAGTTCGGCAATAATATATAATAGATAGATAGATAACAGTTACATAGTAAAATGTTTTTTTAACAATATATTCATATTAAAAAACTTTTATTTAGGTACATCTAACGACGTAGCAGACATCCCCTAGACACGCGCTAGTCCCGGAATAATGACTTGGAGTGGGCGTATTTATGCACATTACATATAACTATAAAGGCTTGTATTGTTTAATATGTATATATATGTATATATATATATATATATATATATATATATATATATATATATATATATATATATATATATATATATATATATATATATATATATATATATATATATATATATATATATATATAAAATAACAGCTAAACAGAAAGTGTCATTTGTACATGGTTAACCTGTTTATTCATCCTAAGTTTTAACCATTCAATAAACATACCTACTTTAAGTTTTGGCTCAAATTTTTAGATGCCGAACACAGAAAAACACTTATCACTTATTTGCATGAAACAATTTTCATTAGCATGGAGATGTTTATAGATATGAGACTTTTTGTCCCTCTTATAATGTTCAGATATCCGGATCTTGAGATAGCGAGTAGTTTTACCTATATAACAGGAGTTACATCCTGCACATACGAATTTATACACCACGAACAATTTGAACTCTGGAGGAAAAGGATCTTTAGAAGAAAAGAATTTAGAAATCTTTAGTGAGGTAAATACTAATTTGATATTTGCTGAACTGCAATATTTTTTAGCAATTTAATTCAGTCTTTTTTAAGTTAAATTAGATATTTTTCTCAAAAACGGCAGTTTAAAATAAGACAAAGATTCTTTGATTTTTGGTTGTGTTGGAAGATTTGAATTAATCTTGTTTAAATAGGAGTTATGTATTTTTGAAATGAGTCAAAATGGGTACAAGTTTCTTTAAAGTACTTTAAAGAGGTCGTTTATGTCAGAGTGAAACCCAAGTTTAGTACTATTAATTTTAAAAGTTCTATCAGTTAAGTATTTGATTAGACTAACTCGGTACGAATATAGAGTGAAACTATAAAAATTAGTGTGAAGACCAGAATAGGTTTTTTTATAAAAAACCTTTTCTGATGAATTAGTTTTGTGTAGAGTTACGTCTAAAAAAGATATTTTTGAATTTACTACTAGTTCCATAGTAAAAAAAAAGAGAATTGTGTCTACTATCTATTTATTTAAGAAAAAGATGTGTCATTTTCTGACTCGAAAGCAGCACAAATGTCATTAACGTATCTTTTATAGAAAACTGTTTTTACATCATTGAAATTTTTGATCCATTTATTTTCAAAATGACCCATGAACAAATTGGCAAGAAAAAGTGCCAGTGGAGAACCTATTGCTACACCATTGATTTGATCATAAGTTTGTCCTTTAAAAAGAAAATGCGTTTGCGAAGTGGCGAATTGGAATAGTTTTTTTAAATTAGTTTTAGTAATCTTATTGTTTTTATTATGGAGCAATATGACTGCAATTTCAATGGTTTCTTGAACCGGAACATTGGTGTATAAGCTCGTTACATTGTGTGATACCAAAAAATATTAGTGGAGATCAATCGTATGATAATAAAAAATATTTGTGGAGATCAGGTTAACCATGTACAAATGATGCTTTCTGTTTAGCTGTTATTTTTTATAAATATTGCGTATCTTTTTAACCTATTCTTTTTTTATTTCCTATTTCTTTTGTATGATATGGTAAACTTTTTAACTGATTTTATTGTATTTTTGTAATTATATTATTATTAGTAATGTAAAAATATAATTATTACAAAAATAATTATATTTTGTATTGTTGCTTTTTTTAACACCTTTATAGGTATTTTAACAAATTTTATATATATATATTTCAATAATGCTTAAGGACAAGTACTTGCCTAAGTAATATTACGAAAGCTTATGTAGTTATAAGTAATATTACGATAGCTTATGTAGTTATAAGTAATATTACGATAGCTTATGTAGTTATAAGTAATATTACGATAGCTTATGTAGTTATAAGTAATATTACGATAGCTTATGTAGTTATAAGTAATATTACGATAGCTTATGTAGTTATAAGTAATATTACGATAGCTTATGTAGTTATAAGTAATATTACGATAGCTTATGTAGTTATAAGTAATATTACGATAGCTTATGTAGTTATAAGTAATATTACGATAGCTTATGTAGTTATAGATAAAAGAGTAATATAAATCAGTTAAAATTTTTTTACTAAGGAGGGGTTTTGTTTTAAGCATAATGCCAATAGTTTTAAAAATTTAGGAGGTGTTTAGTTTTATGCGTAATGCAAATAGTTAAAAAAATTTTTTTTTATTCATTGGTGTAGTGTAATATGATTTTTCCAATTAAAATGTTCATCAAATATTTTTCATAGGAATTTAGGGGATGCAACTGTTTACTTAATTGTTATTTATAGTTAGCGAAGAAAGTTGCAGAAGCAAGTCATCCAGTTTGTGATCTTTATGTTTCCCGTTTGTGCAAAAGGATTTCATTATTTCCAGTGTCAAAAGTTTATTAATTCGATGAACAAACCGAGATTATAATCTTTGTTAGCAAACTTGTCCAGAAATTGATTGGCTAAATCAGTTATTGCATGATGAGTTAAATGCCCTTTTTGGAAATCAAACTGTTTGCTAAATATCTTATTTTATTTCATTAAAAAAACACTTCACAACGAGTCAATATACTCAGCCCACTTTTACAAAGACAAATCAAAGGGTTCTTGACACTCTACTCTAGCAAATAAGAAGCAGAACAGATACAGCTCAAAAGCAATGGACATGTTTTTATTCATTTGGTTGTCTCCGATTCCTTCTAGTGATGAAGAAACACTTAATTGGTTGGCAACAACAAGATTTTTGCTTCAGATACTTCAAATTGTAAAGTTAAGCTACTTAACAATTGATAAGGATTTAAAGTTTGGTGATCACATTAAAGCTCTATGCGGAAAAGCTAATAGTAAGTGTTTTGCCCGTTCTCGAATAAGAAATTTTCTATCTTATAAACAAGCAACGCTATTATTTAACGCTTATATTTTATCAAATTTTTCATACTTTGTTTGGGATGTTTTGCTCAAAATACAATGACAATCTTATAAATAAAACTCATAAAAAAGCACTCCACATAATCCATGAAAGATTTGATTTGTCTTTAGATGAAATGTTAAAATTAGATAATAACCCAAGAATCCATCTTCGAAATTTGCTATTTTTAATGATTAAAGATTTTAAATCCCTTAATGCTTTAAACCCTAAATTTATTAAGGGCTTATTTATAAAGAAAACTTTACCATTTCAACTTAGATGTTGCAATAAATTGATGCTACTGCCCAAAGGCTCTAATCAAAAAAATACAAATAATGTCTTATATAGAGCCACCTTACTCTGGAATTTCCTTGACAATAAAACCATATGCTCAAAAAGTCTCTAGGTGTTCAAAAGAAATATTTACATTGGAATGGGGGAAAATGTTTTTGTTGAATTTTTAAAACTTAAATTATTGGATTATTATTACTAATCATGTCATTTTCACAAATTTATAAATTCATTTGTTCTTTTTACGGTATTTGCAAAGTTTTTTTTTCTTTTTACGATATTTATCTAGTTATTTTTTTTCTTTGTAATATTTTTCTATGCATGATATTTTAATTAATTACATTGTTATGCTAGTTGTTACTGATTTTTTATGGATTTTTTTACGATATTGTACTGTCTAAAGAGTTTATTGTGTTGATTTTAATTAGTTTATTTATAAACTACTTAATGCAATCACCTATAAATAAAGTTTTAAATTTTTTGAATTTGCTGCTTTAGATAGCTGCATATGTAAACTTGCAAATACTAAGTAAGTAAGTAATCTGTTTTGCTGAAATATATAATTCCATTGGTTTTAATTTGTCTTTGAGTTTTTGTTGCATCATATATATCCAAATTTAAATATCAGGTGATGTTATGTGAAATGATGCTTACACAAAAATAAATATTGTTTTAAATTTTAACGTGATTGTAGACATTAGCAGAGTAAACAGTGAAAACCATGCCTAATTCAATATACCAAGGAACCCAAAATTTGAGGGATCAACCTAAAATTGACCCCAGACGCATCAAAGTGTCCGTGCAGGTATGCCCACAGGAACAGAATTATAAAAAAATTGTCCGTGACTTTGATTAAACTAAAGAGATATTATCAAATGGAAAAAACGAAGCCGAAAGTACTTTTAAGTAATGTTATAGTGTTACTAGTATAAATATTAAAAAATAAGAAGTTAAACATGTGAATTCAAAGTTTTTATAATTTTAAATTCAAAAAAGTATTTTCATAAAAGTTGATTGGATTGATTTTTAACAAATATTCGAACTATCGTAAAATAATTTAAAAAAAATCATGATTAAGGTAAAGTAATCGTTTCTTGTATACCTCGATATTAGATATAAACAATAACTTTTTTTTTTATTGCACGAAAGAACAGCTCTTACAGAACTGAAAGAAATCAAAGATACTGTAATTAAAAAAGCGAAAAGCAATTTAATTGTGATGGACTCTACATATTACAGCAACAACCTTGTGAATCAAGATAATCTATCTTTCTCCATTATATATAAAAAAACAAACTTATAATCTGATAGATTCCCATAACATTCAAGTGAAGTTATATTATAAATTTAGTATTAAAATTAATATAGATTATAAAGTTTTGTGGTAACAATAAACCTCTTATTAATTAAATTGTATTATAATATATGTATATAAATTTAAAAAAAAAAAAGCAATCAACCGCAAGCAAATTAAAATGAATAAGACATACTCGTTTTACTTACTTACTTACTTGTTTGCAAGTTTGCTTATGCTGCTATCTAAAGCAGCAAATTCAAAATAAAGCTTTTCAAAAATGCACGTAAATCTAATATTTTTTCATGTTTAAAAATAAGAAATAATATTGAAAAATGAAAACCGCAAAAGTGTGAAAAAAATTAACATAATCCCTTCAGCAAAGAGGCAATAACGAAGGCTCATACCAATTTTCATTTTTCTTTTTCATGAACCGAGCCCCAAACCCCGAAAAGACGAAATTGAGATGTAAACTATTAAGGCGCATACCTTATTTACGCAATAAAACAAGAGTTAATAATGCGTTTTTTCCGTACAAATTTTAAAATTGTTTGATTTACAACAAATAAATATTTGTTATTACTTGTGAGTTTATAATAAAATGAAAATAACTATTACATAGTACTTATTACATTTTGTCAACTATAAATAAACATCAAATGTATCACTTAACAAAATATATATAAAAAAAAAAAAGATCCTAACAAATGCCATTGCATTTTGTCATACTATTTTAGAACTAACATCACTAATATCGATAATAATTTAGCCGAGTTTAAACTTATCTTGTAATATGGAAATGATATTTTACTTACTTACTTACTTATTTACTTACTTAATTACTTACTTACTTACTTACTTACTTACTTACTTACTTACTTACTTACTTACTTACTTACTTACTTACTTACTTACTTACTTACTTACTTACTTACTTGTTTGCAAGTTTGCTTATGCTGCTATCTAAAGCAGCAAATTCAAAATAAAGCTTTTCAAAAATGCACGTAAATCTAATATTTTTTCATGTTTAAAAATAAGAAATAATATTGAAAAATGAAAACCGCAAAAGTGTGAAAAAAATTAACATAATCCCTTCAGCAAAGAGGCAATAACGAAGGCTCATACCAATTTTCATTTTTCTTTTTCATGAACCGAGCCCCAAACCCCGAAAAGACGAAATTGAGATGTAAACTATTAAGGCGCATACCTTATTTACGCAATAAAACAAGAGTTAATAATGCGTTTTTTCCGTACAAATTTTAAAATTGTTTGATTTACAACAAATAAATATTTGTTATTACTTGTGAGTTTATAATAAAATGAAAATAACTATTACATAGTACTTATTACATTTTGTCAACTATAAATAAACATCAAATGTATCACTTAACAAAATATATATAAAAAAAAAAAAGATCCTAACAAATGCCATTGCATTTTGTCATACTATTTTAGAACTAACATCACTGATATCAATAATAATTTAGCCGAGTTTAAACTTATCTTGTAATATGGAAATGATATTTTACTTACTTACTTACTTATTTACTTACTTAATTACTTACTTACTTACTTACTTACTTACTTACTTACTTACTTACTTACTTACTTACTTACTTACTTACTTACTTGTTTGCAAGTTTGCTTATGCTGCTATCTAAAGCAGCAAATTCAAAATAAAGCTTTTCAAAAATGCACGTAAATCTAATATTTTTTCATGTTTAAAAATAAGAAATAATATTGAAAAATGAAAACCGCAAAAGTGTGAAAAAAATTAACATAATCCCTTCAGCAAAGAGGCAATAACGAAGGCTCATACCAATTTTCATTTTTCTTTTTCATGAACCGAGCCCCAAACCCCGAAAAGACGAAATTGAGATGTAAACTATTAAGGCGCATACCTTATTTACGCAATAAAACAAGGTATTGTAATTTATTCCGTCATCCGGCTAATTGCCATATTGACGTCCTCATAATAAATACAAGGTTTAAACAAAAAACGAAAAAAACGAAAAAAACGTTTACAAAGATGTCCTTCGGACTCGTATAAAAATAACACCAAAAGAATATATAATATAAAAAATAAAAAAATAAAAATTAAAAAACAAAAAGAAAAAAGAAAAACGAAAAAATTGAAATTACACGAAATAGTCACGAACATCTGCTATAAAATTTAATCTTCCATTTTTAAAAATGTTTCTTATTTCGTTTATGTTTTTTTTGTTTATTTTGTTGTGTTAGCATAAGTAATTCATTTAAAAATAGTCTTTTGACTTTTCTATCAAACTTTTCTAGCAAATATTTCTTAGTGAAAGTTTTCTCTTCGAATTGACTTTTCATTCTGTTAAAATATATTTCACAAATAAAACTTTGTAATAATAAATTGCCAAAAAGCCTCTGGGCTGCGTTTTTTTCATATCCAAATAAAATAAATTTAAAATTGTTATTATGAGGGTATTCATTAGGGTAGAGCTGGTCTAAAATATCTAGAACATAAAATATTAATGGCTGTACTTTTTCACATTCATACATCATGTGGGCAGTGTTTTCATTTTTAATTTTGCACTGTGGGCAAAGTTTGTCTTTTCTTATTTTAAAATCAAACATTTTATCGTTAGTTGGCAACAAAAAGTGTGCTGTTTTAAATAGAATTTCGCACGCTTTGTTATTAGTATTACTTTTTTGAAGTTTTATAAAGAAATGTTTCCAATCTTTTTCATTTATATTTTTCATGCTTTCAAAAACATCTTTCCATTTATTAAATTTATAGTCTAAACGTTTTGTTGGTTTGTTTAATAATTTGTAAAGAGTTAAGACAGTTAAATTTTTATATTCGTATTTTGTTTTCCTTTTAGCTAAATAAAATGAAGACTTTTTAAAATCATAACTTTGACATTTCTTTAGAATTTCATTGTACCAATTTCTTGGCAGAGCTTTTGTAAGAATTTCTAATTCCTTTTCGGTCAAACCAATGCTTTTATGATGCAAAAAGCCTGGCTGAAACGTTTTAGTAATATCTGCTACAAGTATTATATCGTTTTTAATGTGAGTTTCGCTCGGAGTTAAAAACTTATTTGGCATCGTTTTTATCATTGAGTTAAAAAATAGAGGTTGATTCAAAATTTCTTCAATTTTTGTTATAGGTAAAAAATGTTTTTGTTTTAAACTATGCCAATTAACTAAGAGCTGAGAGTAAAAAGGGGGTAAGAGTTTTATTTGAGTAGGGATAGTTTCAATAGTTTGTTTGCTTTGGTTTGCATTTCTATATAGATTTAATATGTAAACCATAGCATCTTTCCACGGACCGCATATATTTTCGTTGTATAATTTGCTAATCCACTGCAACTGTATGGCCTTAAGTTTGTTGGTTAAGCTGTTAACTCCTGCGCCGCCCTCATTTATCTTTTGTTGAGTTTTAGTTTTGTTTAGTCTACATATTTTTCCCCCCCAATAAAAGTTATTAATTTTTGCTTCTATTTTATTTAGAATTCCGTTGCTGGGTAAGGGTGCTATAAAAGCTAAATGCAGTGCTTGAGGGATAATTAAAGAGTTTATGATTGTTTTTCTGCCTTTTATGGACAATTTGTATTTTTCCCATTTTCGCATTGAATTTTCCATTTTATTGAAAAGCTCCTTCCAGTGTGTTTCGTACTGGAATTTTGCGTTATTCGAGAAAAAAATCCCTAAACTTTTAAAAGTGTTTTCATCCCTATTGAAATTCAAATACTCGCTTTTGTCTTTAAAAATATTTTTGCCTAACCATATGCCTTGACACTTGGCAATGTTTATTTTAGCGCCTGTGGCTTTTTGGTTGAGTTTTAAGGCTTTTCCCACTTCTCTAATGGAATCATCTCCGATTAGAAAGAAGTTTGTGTCATCAGCGTATTGCTGTAATTTTGTTTCGCTTTCTTTTACATGTATACCTTTAATATTTTTGTTTTGTCTAACATAACATGAAAATATTTCTGCCTGTATGATGTACAAAATCATTGACAAAGGACAGCCTTGCCTTACTCCTCTTAAAATATCTATTTTTTCTGATAACAAACCGTTAATTTTTATTTTGGCATTTATATTGTTATAGATTGTTTTTATAAAAGATATAAATATTTTTCCAAATCCGAAATGTTTTAAACTATCAAACAAAAAAGCTCTATCAACCCTATCAAAAGCTTTCACCTGATCTATGGAAAGAATGCAAGCGTCTAACTTGCTTTTTTTAGCGATGCTTATAATGTCTCTCGTGTAACTTAGATTATAATATATTGTTCTGTTTTTAATGCAAGCAGTTTGGTTGCTATGTATTATATTTGGTAGAACATCTTTGAGCCTGTTGGCCAAAACTTTTGTTAAAATTTTATAATCAACATTTGTTAAAGATATGGGTCTCCAGTTGCAGATATCGTTTTTGTTTCCTTTTTTAAAAATACATGTTATTAGAGCTTCCTTTTGCGAGTTTGTCATTTCGCCTGTAAACAAAACGTTATTTAAACTTTCAATCAAGTCTTTTTTAATCAAATAAAAAAAATGTTTATAAAATTCGATGGTTAGCCCGTCTGAACCGGGTGATTTATTATTTTTCATTTGCCCTAGAGCTTGCTTTATCTCGCTTTCAGATATCTCTTTTTTTAACATTTTATTTTCTTCCTTATTAACTTTTTTTACTTTAGCATTTAGGAACAAAAATTCTTGAGAAAGTTTGTCGTTTTCTTTGAATTTGTATAAATTTCTATAAAAATGTTCAAACTCTAATAAAATTTCTTTTGATTCGATTTTAACATGCCCGTCTCTGCCGTTTATTTCTGAGACATATTGTTTAGCTAGTTTTTGTTTTTCTAGTCCGAAAAAAAAATGGGAGCATTTTTCTCCTTCTAATCTCCATTGAATTTTTGCTCTTATTGCCGCACCTACAGCTTTTTCTTTTTCTATATTTTCAAGTTTATCTTTTAAAACGTCGTGAAGTTTTTTCATATTGCAATTTAAATGCATTTTTTTTGATGCGTTTTTTAATAATTTAATTAATTTAAATTCTTTTTTGTTCTTTTGTTGTTTTAATTTTTTGCTAAATTTTTTCGAGATTATTTTTACTCTCTCCTTACCAGCCTCCCACCAATCCTTAACATTTTCATAAACATACTTCTGCTCTTCCCATTCTCTCCAAAACGATTCTATAAGAGCATTAAAATGAGTGTTTTCTAAATGTTTGTTATTTAAAATCCATATTTCTGACTTGAGAAAAAAATCTCCTGCGTTTATAAACGCTACTTGAGCGTTATAGTGGTCAGTTAATATGGTTGGCTCAAAAAACGTTTTTATGTTTTGTCTGCATTTTTTGCTGATATAAAAGCGATCGATTCTAGACTGGGAAACACCGTTAGTGGCTGCAAAAGTATATTCTTGTTTGTAAGGATTGAAGACACGCCAAGTGTCTTCAATTTCCAATAGGTTTAAAAGCGTTTTTAATATTTTACAAGAGGGACATTCAATTCTAAACATTGCTGGAAATCTGTCTTTATTTGACAAGGTCATGTTAAAGTCACCACCCATAACAATTTGGAAATCATTTAAATTTTTATCTTTAAATTCATTAATTAGTTCATTAAAAAAATTCATTCTAAGTTTTTGAGATATTCCGTTACCGGATGGTGCGTAAACATTAATTATTAAATAGTTAAAGCTATTAATTTTTATAGCTACGTAATTATAATTACCTTTCGAGTCATTTCCTAATAATAGTGGTTTTTCATAATTATGTTTAAATAAAATTGCAGTTCCTCTTGTATGAGATGTGTCAGAAGGAGAATAAAAAATATCACCTGCCCACACATTTTTTAGCAAATTAATATTTTTATTATTTAAACGCGTTTCCTGAATAAGAAAAACATCATATGGCTTGTTTTTGAAATTATTAACTAATGTTTTTAGCTTACTTCCGTTATTCAAACCATTAATGTTTGAGGTGTAAAAACTTAAAGGCTCCATTTTTAATTTTTTTTATTTATTATTATTATTACCCATTCATTCTTTATTAACACTTAATTTTTAACTCAAACAAAATGCCCTCCCCCATAGATCAGGAGAAAGCTTTTGAGCAAAAAAACCAGTAAAAAATTAGTAAAAACAAAATAAAGATAATTGAAAAAAAATAAAAAAATCATACCAACAAAAATTTCTTTTTTACAAAAGTCTTTATTTAACCTTGCCATTTTGGTTTTATGTTTCGCTTTTCTTTAATTACTGGTCTTTCTTTTATTGGAGTTTGCGGATGCGTACGTTTTCGCTCGTTTACGTTGTCACCCATCGCTATATCCACCTCAAAATCGTCTTCAACATCGCTATTACTGGAGCACTCGCCATCTTCTTTCTTCTTTGTCTTTTTTTCTTTTTTTTTGTTGCTTTTTTGACTTGACTTCGATGAAGGGATTCTCCACAATTACCAAATTTTCAACAGGATATTTTTGATTCTCGGATTTTCTAGCAGCGTCGAAAGCTGATTGGTATTCTTTTTGAGTCTCTACAATTTTTCTTCTAACTTCGTTTGGCAATGTGAGGCTGTCTTTATCTAAACTATCACAAGAATTTGTTTTATTTTTAGAATAAATAAAATTGTTTACCTCTCCTCGTGTAAATATTGTGTTTGATGTTATAGGAGATGGTGGTGTGAATTGAAAAAGTGTTGTTTTTTTTGCTTCATCATTTTCTTTACTCTTTTTCGTTTCGTTTGATTTTTTTCTAAAAATGAGTGTTTCATCGTTAGTTGGTTTCGGAGACACGCATCGTTCATTCGGCACATGAAAATTTCCACACCGTTTACATAAAAATTCCTTTCCTGCAAAATTTAGCATTATTTTTGTTCCGTTAATTTCAATTTGGTGAGGAACGTCTTTCACCAACACTTTGAGTTTAACTCGAAATAATCTTCTGCCGTCTTTAATGGTATTATCAAAATCGTACGTTGTGTGTTTGATTGAGACAACGCATTCAATGTAAGGTTGTAGTTTTTCTGTTAGCTCATCGTCGTTAATAGTTGGATCACATTTAATTGTGATAAGAAAACCATACTCATCTCTTTTTCGAAAAAAAACAGGCATCCTACATTCGGAAAGTGAAATTTCATTTCTTGACATAATTTCTGCGTCTTTAACTGACTTTAAAACGGCAATCCATCGACCATCACGATGGTACGTTAAGTTTTCAACTTTTCCACGGCCAATTTTTTCTTGAATTCGTTCATTTATTTCCTTCGCTCTTTCATTGATATACTTAAAAGAACCAGTTAGTTTATTGTCCATAAAAATTCTAAATTCAACAATACGTTCATCTAATATTTCGACCTTCCCAACGGCTTTCGCGTAGGACGCCATTTGTATTTTAGTAATAAAGATGATTGCGTGATGTTTACGTGACCTTATTTACGCAATAAAACAAGAGTTAATAATGCGTTTTTTCCGTACAAATTTTAAAATTGTTTGATTTACAACAAATAAATATTTGTTATTACTTGTGAGTTTATAATAAAATGAAAATAACTATTACATAGTACTTATTACATTTTGTCAACTATAAATAAACATCAAATGTATCACTTAACAAAATATATATAAAAAAAAAAAAGATCCTAACAAATGCCATTGCATTTTGTCATACTATTTTAGAACTAACATCACTAATATCGATAATAATTTAGCCGAGTTTAAACTTATCTTGTAATATGGAAATGATATTTTACTTACTTACTTACTTATTTACTTACTTACTTACTTACTTACTTACTTACTTACTTACTTACTTACTTACTTACTTACTTACTTACTTACTTACTTACTTACTTACTTACTTACTTACTTACTTACTTGTTTGCAAGTTTGCTTATGCTGCTATCTAAAGCAGCAAATTCAAAATAAAGCTTTTCAAAAATGCACGTAAATCTAATATTTTTTCATGTTTAAAAATAAGAAATAATATTGAAAAATGAAAACCGCAAAAGTGTGAAAAAAATTAACATAATCCCTTCAGCAAAGAGGCAATAACGAAGGCTCATACCAATTTTCATTTTTCTTTTTCATGAACCGAGCCCCAAACCCCGAAAAGACGAAATTGAGATATAAACTATTAAGGCGCATACCTTATTTACGCAATAAAACAAGAGTTAATAATGCGTTTTTTCCGTACAAATTTTAAAATTGTTTGATTTACAACAAATAAATATTTGTTATTACTTGTGAGTTTATAATAAAATGAAAATAACTATTACATAGTACTTATTACATTTTGTCAACTATAAATAAACATCAAATGTATCACTTAACAAAATATATATAAAAAAAAAAAAGATCCTAACAAATGCCATTGCATTTTGTCATACTATTTTAGAACTAACATCACTAATATCAATAATAATTTAGCCGAGTTTAAACTTATCTTGTAATATGGAAATGATATTTTACTTACTTACTTACTTATTTACTTACTTAATTACTTACTTACTTACTTACTTACTTACTTACTTACTTACTTACTTACTTACTTACTTACTTACTTACTTACTTACTTACTTACTTACTTACTTACTTACTTGTTTGCAAGTTTGCTTATGCTGCTATCTAAAGCAGCAAATTCAAAATAAAGCTTTTCAAAAATGCACGTAAATCTAATATTTTTTCATGTTTAAAAATAAGAAATAATATTGAAAAATGAAAACCGCAAAAGTGTGAAAAAAATTAACATAATCCCTTCAGCAAAGAGGCAATAACGAAGGCTCATACCAATTTTCATTTTTCTTTTTCATGAACCGAGCCCCAAACCCCGAAAAGACGAAATTGAGATGTAAACTATTAAGGCGCATACCTTATTTACGCAATAAAACAAGAGTTAATAATGCGTTTTTTCCGTACAAATTTTAAAATTGTTTGATTTACAACAAATAAATATTTGTTATTACTTGTGAGTTTATAATAAAATGAAAATAACTATTACATAGTACTTATTACATTTTGTCAACTATAAATAAACATCAAATGTATCACTTAACAAAATATATATAAAAAAAAAAAAGATCCTAACAAATGCCATTGCATTTTGTCATACTATTTTAGAACTAACATCACTAATATCGATAATAATTTAGCCGAGTTTAAACTTATCTTGTAATATGGAAATGATATTTTACTTACTTACTTACTTATTTACTTACTTAATTACTTACTTACTTACTTACTTACTTACTTACTTACTTACTTACTTACTTACTTACTTACTTACTTACTTACTTACTTACTTACTTACTTACTTACTTACTTGTTTGCAAGTTTGCTTATGCTGCTATCTAAAGCAGCAAATTCAAAATAAAGCTTTTCAAAAATGCACGTAAATCTAATATTTTTTCATGTTTAAAAATAAGAAATAATATTGAAAAATGAAAACCGCAAAAGTGTGAAAAAAATTAACATAATCCCTTCAGCAAAGAGGCAATAACGAAGGCTCATACCAATTTTCATTTTTCTTTTTCATGAACCGAGCCCCAAACCCCGAAAAGACGAAATTGAGATGTAAACTATTAAGGCGCATACCTTATTTACGCAATAAAACAAGAGTTAATAATGCGTTTTTTCCGTACAAATTTTAAAATTGTTTGATTTACAACAAATAAATATTTGTTATTACTTGTGAGTTTATAATAAAATGAAAATAACTATTACATAGTACTTATTACATTTTGTCAACTATAAATAAACATCAAATGTATCACTTAACAAAATATATATAAAAAAAAAAAAGATCCTAACAAATGCCATTGCATTTTGTCATACTAT
>NC_061158.1:39722657-39730157 GCF_022113875.1 Hydra vulgaris | reverse complement strand
TGAGTTTATAATAAAATGAAAATAACTATTACATAGTACTTATTACATTTTGTCAACTATAAATAAACATCAAATGTATCACTTAACAAAATATATATAAAAAAAAAAAAGATCCTAACAAATGCCATTGCATTTTGTCATACTATTTTAGAACTAACATCACTAATATCGATAATAATTTAGCCGAGTTTAAACTTATCTTGTAATACGGAAATGATATTTTACTTACTTACTTACTTATTTACTTACTTAATTACTTACTTACTTACTTACTTACTTACTTACTTACTTACTTACTTACTTACTTACTTACTTACTTACTTACTTACTTACTTACTTACTTACTTACTTGTTTGCAAGTTTGCTTATGCTGCTATCTAAAGCAGCAAATTCAAAATAAAGCTTTTCAAAAATGCACGTAAATCTAATATTTTTTCATGTTTAAAAATAAGAAATAATATTGAAAAATGAAAACCGCAAAAGTGTGAAAAAAATTAACATAATCCCTTCAGCAAAGAGGCAATAACGAAGGCTCATACCAATTTACATTTTTCTTTTTCATGAACCGAGCCCCAAACCCCGAAAAGACGAAATTGAGATGTAAACTATTAAGGCGCATACCTTATTTACGCAATAAAACAAGAGTTAATAATGCGTTTTTTCCGTACAAATTTTAAAATTGTTTGATTTACAACAAATAAATATTTGTTATTACTTGTGAGTTTATAATAAAATGAAAATAACTATTACATAGTACTTATTACATTTTGTCAACTATAAATAAACATCAAATGTATCACTTAACAAAATATATATAAAAAAAAAAAAGATCCTAACAAATGCCATTGCATTTTGTCATACTATTTTAGAACTAACATCACTAATATCGATAATAATTTAGCCGAGTTTAAACTTATCTTGTAATATGGAAATGATATTTTACTTACTTACTTACTTATTTACTTACTTAATTACTTACTTACTTACTTACTTACTTACTTACTTACTTACTTACTTACTTACTTACTTACTTACTTACTTACTTACTTACTTACTTACTTGTTTGCAAGTTTGCTTATGCTGCTATCTAAAGCAGCAAATTCAAAATAAAGCTTTTCAAAAATGCACGTAAATCTAATATTTTTTCATGTTTAAAAATAAGAAATAATATTGAAAAATGAAAACCGCAAAAGTGTGAAAAAAATTAACATAATCCCTTCAGCAAAGAGGCAATAACGAAGGCTCATACCAATTTTCATTTTTCTTTTTCATGAACCGAGCCCCAAACCCCGAAAAGACGAAATTGAGATGTAAACTATTAAGGCGCATACCTTATTTACGCAATAAAACAAGAGTTAATAATGCGTTTTTTCCGTACAAATTTTAAAATTGTTTGATTTACAACAAATAAATATTTGTTATTACTTGTGAGTTTATAATAAAATGAAAATAACTATTACATAGTACTTATTACATTTTGTCAACTATAAATAAACATCAAATGTATCACTTAACAAAATATATATAAAAAAAAAAAAGATCCTAACAAATGCCATTGCATTTTGTCATACTATTTTAGAACTAACATCACTAATATCGATAATAATTTAGCCGAGTTTAAACTTATCTTGTAATATGGAAATGATATTTTACTTACTTACTTACTTATTTACTTACTTAATTACTTACTTACTTACTTACTTACTTACTTACTTACTTACTTACTTACTTACTTACTTACTTACTTACTTACTTACTTACTTACTTACTTACTTGTTTGCAAGTTTGCTTATGCTGCTATCTAAAGCAGCAAATTCAAAATAAAGCTTTTCAAAAATGCACGTAAATCTAATATTTTTTCATGTTTAAAAATAAGAAATAATATTGAAAAATGAAAACCGCAAAAGTGTGAAAAAAATTAACATAATCCCTTCAGCAAAGAGGCAATAACGAAGGCTCATACCAATTTTCATTTTTCTTTTTCATGAACCGAGCCCCAAACCCCGAAAAGACGAAATTGAGATATAAACTATTAAGGCGCATACCTTATTTACGCAATAAAACAAGAGTTAATAATGCGTTTTTTCCGTACAAATTTTAAAATTGTTTGATTTACAACAAATAAATATTTGTTATTACTTGTGAGTTTATAATAAAATGAAAATAACTATTACATAGTACTTATTACATTTTGTCAACTATAAATAAACATCAAATGTATCACTTAACAAAATATATATAAAAAAAAAAAAGATCCTAACAAATGCCATTGCATTTTGTCATACTATTTTAGAACTAACATCACTAATATCGATAATAATTTAGCCGAGTTTAAACTTATCTTGTAATATGGAAATGATATTTTACTTAATTACTTACTTACTTACTTACTTACTTACTTACTTACTTACTTACTTACTTACTTACTTACTTACTTACTTACTTACTTACTTACTTGTTTGCAAGTTTGCTTATGCTGCTATCTAAAGCAGCAAATTCAAAATAAAGCTTTTCAAAAATGCACGTAAATCTAATATTTTTTCATGTTTAAAAATAAGAAATAATATTGAAAAATGAAAACCGCAAAAGTGTGAAAAAAATTAACATAATCCCTTCAGCAAAGAGGCAATAACGAAGGCTCATACCAATTTTCATTTTTCTTTTTCATGAACCGAGCCCCAAACCCCGAAAAGACGAAATTGAGATATAAACTATTAAGGCGCATACCTTATTTACGCAATAAAACAAGAGTTAATAATGCGTTTTTTCCGTACAAATTTTAAAATTGTTTGATTTACAACAAATAAATATTTGTTATTACTTGTGAGTTTATAATAAAATGAAAATAACTATTACATAGTACTTATTACATTTTGTCAACTATAAATAAACATCAAATGTATCACTTAACAAAATATATATAAAAAAAAAAAAGATCCTAACAAATGCCATTGCATTTTGTCATACTATTTTAGAACTAACATCACTAATATCGATAATAATTTAGCCGAGTTTAAACTTATCTTGTAATATGGAAATGATATTTTACTTACTTACTTACTTATTTACTTACTTAATTACTTACTTACTTACTTACTTACTTACTTACTTACTTACTTACTTACTTACTTACTTACTTACTTACTTACTTACTTACTTACTTACTTACTTACTTACTTACTTACTTACTTGTTTGCAAGTTTGCTTATGCTGCTATCTAAAGCAGCAAATTCAAAATAAAGCTTTTCAAAAATGCACGTAAATCTAATATTTTTTCATGTTTAAAAATAAGAAATAATATTGAAAAATGAAAACCGCAAAAGTGTGAAAAAAATTAACATAATCCCTTCAGCAAAGAGGCAATAACGAAGGCTCATACCAATTTTCATTTTTCTTTTTCATGAACCGAGCCCCAAACCCCGAAAAGACGAAATTGAGATGTAAACTATTAAGGCGCATACCTTATTTACGCAATAAAACAAGAGTTAATAATGCGTTTTTTCCGTACAAATTTTAAAATTGTTTGATTTACAACAAATAAATATTTGTTATTACTTGTGAGTTTATAATAAAATGAAAATAACTATTACATAGTAAGGCAAACTGACCTATTAGTGGCCACGTCCTATTAAGAGCCGCTTTTTTGAGGGCTCTTTTCAAAGATTTTTTAAACAGGTTGATCAAATATTTGGATTTTTTCTTCAGCTATTTGTACTATAAACAATATGCAATATATATATTTAAGCTACAGTTTATAAATAGAATATTTATATTATGTTAAAGATATCGCTTTTTTTGGGGAGAAAAGTAGCCGGTTTTGGATTTTTTAAACATATTTAAAATAGTTTTTATGATGCATTTTTTTAGTTCAGTTATTTAAGAACGTTTATTTTAAAATTTTAGTCATACATTTATCTTTTAAACACTTTGTTGAACTGCAAACAATAAGTTTTAGAATTTTGAAAGGCTTTGTATAGCACCACTCACATCGCCCAATTATTGGCCGTATAATGTACCAATTTGTAGCCATTACAATTTTTCAATATTACCTATATGTTATTTGTTTGTTTTTATTTTTTATTGTAAACTTAGTTATTTTTTGTGCTAATACAAACATAATATTAAGAAATTTATTTAATTTACTCACTTAGTTATTCAAATACCTATTTCTTTCATTTGTAAGGTAAAACAAGACTGTTACAAAACAATATAATAATAACAATATCTCTGAAAAACTCAGACTATTAAAGAAGCAAAGTATTTTAACCTAAGTACTAAGCTTACTTAAGGTAATTATGCTCTGTTCTTTAATGATTTAAATTATTATTGTTATTATTATTATCATATATATATATATATATATATATATATATATATATATATATATATATATATATATATATATATATATATATATATATATATATATATACATATATACATATACATATTTATATATATATATATATATATAAATATGTATATATATATATACATATACATATATATATATATATATATATATATATATATATATATATATATATATATATATACATATACATATTTATATATATATATATATATATATATATATATATATATATATATATATATATAATATTCTTATATTTAATTCGATTAATGTATACATATTCTTCAATAGTCGAATTTGTTTTGGTATATTTTTTTTTAGCAATAACAAAATTATGAAGAAAATTAAACGTTTTCAATGGTCAAAAACTAACATGCAAAATGCCATTAATGCAGTTAAAAGTAGTTCATTATCACAAAGATCAGCAGCTATTGAATATAAAATTCCCAGAGCAACACTAGGAAAATATCTTCGAGGAGACTCCTTAATTGGAGTTAAACCTGGACCTCCACCAAAATTACCAAATCATATAGAAAAAAAGTTAGTTGATTATTCCACATCTAGAGCAAATCGTGGTATTGGGTTTGGGAAAAGACAATTTATGAAATATGTCTCACAGCTTAGTAAGAAACACCAGATAAATTTTAAACATGATACCCCATCAGAAAAATGGTGGCAGTTATTTAAACAACGACATAAGACTATGGTTTTAAGAAAACCTGAAGGAACATCATCTGTTCGACATCAATGCATGTCAGTCCAAAAAGTTTCTAAATATTTTTTAGCACTTCAACAAGTTTTTAATAAGTTGGGTACTCATGTTATGCCTTCTTCAATTTGGAATATGGATGAGACTGGACTTCAATTAGACTTTAAACCACCCAAAATTGTTGCAGCACGGGGTGCCAAGCATCTTCAGTCTCGTACTTCAGGAAAAAGGGAAACCATCACTGTAATTGCTGCTGTGAATGCAGCTGGTAAAACTATACCTCCACATCTAATACCAAAAGGTAAAACAATAAAATCACTTCAAGCTTTTAATACAAGTGATGCACCAGTTGGTTCAAAATGGAGTGTTAGTGAGACTGGATGGACAAAACAAGGAATAGCATACCTTTGGTTTACAAATACATTTTTGCCAAACATTGGAACTAACAGGCCCCAGGTATTATTAGTTGATGGTCATGATTCTCACAATTCAGTTGAGTTATTATCTGTTGCTATTGACAACAACATTGAAATTGTTGAGATGCCAGCACATTGTTCTCACTGGTTGCAGCCATTAGATCGTACTGTATTTGGTCCCTTGAAGACTTACTACAATACTTGTTGTCATGATTTAATGAATACATACTCTGTTACAATCAATAAGTCTAACTTCTGTGGATTGTTCAAGAAAGCTTGGGATCAAGCATTAACTGCCACTAACATTATTTCTGGTTTTCAATCATGTGGTATCTTTCCCTATAATCCTTCTGCAATTCCATATGAGGCCTACTTGCCCAATTCACTTTACTCTGACCAGTTATTAGGGAATGAGAATTTGATTAAATCAAGTTTTGATTCCTTCAAAAATGATACCATAAATTATCAATCTGGAATATCACTAAACAATGCTTTTGAAAAACAGGTGGATCCTAATTCAAATTGTACTTTTATTCATGATGTTGATACAACTGAAACTATAGGCATCTTGACTGGATCAGATATTCTGAATGTAGATTTAGCTCAGCTGGATAATGACACAGCATTAATGTTATGGAATAGTTGTTTAACTCCAGAGCATCTGACTGCTTTTAATTTCTGTTATCAAAATGGTTTTGATATTTCTGACAATTTGTATTTAGCATACAAAGACTTTCGTATAAACCAGAATGCAATCAGTGATGTTTCTTTTGATCTCTCATTAAGAGAAGCTGCTGAAACAATTGCTTTATCAGAAGAAACTGATATTCACTCTGTCTCTATACCAAATACTAGTGTTGATTATTCTAGTCCAATATCTATTAAAACAGATTCACTGAAAAGTACCATTGACAATGATCATGATGTTATCTCTTGCCCAAATTTTTATGTCAATAAGTCAAAAAACAATAGAAATACTAAACAAAAGTATTTTGTTCTAACTTCTCCTGAAGCTATGCAAGCCAAGTTAAATGATCTAAAAAAGAAAGAGGAAAAAGTTGAGGCTGCAAAAATAAAAAAATTGAAGCAACTTGATGCAAAAGAAAAGAGATTAAAACTGCAACAGGACAGAGAATTAAAAAGGCAACTGAAACATATTGATTTTGTTATTAATAAGTGAACAAGTTAATATTTTTTATCAAATTTTGTTAGTACTTTTTGATGTATTTCTTGAGTTTTGATTGTTAAAATTTCTTTGAATCAATATACAGTTTTACAAATAATTTATTTTGGCCATTGTTGAAGGGGTACTTATGTCTAAGCTAGTTTTTATTGAGTAATTATAACGTTTAAAAAATTATAAAAATTTGATGTGTAACAGTTAATAATCAATATTTAACTAGTTTATATTGATTATTTACATTTTATAGCCTTTTTTTTTTATTCATTATAAATCTTATTAAAATTAAATTATTTTCACAACATTTTAACCTGTGGCAAAGTTAGTAGAATCTAATATTTCAATAAAAAGTGAACTGGCTCATAATTAGTCAACCCGGCCATTAATTGGTGTTTATTCAAAATTTTAATTCAAATGAATTGTTTACATTGTTGTTTTTTTATATTTTGGTAACAATTACACAAAATAAATTAAAAGAATGTCTATTATTAAGTATAGCAAAAAAAAATTTAAATCTGACAATATTACTGTGTTCAGAGTGCCTTTAAAAAAAGATGTGGCCATTAATTGGTCAGTTTGCCCTACTTATTACATTTTGTCAACTATAAATAAACATCAAATGTATCACTTAACAAAATATATATAAAAAAAAAAAAGATCCTAACAAATGCCATTGCATTTTGTCATACTATTTTAGAACTAACATCACTAATATCGATAATAATTTAGCCGAGTTTAAACTTATCTTGTAATATGGAAATGATATTTTACTTACTTACTTACTTATTTACTTACTTAATTACTTACTTACTTACTTACT
>NC_061158.1:39691680-39721657 GCF_022113875.1 Hydra vulgaris | reverse complement strand
TATTTGTTATTACTTGTGAGTTTATAATAAAATGAAAATAACTATTACATAGTACTTATTACATTTTGTCAACTATAAATAAACATCAAATGTATCACTTAACAAAATATATATAAAAAAAAAAAAGATCCTAACAAATGCCATTGCATTTTGTCATACTATTTTAGAACTAACATCACTAATATCGATAATAATTTAGCCGAGTTTAAACTTATCTTGTAATATGGAAATGATATTTTACTTACTTACTTACTTATTTACTTACTTACTTACTTACTTACTTACTTACTTACTTACTTACTTACTTGTTTGCAAGTTTGCTTATGCTGCTATCTAAAGCAGCAAATTCAAAATAAAGCTTTTCAAAAATGCACGTAAATCTAATATTTTTTCATGTTTAAAAATAAGAAATAATATTGAAAAATGAAAACCGCAAAAGTGTGAAAAAAATTAACATAATCCCTTCAGCAAAGAGGCAATAACGAAGGCTCATACCAATTTTCATTTTTCTTTTTCATGAACCGAGCCCCAAACCCCGAAAAGACGAAATTGAGATGTAAACTATTAAGGCGCATACCTTATTTACGCAATAAAACAAGAGTTAATAATGCGTTTTTTCCGTACAAATTTTAAAATTGTTTGATTTACAACAAATAAATATTTGTTATTACTTGTGAGTTTATAATAAAATGAAAATAACTATTACATAGTACTTATTACATTTTGTCAACTATAAATAAACATCAAATGTATCACTTAACAAAATATATATAAAAAAAAAAAAGATCCTAACAAATGCCATTGCATTTTGTCATACTATTTTAGAACTAACATCACTAATATCGATAATAATTTAGCCGAGTTTAAACTTATCTTGTAATATGGAAATGATATTTTACTTACTTACTTACTTATTTACTTACTTAATTACTTACTTACTTACTTACTTACTTACTTACTTACTTACTTACTTACTTACTTACTTACTTACTTACTTACTTACTTACTTACTTACTTACTTACTTACTTACTTGTTTGCAAGTTTGCTTATGCTGCTATCTAAAGCAGCAAATTCAAAATAAAGCTTTTCAAAAATGCACGTAAATCTAATATTTTTTCATGTTTAAAAATAAGAAATAATATTGAAAAATGAAAACCGCAAAAGTGTGAAAAAAATTAACATAATCCCTTCAGCAAAGAGGCAATAACGAAGGCTCATACCAATTTTCATTTTTCTTTTTCATGAACCGAGCCCCAAACCCCGAAAAGACGAAATTGAGATGTAAACTATTAAGGCGCATACCTTATTTACGCAATAAAACAAGAGTTAATAATGCGTTTTTTCCGTACAAATTTTAAAATTGTTTGATTTACAACAAATAAATATTTGTTATTACTTGTGAGTTTATAATAAAATGAAAATAACTATTACATAGTACTTATTACATTTTGTCAACTATAAATAAACATCAAATGTATCACTTAACAAAATATATATAAAAAAAAAAAAGATCCTAACAAATGCCATTGCATTTTGTCATACTATTTTAGAACTAACATCACTAATATCGATAATAATTTAGCCGAGTTTAAACTTATCTTGTAATATGGAAATGATATTTTACTTACTTACTTACTTATTTACTTACTTAATTACTTACTTACTTACTTACTTACTTACTTACTTACTTACTTACTTACTTACTTACTTACTTACTTGTTTGCAAGTTTGCTTATGCTGCTATCTAAAGCAGCAAATTCAAAATAAAGCTTTTCAAAAATGCACGTAAATCTAATATTTTTTCATGTTTAAAAATAAGAAATAATATTGAAAAATGAAAACCGCAAAAGTGTGAAAAAAATTAACATAATCCCTTCAGCAAAGAGGCAATAACGAAGGCTCATACTAATTTTCATTTTTCTTTTTCATGAACCGAGCCCCAAACCCCGAAAAGACGAAATTGAGATGTAAACTATTAAGGCGCATACCTTATTTACGCAATAAAACAAGAGTTAATAATGCGTTTTTTCCGTACAAATTTTAAAATTGTTTGATTTACAACAAATAAATATTTGTTATTACTTGTGAGTTTATAATAAAATGAAAATAACTATTACATAGTACTTATTACATTTTGTCAACTATAAATAAACATCAAATGTATCACTTAACAAAATATATATAAAAAAAAAAAAGATCCTAACAAATGCCATTGCATTTTGTCATACTATTTTAGAACTAACATCACTAATATCGATAATAATTTAGCCGAGTTTAAACTTATCTTGTAATATGGAAATGATATTTTACTTACTTACTTACTTATTTACTTACTTAATTACTTACTTACTTACTTACTTACTTACTTACTTACTTACTTACTTACTTACTTACTTACTTACTTGTTTGCAAGTTTGCTTATGCTGCTATCTAAAGCAGCAAATTCAAAATAAAGCTTTTCAAAAATGCACGTAAATCTAATATTTTTTCATGTTTAAAAATAAGAAATAATATTGAAAAATGAAAACCGCAAAAGTGTGAAAAAAATTAACATAATCCCTTCAGCAAAGAGGCAATAACGAAGGCTCATACTAATTTTCATTTTTCTTTTTCATGAACCGAGCCCCAAACCCCGAAAAGACGAAATTGAGATGTAAACTATTAAGGCGCATACCTTATTTACGCAATAAAACAAGAGTTAATAATGCGTTTTTTCCGTACAAATTTTAAAATTGTTTGATTTACAACAAATAAATATTTGTTATTACTTGTGAGTTTATAATAAAATGAAAATAACTATTACATAGTACTTATTACATTTTGTCAACTATAAATAAACATCAAATGTATCACTTAACAAAATATATATAAAAAAAAAAAAGATCCTAACAAATGCCATTGCATTTTGTCATACTATTTTAGAACTAACATCACTGATATCAATAATAATTTAGCCGAGTTTAAACTTATCTTGTAATATGGAAATGATATTTTACTTACTTACTTACTTATTTACTTACTTAATTACTTACTTACTTACTTACTTACTTACTTACTTACTTACTTACTTACTTACTTACTTACTTACTTACTTACTTACTTACTTGTTTGCAAGTTTGCTTATGCTGCTATCTAAAGCAGCAAATTCAAAATAAAGCTTTTCAAAAATGCACGTAAATCTAATATTTTTTCATGTTTAAAAATAAGAAATAATATTGAAAAATGAAAACCGCAAAAGTGTGAAAAAAATTAACATAATCCCTTCAGCAAAGAGGCAATAACGAAGGCTCATACCAATTTTCATTTTTCTTTTTCATGAACCGAGCCCCAAACCCCGAAAAGACGAAATTGAGATGTAAACTATTAAGGCGCATACCTTATTTACGCAATAAAACAAGGTATTGTAATTTATTCCGTCATCCGGCTAATTGCCATATTGACGTCCTCATAATAAATACAAGGTTTAAACAAAAAACGAAAAAAACGAAAAAAACGTTTACAAAGATGTCCTTCGGACTCGTATAAAAATAACACCAAAAGAATATATAATATAAAAAATAAAAAAATAAAAATTAAAAAACAAAAAGAAAAAAGAAAAACGAAAAAATTGAAATTACACGAAATAGTCACGAACATCTGCTATAAAATTTAATCTTCCATTTTTAAAAATGTTTCTTATTTCGTTTATGTGTTTTTTTTGTTTATTTTGTTGTGTTAGCATAAGTAATTCATTTAAAAATAGTCTTTTGACTTTTCTATCAAACTTTTCTAGCAAATATTTCTTAGTGAAAGTTTTCTCTTCGAATTGACTTTTCATTCTGTTAAAATATATTTCACAAATAAAACTTTGTAATAATAAATTGCCAAAAAGCCTCTGGGCTGCGTTTTTTTCATATCCAAATAAAATAAATTTAAAATTGTTATTATGAGGGTATTCATTAGGGTAGAGCTGGTCTAAAATATCTAGAACATAAAATATTAATGGCTGTACTTTTTCACATTCATACATCATGTGGGCAGTGTTTTCATTTTTAATTTTGCACTGTGGGCAAAGTTTGTCTTTTCTTATTTTAAAATCAAACATTTTATCGTTAGTTGGCAACAAAAAGTGTGCTGTTTTAAATAGAATTTCGCACGCTTTGTTATTAGTATTACTTTTTTGAAGTTTTATAAAGAAATGTTTCCAATCTTTTTCATTTATATTTTTCATGCTTTCAAAAACATCTTTCCATTTATTAAATTTATAGTCTAAACGTTTTGTTGGTTTGTTTAATAATTTGTAAAGAGTTAAGACAGTTAAATTTTTATATTCGTATTTTGTTTTCCTTTTAGCTAAATAAAATGAAGACTTTTTAAAATCATAACTTTGACATTTCTTTAGAATTTCATTGTACCAATTTCTTGGCAGAGCTTTTGTAAGAATTTCTAATTCCTTTTCGGTCAAACCAATGCTTTTATGATGCAAAAAGCCTGGCTGAAACGTTTTAGTAATATCTGCTACAAGTATTATATCGTTTTTAATGTGAGTTTCGCTCGGAGTTAAAAACTTATTTGGCATCGTTTTTATCATTGAGTTAAAAAATAGAGGTTGATTCAAAATTTCTTCAATTTTTGTTATAGGTAAAAAATGTTTTTGTTTTAAACTATGCCAATTAACTAAGAGCTGAGAGTAAAAAGGGGGTAAGAGTTTTATTTGAGTAGGGATAGTTTCAATAGTTTGTTTGCTTTGGTTTGCATTTCTATATAGATTTAATATGTAAACCATAGCATCTTTCCACGGACCGCATATATTTTCGTTGTATAATTTGCTAATCCACTGCAACTGTATGGCCTTAAGTTTGTTGGTTAAGCTGTTAACTCCTGCGCCGCCCTCATTTATCTTTTGTTGAGTTTTAGTTTTGTTTAGTCTACATATTTTTCCCCCCCAATAAAAGTTATTAATTTTTGCTTCTATTTTATTTAGAATTCCGTTGCTGGGTAAGGGTGCTATAAAAGCTAAATGCAGTGCTTGAGGGATAATTAAAGAGTTTATGATTGTTTTTCTGCCTTTTATGGACAATTTGTATTTTTCCCATTTTCGCATTGAATTTTCCATTTTATTGAAAAGCTCCTTCCAGTGTGTTTCGTACTGGAATTTTGCGTTATTCGAGAAAAAAATCCCTAAACTTTTAAAAGTGTTTTCATCCCTATTGAAATTCAAATACTCGCTTTTGTCTTTAAAAATATTTTTGCCTAACCATATGCCTTGACACTTGGCAATGTTTATTTTAGCGCCTGTGGCTTTTTGGTTGAGTTTTAAGGCTTTTCCCACTTCTCTAATGGAATCATCTCCGATTAGAAAGAAGTTTGTGTCATCAGCGTATTGCTGTAATTTTGTTTCGCTTTCTTTTACATGTATACCTTTAATATTTTTGTTTTGTCTAACATAACATGAAAATATTTCTGCCTGTATGATGTACAAAATCATTGACAAAGGACAGCCTTGCCTTACTCCTCTTAAAATATCTATTTTTTCTGATAACAAACCGTTAATTTTTATTTTGGCATTTATATTGTTATAGATTGTTTTTATAAAAGATATAAATATTTTTCCAAATCCGAAATGTTTTAAACTATCAAACAAAAAAGCTCTATCAACCCTATCAAAAGCTTTCACCTGATCTATGGAAAGAATGCAAGCGTCTAACTTGCTTTTTTTAGCGATGCTTATAATGTCTCTCGTGTAACTTAGATTATAATATATTGTTCTGTTTTTAATGCAAGCAGTTTGGTTGCTATGTATTATATTTGGTAGAACATCTTTGAGCCTGTTGGCCAAAACTTTTGTTAAAATTTTATAATCAACATTTGTTAAAGATATGGGTCTCCAGTTGCAGATATCGTTTTTGTTTCCTTTTTTAAAAATACGTGTTATTAGAGCTTCCTTTTGCGAGTTTGTCATTTCGCCTGTAAACAAAACGTTATTTAAACTTTCAATCAAGTCTTTTTTAATCAAATAAAAAAAATGTTTATAAAATTCGATGGTTAGCCCGTCTGAACCGGGTGATTTATTATTTTTCATTTGCCCTAGAGCTTGCTTTATCTCGCTTTCAGATATCTCTTTTTTTAACATTTTATTTTCTTCCTTATTAACTTTTTTTACTTTAGCATTTAGGAACAAAAATTCTTGAGAAAGTTTGTCGTTTTCTTTGAATTTGTATAAATTTCTATAAAAATGTTCAAACTCTAATAAAATTTCTTTTGATTCGATTTTAACATGCCCGTCTCTGCCGTTTATTTCTGAGACATATTGTTTAGCTAGTTTTTGTTTTTCTAGTCCGAAAAAAAAATGGGAGCATTTTTCTCCTTCTAATCTCCATTGAATTTTTGCTCTTATTGCCGCACCTACAGCTTTTTCTTTTTCTATATTTTCAAGTTTATCTTTTAAAACGTCGTGAAGTTTTTTCATATTGCAATTTAAATGCATTTTTTTTGATGCGTTTTTTAATAATTTAATTAATTTAAATTCTTTTTTGTTCTTTTGTTGTTTTAATTTTTTGCTAAATTTTTTCGAGATTATTTTTACTCTCTCCTTACCAGCCTCCCACCAATCCTTAACATTTTCATAAACATACTTCTGCTCTTCCCATTCTCTCCAAAACGATTCTATAAGAGCATTAAAATGAGTGTTTTCTAAATGTTTGTTATTTAAAATCCATATTTCTGACTTGAGAAAAAAATCTCCTGCGTTTATAAACGCTACTTGAGCGTTATAGTGGTCAGTTAATATGGTTGGCTCAAAAAACGTTTTTATGTTTTGTCTGCATTTTTTGCTGATATAAAAGCGATCGATTCTAGACTGGGAAACACCGTTAGTGGCTGCAAAAGTATATTCTTGTTTGTAAGGATTGAAGACACGCCAAGTGTCTTCAATTTCCAATAGGTTTAAAAGCGTTTTTAATATTTTACAAGAGGGACATTCAATTCTAAACATTGCTGGAAATCTGTCTTTATTTGACAAGGTCATGTTAAAGTCACCACCCATAACAATTTGGAAATCATTTAAATTTTTATCTTTAAATTCATTAATTAGTTCATTAAAAAAATTCATTCTAAGTTTTTGAGATATTCCGTTACCGGATGGTGCGTAAACATTAATTATTAAATAGTTAAAGCTATTAATTTTTATAGCTACGTAATTATAATTACCTTTCGAGTCATTTCCTAATAATAGTGGTTTTTCATAATTATGTTTAAATAAAATTGCAGTTCCTCTTGTATGAGATGTGTCAGAAGGAGAATAAAAAATATCACCTGCCCACACATTTTTTAGCAAATTAATATTTTTATTATTTAAACGCGTTTCCTGAATAAGAAAAACATCATATGGCTTGTTTTTGAAATTATTAACTAATGTTTTTAGCTTACTTCCGTTATTCAAACCATTAATGTTTGAGGTGTAAAAACTTAAAGGCTCCATTTTTAATTTTTTTTATTTATTATTATTATTACCCATTCATTCTTTATTAACACTTAATTTTTAACTCAAACAAAATGCCCTCCCCCATAGATCAGGAGAAAGCTTTTGAGCAAAAAAACCAGTAAAAAATTAGTAAAAACAAAATAAAGATAATTGAAAAAAAATAAAAAAATCATACCAACAAAAATTTCTTTTTTACAAAAGTCTTTATTTAACCTTGCCATTTTGGTTTTATGTTTCGCTTTTCTTTAATTACTGGTCTTTCTTTTATTGGAGTTTGCGGATGCGTACGTTTTCGCTCGTTTACGTTGTCACCCATCGCTATATCCACCTCAAAATCGTCTTCAACATCGCTATTACTGGAGCACTCGCCATCTTCTTTCTTCTTTGTCTTTTTTTCTTTTTTTTTGTTGCTTTTTTGACTTGACTTCGATGAAGGGATTCTCCACAATTACCAAATTTTCAACAGGATATTTTTGATTCTCGGATTTTCTAGCAGCGTCGAAAGCTGATTGGTATTCTTTTTGAGTCTCTACAATTTTTCTTCTAACTTCGTTTGGCAATGTGAGGCTGTCTTTATCTAAACTATCACAAGAATTTGTTTTATTTTTAGAATAAATAAAATTGTTTACCTCTCCTCGTGTAAATATTGTGTTTGATGTTATAGGAGATGGTGGTGTGAATTGAAAAAGTGTTGTTTTTTTTGCTTCATCATTTTCTTTACTCTTTTTCGTTTCGTTTGATTTTTTTCTAAAAATGAGTGTTTCATCGTTAGTTGGTTTCGGAGACACGCATCGTTCATTCGGCACATGAAAATTTCCACACCGTTTACATAAAAATTCCTTTCCTGCAAAATTTAGCATTATTTTTGTTCCGTTAATTTCAATTTGGTGAGGAACGTCTTTCACCAACACTTTGAGTTTAACTCGAAATAATCTTCTGCCGTCTTTAATGGTATTATCAAAATCGTACGTTGTGTGTTTGATTGAGACAACGCATTCAATGTAAGGTTGTAGTTTTTCTGTTAGCTCATCGTCGTTAATAGTTGGATCACATTTAATTGTGATAAGAAAACCATACTCATCTCTTTTTCGAAAAAAAACAGGCATCCTACATTCGGAAAGTGAAATTTCATTTCTTGACATAATTTCTGCGTCTTTAACTGACTTTAAAACGGCAATCCATCGACCATCACGATGGTACGTTAAGTTTTCAACTTTTCCACGGCCAATTTTTTCTTGAATTCGTTCATTTATTTCCTTCGCTCTTTCATTGATATACTTAAAAGAACCAGTTAGTTTATTGTCCATAAAAATTCTAAATTCAACAATACGTTCATCTAATATTTCGACCTTCCCAACGGCTTTCGCGTAGGACGCCATTTGTATTTTAGTAATAAAGATGATTGCGTGATGTTTACGTGACCTTATTTACGCAATAAAACAAGAGTTAATAATGCGTTTTTTCCGTACAAATTTTAAAATTGTTTGATTTACAACAAATAAATATTTGTTATTACTTGTGAGTTTATAATAAAATGAAAATAACTATTACATAGTACTTATTACATTTTGTCAACTATAAATAAACATCAAATGTATCACTTAACAAAATATATATAAAAAAAAAAAAGATCCTAACAAATGCCATTGCATTTTGTCATACTATTTTAGAACTAACATCACTAATATCGATAATAATTTAGCCGAGTTTAAACTTATCTTGTAATATGAAATGATATTTTACTTACTTACTTACTTACTTATTTACTTACTTACTTACTTACTTACTTACTTACTTACTTACTTACTTACTTACTTACTTACTTACTTACTTACTTACTTACTTACTTACTTACTTACTTACTTACTTACTTACTTGTTTGCAAGTTTGCTTATGCTGCTATCTAAAGCAGCAAATTCAAAATAAAGCTTTTCAAAAATGCACGTAAATCTAATATTTTTTCATGTTTAAAAATAAGAAATAATATTGAAAAATGAAAACCGCAAAAGTGTGAAAAAAATTAACATAATCCCTTCAGCAAAGAGGCAATAACGAAGGCTCATACCAATTTTCATTTTTCTTTTTCATGAACCGAGCCCCAAACCCCGAAAAGACGAAATTGAGATATAAACTATTAAGGCGCATACCTTATTTACGCAATAAAACAAGAGTTAATAATGCGTTTTTTCCGTACAAATTTTAAAATTGTTTGATTTACAACAAATAAATATTTGTTATTACTTGTGAGTTTATAATAAAATGAAAATAACTATTACATAGTACTTATTACATTTTGTCAACTATAAATAAACATCAAATGTATCACTTAACAAAATATATATAAAAAAAAAAAAGATCCTAACAAATGCCATTGCATTTTGTCATACTATTTTAGAACTAACATCACTAATATCGATAATAATTTAGCCGAGTTTAAACTTATCTTGTAATATGGAAATGATATTTTACTTACTTACTTACTTATTTACTTACTTAATTACTTACTTACTTACTTACTTACTTACTTACTTACTTACTTACTTACTTACTTACTTACTTACTTACTTACTTACTTACTTACTTACTTGTTTGCAAGTTTGCTTATGCTGCTATCTAAAGCAGCAAATTCAAAATAAAGCTTTTCAAAAATGCACGTAAATCTAATATTTTTTCATGTTTAAAAATAAGAAATAATATTGAAAAATGAAAACCGCAAAAGTGTGAAAAAAATTAACATAATCCCTTCAGCAAAGAGGCAATAACGAAGGCTCATACCAATTTTCATTTTTCTTTTTCATGAACCGAGCCCCAAACCCCGAAAAGACGAAATTGAGATGTAAACTATTAAGGCGCATACCTTATTTACGCAATAAAACAAGAGTTAATAATGCGTTTTTTCCGTACAAATTTTAAAATTGTTTGATTTACAACAAATAAATATTTGTTATTACTTGTGAGTTTATAATAAAATGAAAATAACTATTACATAGTACTTATTACATTTTGTCAACTATAAATAAACATCAAATGTATCACTTAACAAAATATATATAAAAAAAAAAAAGATCCTAACAAATGCCATTGCATTTTGTCATACTATTTTAGAACTAACATCACTAATATCGATAATAATTTAGCCGAGTTTAAACTTATCTTGTAATATGGAAATGATATTTTACTTACTTACTTACTTATTTACTTACTTAATTACTTACTTACTTACTTACTTACTTACTTACTTACTTACTTACTTACTTACTTACTTACTTACTTACTTACTTACTTACTTACTTACTTACTTACTTGTTTGCAAGTTTGCTTATGCTGCTATCTAAAGCAGCAAATTCAAAATAAAGCTTTTCAAAAATGCACGTAAATCTAATATTTTTTCATGTTTAAAAATAAGAAATAATATTGAAAAATGAAAACCGCAAAAGTGTGAAAAAAATTAACATAATCCCTTCAGCAAAGAGCAATAACGAAGGCTCATACCAATTTTCATTTTTCTTTTTCATGAACCGAGCCCCAAACCCCGAAAAGACGAAATTGAGATGTAAACTATTAAGGCGCATACCTTATTTACGCAATAAAACAAGAGTTAATAATGCGTTTTTTCCGTACAAATTTTAAAATTGTTTGATTTACAACAAATAAATATTTGTTATTACTTGTGAGTTTATAATAAAATGAAAATAACTATTACATAGTACTTATTACATTTTGTCAACTATAAATAAACATCAAATGTATCACTTAACAAAATATATATAAAAAAAAAAAAGATCCTAACAAATGCCATTGCATTTTGTCATACTATTTTAGAACTAACATCACTAATATCGATAATAATTTAGCCGAGTTTAAACTTATCTTGTAATATGGAAATGATATTTTACTTACTTACTTACTTATTTACTTACTTAATTACTTACTTACTTACTTACTTACTTACTTACTTACTTACTTACTTACTTACTTACTTACTTACTTACTTACTTACTTACTTACTTACTTGTTTGCAAGTTTGCTTATGCTGCTATCTAAAGCAGCAAATTCAAAATAAAGCTTTTCAAAAATGCACGTAAATCTAATATTTTTTCATGTTTAAAAATAAGAAATAATATTGAAAAATGAAAACCGCAAAAGTGTGAAAAAAATTAACATAATCCCTTCAGCAAAGAGGCAATAACGAAGGCTCATACCAATTTTCATTTTTCTTTTTCATGAACCGAGCCCCAAACCCCGAAAAGACGAAATTGAGATATAAACTATTAAGGCGCATTTTTTTTTTTTTTTTTTTTTTTTTTTTTTTTATATAAAATATATTTCAAATTAACAATTATTTACAAATTTTATAAAGTTTACATTATGTCAGATACAGAAAGTTAAAGTTTTACAATATATAAGTTTCATATATAAAGTTTATATAAATTTACAATAGAGATGGTTTACAACTGTTTTTATATATGTACATCCTTTTTTTTTTTTTTTTTTTTTTTTTTTTTTTTTTTTTTTTTTTTTTTTTGTGTTTTTCGATTTTATATTTTTTTTTTTGTTTTTCGATTTTATATTATATTGTGCAGAGAGAAATCGGAAGATTTGAGAAAGTTAAAGATGGAGATGTTTTAAAAAGAATACATGAAATTTTTATATAAGGAATGAAATTATTATAATATAACAGCAAAAATTACAAGACTTTAACACAAACATTACATAACGTACGCTACAGAAAAACATTTAAAAAGAGAGACTTTAACTCATTAAATAAAGGCTGGCAGTGATTTTTTAATCATAAATAATAATATTTTGTTGTAAAAATAATATTTCGCAGAGAAAGTGGAAAACGTCACTAAACACATAGTACTTTTACTGAGCTAGCGTGTCAGTTTAGCTCATATGTTTAGTTTCAGTCTTCCGTTCTCTACTTGGCATATTATATTTTTAACACAAAAAAGTTGACAGAAAATGTCCGTAGTATTTCTACGGACATGATAACTATATTTTAAAGTAATGATATTCCTGATTTTCCTGATAATTATCCTGATCACTGCCATTGGGTCAATTTTCATGTTACTAAACATGTGGTGACATCTGCTGTTCCATATCTCACTCATGATGGTTTGGGTGAGTGTCAACAGCAGTTGCGAGGTAGGGTTTTTTTCCGATAAATTCGCGGTTCCGATAGAGAAAATCGAATTTATCGGCGAAAAACCCTTTTGGGACGTCAAGGAGTTATATACATGTTTAAAATATTCCCAAATTTCAACAGAGGGAGGACAGTAGGCAAAGATATGAAGATTGTCCTCAATTTTACCACAAGTTTTACATTTGTTGTTTTGGACTATCTGTTGCCTTGTGCTTTTGGCTAGCAAGGCCGCAGAAGGTAGACTGTTGTGCAAAAATCGAAAGAGGATGTTTTGAGTCGGTCCGCATGCGTGGGAGGTGAAGTTCTTTTTCCAAATTTGGGTCCACGGCATTGTTGTTTTTGTTGAACCGTTCCAGAAAAGTTCTGCTGGTACGACTGTCTTTTTGTTTTTTGCCACTTCTAAGTAAAAATTTTTTGTTGATTTTAGGGGGATGTTAAAAAGGGACCCGTTTTGGCTTAATATTTCAATAGTTGTTTTGTAGTACTGAGACATTTTGTTGTCCCAGTGTTTTGGAAAATTGTTCTGTTTTAAAAAATTCCAGCATGGGTTTTGGTTTGTAAATTTAATAAGTGAACTTGCTAACCAGTACTTTGAAAAGTAGTAATTATCGTGGGTGTTCTCCTCTCCGCATTCTTTCAGTTGAAAGAGTGTTTTGAGGCGGAGCGCAAGGCTTTGCTCCTTCGGTGATAGAATTCCGAGACCCCCGCTTTTGACGGGTAAGAAAAGCGTCTCTCTTTTGACCGGATTGAAATTGGTCTTTTGCCACAGATTTTCGAAAATGGCGCTGTGCAAACGTTTTATTACCCATTCGGGAACGGGCAACACGTTTGCCAGAAACCACACTTTTGACAATGCTAACGTATTTATCAACATAGTCTTTCCCCTAAGTGACAAAGTACGTAGTCCCAGAAACTTGAGTTTTTTCTCTATTTTGGTTAGAGTTACTAGCCAGTTGAAATTGGTAGTATTACTCAGCCTGGTGTAAAACGTAACACCTAGAATTTTGAAACCGGTGTTATTAGTCCACTCTATGTTATCCAATTCCGGGTACTTTTTGGGATCAAAGCCCCCAAGAGCAAGACCCTTGGTTTTTGAGGCATTGATCACTGAACCACTTGCTTTTTCAAAGAGTTTTACTGCTTCAAAAAAAAAACGGACTGATTTTACGTCCCTGGCAAAAAAGTTCGAATCGTCTGCGTACTGCTGTAGTTTAAGCGGTTTCGGTGTTCCTGGTAAAGGGAAACCCTCTATTCTGCTGTCCGCTCTGACCACCAAAGCAAGAGCTTCGGCGACAAAGACGTACAACAAAAGAGAGAGTGGGTCACCTTGTCTAACTCCCCTTTCGGTGGGAAAAGGGGCTGATAAGAAACCACAATTCAGAATAGATGCCGAAATTTCTGAATACAGGGTGTTAATAAAGGATACGAAATTTTCTCCGAGGTTGAATTTTCGGAGAATTTGCAGCAGAAACGCACGATCGACTTTGTCAAACGCCTTTTCTTGGTCTATTGATAAAATGAAACTAGGTAGATTTTTAAATTCAGCGTAATCTATTAGATCACGGACAAGGTGTAAATTTGAGAATATTGTTCTACCTGGAATTCCGCAAGTTTGATTTGGTTCTATAATTTTCCCCATTACTTTTGCAAGTCTTAGGGCCAGCGCTTTTGTGATTATTTTGTAATCAGCGCCGATTAAGGATATGGGCCTCCAATTTTTGCATTCAGTGAGATCTCCTTGCTTGGGAATTAGTGAAATTATTGATTTTTTCATAGAGTGGCTGGTATTTTTTTCTACGAAAAGTATTTCGTAAGCAAGCTCTTCAAAATCTTTTTCTAAAATGTGCCAAAAAGTTTTATAAAATTCAGCTGGAAGTCCGTCATAGCCCGGGGATTTTCCGTTTTCAAATTTAAAAAGGGCTTCTTTTAACTCCGCGCCGGTTAGGCGGGTGTTTAAAAATTTGTTTTCATCATCACTTAAATGTTTAGTGATGTGTGACAAGACATAGTTTTGGCTGTCTTTGCATAAATTTGTTTTGGTGTAGATGTTTTTGTAATAAGAAACGAGGGATTTTAAAATCTCGCCAGGTTCACTCGTCAATGTTCCGTCGTTCTTGCGAACTTCGATAATTGACTTGTTCCTCTGTTGAGTTTTTTCCAAACTGTACAAAAATTTTGAAGGTTTTTCTCCTTCTTCAATTAGTTTTTGTTTCGTGCGAATAAACGCTCCTGGGAAGTGGAGCAAGAAAAGAGCATCGCGTTTTTCTTTGATACTATCTAAATTCGGGTTGGCGTTTTGTCGCTCCCGTTGGATTTCGTTTTCTATCCTTTTGATCTGTTTTTTGTTTTTCGCACTTTCCTGGATAGATATATGTTGTAATTCTACCCTAACAAAAAGTTTGCAGTCGTCCCACCATTTTAAAAGTGAGTTGTATGACCGTTTTTTAACTTGCCGATCTTTAATTAAGAGTTCAATTTTTTGCCTATGCACCTCTATTTCCAAAAGAGAACAATTTAATTTCCAGTATCCTGGTCCTCTCCTTGTTTTACTAAAATTGACGGTTGTTGTCACGAACTCGTGGTCGGAAAAGGGGTTGGTGAGAATTTTTGTATATGTTGTATTTTTGGCGACTTTATCAGGGCAGTAGATTCGGTCGAGTCTACATTTTGCCTTCTGATTTCGCCATGTGAATTCTCTTTTATTTGGGAACTTGAAACGAAAAACATCAACTAGGTTATACTTACCTTGGAAAATTCCGAGTTCGTCAACGCCGTAGGTGTGATATTTAGCGTTGTTCGTGCCTTCTGTGTCGAGAGGCAGGCTTTCGACCATGTTGAAGTCTCCGGCCAACAGGACGGGTAGTCCTGTGTCCTGCGAGAAATCACCAAGGTCGCCAAAAAAAAGGCGCCTTTCTCTCGGCACATTAGGAGCGTAAATATTCATCACCTGCATTTCGTGCTCGTCTATTTTTATCATGACATTTAATATCCTACCGTTATTATCCCTTTTTAGTTCGTTTAAGGAAATGTTGGATTTAGAGAGTATTGCCACCCCGCAACAGTTATGACTTGGACCGGAATTCCAAATGGACTCGCCAGTCCATTCGTCTCCCCACTGTTTAACAGTGGAAGGTCCAGAGTGTGTTTCCTGTAGGAGGATAAGATCAAAAGAGGATTTTTTTAGAAACCCAAAAAAATTGTCGCGTTTTTCTTGGTCGTTAAGACCGTTTATGTTGCACGTTAAAACATTAAGTGTCATGATGGAGAGGATCAGTTTTCCTAATTTGAAAACTCGTGTAGCTTAAACATAAATATGATAATTTTACAACCTGATATAAAAAACACGTACATATAAAACTTAAACTTAAAGCACGAGTTTTCGATTTAAATGACGTATTACGAACAGATGGACGCACTGGACCATAACATTTCACACAAAAGCGCGAACTGCAACAATACAGATTACGACAGCTTAAGCGCTTATACAAAATTTTCACATGCATTTTTATAGAATAGAACTAAAAAGATCGAAAAAGAAAAACTTAAATAGAACGTAAAAGACTCGAAAAAGTTTTATAGATTAGAGAACAAAAAAAGAAAAGGTTTAGAGTTTAGAAACGAGGAAAGAAATTTGAGAGATAAATAAAAAAATAAAAATAAAAAGGAAATCTTACGACATTTTCTCAGCACAATTTAAAATCTCGTCAACGTCAAAATTGAAATTTAAATCTTGCTCATCTTCTATAACCGGGTCGGTATCCATTTTTTCTTTTTCCGACAGCTTCACGGTATTTATTTCTTCAGTATCTGTTTCGCTTTGCACTTCACTGCTGCTTTTTTTAATTTTAAAAGAATACTCTGATTTGTTCTTTGTTCTCTTCCTACTCGATATATTTGTTTCTTTGGGAGACTCTCTTGGTTTCTTCTCAGTATCATTTATAATTTCGTTACCATCCACGTTATTCTCCACCATTTCGATTTGAGTACTTGGCGACGGTTGTTCTTTGTTTAAAGCTGTGTTTGTTTCAGTTGAGCTTTTTACTGAAGCTTTGAAGTTTGACTGTTTGGTTAGAGTTTCAACTTTTGGCGATGTTTGAGGTTGCCCGTTGTGTTTGTATCGCAATGTGTAACCGTCTATGTTTTGGTACCTTGGTAAGGGATTAAGATGGGGATTTTGCCAGTTTCTTATAACAATGATGACATTTCCGGTATATATGGTTTCACCATGTATGTTAACCTTTTGACAACTGAACGAATCAAACTCACCTCTCCCTGCGGCTAGATATTTTCCTAGTGTGGTTAATGGTGTTGAACCTCCGTTGACTAGTAGGCCGATAGGAATGTTTTGCACTAAAACATGTACATTTCTAATAAACTTCTGGGTAATTGCTAGAGATACATCCTTTATAACAATTTCTGTTTCAAGAAAAATATTTACTTTGCTTGGGTTATTAACGACAAACTCAAAGAAGCGGTTAGCGTAATGTCTAGTAACACCCCAGACGTAACACAAAAGGTTTTTTTTTGCCAGAACTTCTAAAAAATCTTCGACACTACAGTGTAGATTGCCATATCTACAAAGTAAGACAGGATAAGTATCGTTCAATGATGTTGTTTTAAACACGCCAAGATTCACTTTACCAAGATCTGAACTGGATACAGGCGCCACCACGCTAGCGTAACTTTTTGCCATTACACAAAAAAATTAAAATTCAAACCACAAGTATTCTTTCCAATAAAAACGCACCTTATTTACGCAATAAAACAAGAGTTAATAATGCGTTTTTTCCGTACAAATTTTAAAATTGTTTGATTTACAACAAATAAATATTTGTTATTACTTGTGAGTTTATAATAAAATGAAAATAACTATTACATAGTACTTATTACATTTTGTCAACTATAAATAAACATCAAATGTATCACTTAACAAAATATATATAAAAAAAAAAAAGATCCTAACAAATGCCATTGCATTTTGTCATACTATTTTAGAACTAACATCACTAATATCGATAATAATTTAGCCGAGTTTAAACTTATCTTGTAATATGGAAATGATATTTTACTTACTTACTTACTTATTTACTTACTTAATTACTTACTTACTTACTTACTTACTTACTTACTTACTTACTTACTTACTTACTTACTTACTTACTTACTTACTTACTTACTTACTTACTTACTTGTTTGCAAGTTTGCTTATGCTGCTATCTAAAGCAGCAAATTCAAAATAAAGCTTTTCAAAAATGCACGTAAATCTAATATTTTTTCATGTTTAAAAATAAGAAATAATATTGAAAAATGAAAACCGCAAAAGTGTGAAAAAAATTAACATAATCCCTTCAGCAAAGAGGCAATAACGAAGGCTCATACCAATTTTCATTTTTCTTTTTCATGAACCGAGCCCCAAACCCCGAAAAGACGAAATTGAGATGTAAACTATTAAGGCGCATACCTTATTTACGCAATAAAACAAGAGTTAATAATGCGTTTTTTCCGTACAAATTTTAAAATTGTTTGATTTACAACAAATAAATATTTGTTATTACTTGTGAGTTTATAATAAAATGAAAATAACTATTACATAGTACTTATTACATTTTGTCAACTATAAATAAACATCAAATGTATCACTTAACAAAATATATATAAAAAAAAAAAAGATCCTAACAAATGCCATTGCATTTTGTCATACTATTTTAGAACTAACATCACTAATATCGATAATAATTTAGCCGAGTTTAAACTTATCTTGTAATATGGAAATGATATTTTACTTACTTACTTACTTATTTACTTACTTAATTACTTACTTACTTACTTACTTACTTACTTACTTACTTACTTACTTACTTACTTACTTACTTACTTACTTGTTTGCAAGTTTGCTTATGCTGCTATCTAAAGCAGCAAATTCAAAATAAAGCTTTTCAAAAATGCACGTAAATCTAATATTTTTTCATGTTTAAAAATAAGAAATAATATTGAAAAATGAAAACCGCAAAAGTGTGAAAAAAATTAACATAATCCCTTCAGCAAAGAGGCAATAACGAAGGCTCATACCAATTTTAATTTTTCTTTTTCATGAACCGAGCCCCAAACCCCGAAAAGACGAAATTGAGATGTAAACTATTAAGGCGCATACCTTATTTACGCAATAAAACAAGAGTTAATAATGCGTTTTTTCCGTACAAATTTTAAAATTGTTTGATTTACAACAAATAAATATTTGTTATTACTTGTGAGTTTATAATAAAATGAAAATAACTATTACATAGTACTTATTACATTTTGTCAACTATAAATAAACATCAAATGTATCACTTAACAAAATATATATAAAAAAAAAAAAGATCCTAACAAATGCCATTGCATTTTGTCATACTATTTTAGAACTAACATCACTAATATCGATAATAATTTAGCCGAGTTTAAACTTATCTTGTAATATGGAAATGATATTTTACTTACTTACTTACTTATTTACTTACTTACTTACTTACTTACTTACTTACTTACTTACTTACTTACTTACTTACTTACTTGTTTGCAAGTTTGCTTATGCTGCTATCTAAAGCAGCAAATTCAAAATAAAGCTTTTCAAAAATGCACGTAAATCTAATATTTTTTCATGTTTAAAGATAAGAAATAATATTGAAAAATGAAAACCGCAAAAGTGTGAAAAAAATTAACATAATCCCTTCAGCAAAGAGGCAATAACGAAGGCTCATACCAATTTTCATTTTTCTTTTTCATGAACCGAGCCCCAAACCCCGAAAAGACGAAATTGAGATGTAAACTATTAAGGCGCATACCTTATTTACGCAATAAAACAAGAGTTAATAATGCGTTTTTTCCGTACAAATTTTAAAATTGTTTGATTTACAACAAATAAATATTTGTTATTACTTGTGAGTTTATAATAAAATGAAAATAACTATTACATAGTACTTATTACATTTTGTCAACTATAAATAAACATCAAATGTATCACTTAACAAAATATATATGAAAAAAAAAAAGATCCTAACAAATGCCATTGCATTTTGTCATACTATTTTAGAACTAACATCACTAATATCGATAATAATTTAGCCGAGTTTAAACTTATCTTGTAATATGGAAATGATATTTTACTTACTTACTTACTTATTTACTTACTTACTTACTTACTTACTTACTTACTTACTTACTTACTTACTTACTTACTTACTTACTTGTTTGCAAGTTTGCTTATGCTGCTATCTAAAGCAGCAAATTCAAAATAAAGCTTTTCAAAAATGCACGTAAATCTAATATTTTTTCATGTTTAAAAATAAGAAATAATATTGAAAAATGAAAACCGCAAAAGTGTGAAAAAAATTAACATAATCCCTTCAGCAAAGAGGCAATAACGAAGGCTCATACCAATTTTCATTTTTCTTTTTCATGAACCGAGCCCCAAACCCCGAAAAGACGAAATTGAGATGTAAACTATTAAGGCGCATACCTTATTTACGCAATAAAACAAGAGTTAATAATGCGTTTTTTCCGTACAAATTTTAAAATTGTTTGATTTACAACAAATAAATATTTGTTATTACTTGTGAGTTTATAATAAAATGAAAATAACTATTACATAGTACTTATTACATTTTGTCAACTATAAATAAACATCAAATGTATCACTTAACAAAATATATATATAAAAAAAAAAGATCCTAACAAATGCCATTGCATTTTGTCATACTATTTTAGAACTAACATCACTAATATCGATAATAATTTAGCCGAGTTTAAACTTATCTTGTAATATGGAAATGATATTTTACTTACTTACTTACTTATTTACTTACTTAATTACTTACTTACTTACTTACTTACTTACTTACTTACTTACTTACTTACTTACTTACTTACTTACTTACTTACTTACTTGTTTGCAAGTTTGCTTATGCTGCTATCTAAAGCAGCAAATTCAAAATAAAGCTTTTCAAAAATGCACGTAAATCTAATATTTTTTCATGTTTAAAAATAAGAAATAATATTGAAAAATGAAAACCGCAAAAGTGTGAAAAAAATTAACATAATCCCTTCAGCAAAGAGGCAATAACGAAGGCTCATACCAATTTTCATTTTTCTTTTTCATGAACCGAGCCCCAAACCCCGAAAAGACGAAATTGAGATGTAAACTATTAAGGCGCATACCTTATTTACGCAATAAAACAAGAGTTAATAATGCGTTTTTTCCGTACAAATTTTAAAATTGTTTGATTTACAACAAATAAATATTTGTTATTACTTGTGAGTTTATAATAAAATGAAAATAACTATTACATAGTACTTATTACATTTTGTCAACTATAAATAAACATCAAATGTATCACTTAACAAAATATATATAAAAAAAAAAAAGATCCTAACAAATGCCATTGCATTTTGTCATACTATTTTAGAACTAACATCACTAATATCGATAATAATTTAGCCGAGTTTAAACTTATCTTGTAATATGGAAATGATATTTTACTTACTTACTTACTTATTTACTTACTTAATTACTTACTTACTTACTTACTTACTTACTTACTTACTTGTTTGCAAGTTTGCTTATGCTGCTATCTAAAGCAGCAAATTCAAAATAAAGCTTTTCAAAAATGCACGTAAATCTAATATTTTTTCATGTTTAAAAATAAGAAATAATATTGAAAAATGAAAACCGCAAAAGTGTGAAAAAAATTAACATAATCCCTTCAGCAAAGAGGCAATAACGAAGGCTCATACCAATTTTAATTTTTCTTTTTCATGAACCGAGCCCCAAACCCCGAAAAGACGAAATTGAGATGTAAACTATTAAGGCGCATACCTTATTTACGCAATAAAACAAGAGTTAATAATGCGTTTTTTCCGTACAAATTTTAAAATTGTTTGATTTACAACAAATAAATATTTGTTATTACTTGTGAGTTTATAATAAAATGAAAATAACTATTACATAGTACTTATTACATTTTGTCAACTATAAATAAACATCAAATGTATCACTTAACAAAATATATATAAAAAAAAAAAAGATCCTAACAAATGCCATTGCATTTTGTCATACTATTTTAGAACTAACATCACTAATATCGATAATAATTTAGCCGAGTTTAAACTTATCTTGTAATATGGAAATGATATTTTACTTACTTACTTACTTATTTACTTACTTACTTACTTACTTACTTACTTACTTACTTACTTACTTACTTACTTACTTACTTACTTGTTTGCAAGTTTGCTTATGCTGCTATCTAAAGCAGCAAATTCAAAATAAAGCTTTTCAAAAATGCACGTAAATCTAATATTTTTTCATGTTTAAAGATAAGAAATAATATTGAAAAATGAAAACCGCAAAAGTGTGAAAAAAATTAACATAATCCCTTCAGCAAAGAGGCAATAACGAAGGCTCATACCAATTTTCATTTTTCTTTTTCATGAACCGAGCCCCAAACCCCGAAAAGACGAAATTGAGATGTAAACTATTAAGGCGCATACCTTATTTACGCAATAAAACAAGAGTTAATAATGCGTTTTTTCCGTACAAATTTTAAAATTGTTTGATTTACAACAAATAAATATTTGTTATTACTTGTGAGTTTATAATAAAATGAAAATAACTATTACATAGTACTTATTACATTTTGTCAACTATAAATAAACATCAAATGTATCACTTAACAAAATATATATAAAAAAAAAAAAGATCCTAACAAATGCCATTGCATTTTGTCATACTATTTTAGAACTAACATCACTAATATCGATAATAATTTAGCCGAGTTTAAACTTATCTTGTAATATGGAAATGATATTTTACTTACTTACTTACTTATTTACTTACTTACTTACTTACTTACTTACTTACTTACTTACTTACTTACTTACTTACTTACTTACTTGTTTGCAAGTTTGCTTATGCTGCTATCTAAAGCAGCAAATTCAAAATAAAGCTTTTCAAAAATGCACGTAAATCTAATATTTTTTCATGTTTAAAAATAAGAAATAATATTGAAAAATGAAAACCGCAAAAGTGTGAAAAAAATTAACATAATCCCTTCAGCAAAGAGGCAATAACGAAGGCTCAAACCAATTTTCATTTTTCTTTTTCATGAACCGAGCCCCAAACCCCGAAAAGACGAAATTGAGATGTAAACTATTAAGGCGCATACCTTATTTACGCAATAAAACAAGAGTTAATAATGCGTTTTTTCCGTACAAATTTTAAAATTGTTTGATTTACAACAAATAAATATTTGTTATTACTTGTGAGTTTATAATAAAATGAAAATAACTATTACATAGTACTTATTACATTTTGTCAACTATAAATAAACATCAAATGTATCACTTAACAAAATATATATAAAAAAAAAAAAGATCCTAACAAATGCCATTGCATTTTGTCATACTATTTTAGAACTAACATCACTAATATCGATAATAATTTAGCCGAGTTTAAACTTATCTTGTAATATGGAAATGATATTTTACTTACTTACTTACTTATTTACTTACTTAATTACTTACTTACTTACTTACTTACTTACTTACTTACTTACTTACTTACTTACTTACTTACTTACTTACTTACTTACTTACTTACTTGTTTGCAAGTTTGCTTATGCTGCTATCTAAAGCAGCAAATTCAAAATAAAGCTTTTCAAAAATGCACGTAAATCTAATATTTTTTCATGTTTAAAAATAAGAAATAATATTGAAAAATGAAAACCGCAAAAGTGTGAAAAAAATTAACATAATCCCTTCAGCAAAGAGGCAATAACGAAGGCTCATACCAATTTTCATTTTTCTTTTTCATGAACCGAGCCCCAAACCCCGAAAAGACGAAATTGAGATGTAAACTATTAAGGCGCATACCTTATTTACGCAATAAAACAAGAGTTAATAATGCGTTTTTTCCGTACAAATTTTAAAATTGTTTGATTTACAACAAATAAATATTTGTTATTACTTGTGAGTTTATAATAAAATGAAAATAACTATTACATAGTACTTATTACATTTTGTCAACTATAAATAAACATCAAATGTATCACTTAACAAAATATATATAAAAAAAAAAAAGATCCTAACAAATGCCATTGCATTTTGTCATACTATTTTAGAACTAACATCACTAATATCGATAATAATTTAGCCGAGTTTAAACTTATCTTGTAATATGGAAATGATATTTTACTTACTTACTTACTTATTTACTTACTTAATTACTTACTTACTTACTTACTTACTTACTTACTTACTTGTTTGCAAGTTTGCTTATGCTGCTATCTAAAGCAGCAAATTCAAAATAAAGCTTTTCAAAAATGCACGTAAATCTAATATTTTTTCATGTTTAAAAATAAGAAATAATATTGAAAAATGAAAACCGCAAAAGTGTGAAAAAAATTAACATAATCCCTTCAGCAAAGAGGCAATAACGAAGGCTCATACCAATTTTCATTTTTCTTTTTCATGAACCGAGCCCCAAACCCCGAAAAGACGAAATTGAGATGTAAACTATTAAGGCGCATACCTTATTTACGCAATAAAACAAGAGTTAATAATGCGTTTTTTCCGTACAAATTTTAAAATTGTTTGATTTACAACAAATAAATATTTGTTATTACTTGTGAGTTTATAATAAAATGAAAATAACTATTACATAGTACTTATTACATTTTGTCAACTATAAATAAACATCAAATGTATCACTTAACAAAATATATATAAAAAAAAAAAAGATCCTAACAAATGCCATTGCATTTTGTCATACTATTTTAGAACTAACATCACTAATATCGATAATAATTTAGCCGAGTTTAAACTTATCTTGTAATATGGAAATGATATTTTACTTACTTACTTACTTATTTACTTACTTACTTACTTACTTACTTACTTACTTACTTACTTACTTACTTACTTACTTACTTACTTACTTACTTACTTACTTACTTACTTACTTACTTACTTACTTACTTGTTTGCAAGTTTGCTTATGCTGCTATCTAAAGCAGCAAATTCAAAATAAAGCTTTTCAAAAATGCACGTAAATCTAATATTTTTTCATGTTTAAAAATAAGAAATAATATTGAAAAATGAAAACCGCAAAAGTGTGAAAAAAATTAACATAATCCCTTCAGCAAAGAGGCAATAACGAAGGCTCATACCAATTTTCATTTTTCTTTTTCATGAACCGAGCCCCAAACCCCGAAAAGACGAAATTGAGATGTAAACTATTAAGGCGCATACCTTATTTACGCAATAAAACAAGAGTTAATAATGCGTTTTTTCCGTACAAATTTTAAAATTGTTTGATTTACAACAAATAAATATTTGTTATTACTTGTGAGTTTATAATAAAATGAAAATAACTATTACATAGTACTTATTACATTTTGTCAACTATAAATAAACATCAAATGTATCACTTAACAAAATATATATAAAAAAAAAAAAGATCCTAACAAATGCCATTGCATTTTGTCATACTATTTTAGAACTAACATCACTAATATCGATAATAATTTAGCCGAGTTTAAACTTATCTTGTAATATGGAAATGATATTTTACTTACTTACTTACTTATTTACTTACTTAATTACTTACTTACTTACTTACTTACTTACTTACTTACTTACTTACTTACTTACTTACTTACTTACTTACTTACTTACTTACTTGTTTGCAAGTTTGCTTATGCTGCTATCTAAAGCAGCAAATTCAAAATAAAGCTTTTCAAAAATGCACGTAAATCTAATATTTTTTCATGTTTAAAAATAAGAAATAATATTGAAAAATGAAAACCGCAAAAGTGTGAAAAAAATTAACATAATCCCTTCAGCAAAGAGGCAATAACGAAGGCTCATACCAATTTTCATTTTTCTTTTTCATGAACCGAGCCCCAAACCCCGAAAAGACGAAATTGAGATGTAAACTATTAAGGCGCATACCTTATTTACGCAATAAAACAAGAGTTAATAATGCGTTTTTTCCGTACAAATTTTAAAATTGTTTGATTTACAACAAATAAATATTTGTTATTACTTGTGAGTTTATAATAAAATGAAAATAACTATTACATAGTACTTATTACATTTTGTCAACTATAAATAAACATCAAATGTATCACTTAACAAAATATATATAAAAAAAAAAAAGATCCTAACAAATGCCATTGCATTTTGTCATACTATTTTAGAACTAACATCACTAATATCGATAATAATTTAGCCGAGTTTAAACTTATCTTGTAATATGGAAATGATATTTTACTTACTTACTTACTTATTTACTTACTTAATTATTTACTTACTTACTTACTTACTTACTTACTTACTTACTTACTTACTTACTTACTTACTTACTTACTTACTTACTTACTTACTTACTTACTTGTTTGCAAGTTTGCTTATGCTGCTATCTAAAGCAGCAAATTAGAAATAAAGCTTTTCAAAAATGCACGTAAATCTAATATTTTTTCATGTTTAAAAATAAGAAATAATATTGAAAAATGAAAACCGCAAAAGTGTGAAAAAAATTAACATAATCCCTTCAGCAAAGAGGCAATAACGAAGGCTCATACCAATTTTCATTTTTCTTTTTCGTGAACCGAGCCCCAAACCCCGAAAAGACGAAATTGAGATGTAAACTATTAAGGCGCATACCTTATTTACGCAATAAAACAAGAGTTAATAATGCGTTTTTTCCGTACAAATTTTAAAATTGTTTGATTTACAACAAATAAATATTTGTTATTACTTGTGAGTTTATAATAAAATGAAAATAACTATTACATAGTACTTATTACATTTTGTCAACTATAAATAAACATCAAATGTATCACTTAACAAAATATATATATAAAAAAAAAAAGATCCTACCAAATGCCATTGCATTTTGTCATACTATTTTAGAACTAACATCACTAATATCGATAATAATTTAGCCGAGTTTAAACTTATCTTGTAATATGGAAATGATATTTTACTTACTTACTTACTTATTTACTTACTTAATTAATTACTTACTTACTTACTTACTTACTTACTTACTTACTTACTTACTTACTTACTTACTTACTTACTTACTTGTTTGCAAGTTTGCTTATGCTGCTATCTAAAGCAGCAAATTCAAAATAAAGCTTTTCAAAAATGCACGTAAATCTAATATTTTTTCATGTTTAAAAATAAGAAATAATATTGAAAAATGAAAACCGCAAAAGTGTGAAAAAAATTAACATAATCCCTTCAGCAAAGAGGCAATAACGAAGGCTCATACCAATTTTCATTTTTCTTTTTCATGAACCGAGCCCCAAACCCCGAAAAGACGAAATTGAGATGTAAACTATTAAGGCGCATACCTTATTTACGCAATAAAACAAGAGTTAATAATGCGTTTTTTCCGTACAAATTTTAAAATTGTTTGATTTACAACAAATAAATATTTGTTATTACTTGTGAGTTTATAATAAAATGAAAATAACTATTACATAGTACTTATTACATTTTGTCAACTATAAATAAACATCAAATGTATCACTTAACAAAATATATATAAAAAAAAAAAAGATCCTAACAAATGCCATTGCATTTTGTCATACTATTTTAGAACTAACATCACTAATATCGATAATAATTTAGCCGAGTTTAAACTTATCTTGTAATATGGAAATGATATTTTACTTACTTACTTACTTATTTACTTACTTAATTATTTACTTACTTACTTACTTACTTACTTACTTACTTACTTACTTACTTACTTACTTACTTACTTACTTACTTACTTACTTACTTGTTTGCAAGTTTGCTTATGCTGCTATCTAAAGCAGCAAATTAGAAATAAAGCTTTTCAAAAATGCACGTAAATCTAATATTTTTTCATGTTTAAAAATAAGAAATAATATTGAAAAATGAAAACCGCAAAAGTGTGAAAAAAATTAACATAATCCCTTCAGCAAAGAGGCAATAACGAAGGCTCATACCAATTTTCATTTTTCTTTTTCGTGAACCGAGCCCCAAACCCCGAAAAGACGAAATTGAGATGTAAACTATTAAGGCGCATACCTTATTTACGCAATAAAACAAGAGTTAATAATGCGTTTTTTCCGTACAAATTTTAAAATTGTTTGATTTACAACAAATAAATATTTGTTATTACTTGTGAGTTTATAATAAAATGAAAATAACTATTACATAGTACTTATTACATTTTGTCAACTATAAATAAACATCAAATGTATCACTTAACAAAATATATATATTAAAAAAAAAAGATCCTACCAAATGCCATTGCATTTTGTCATACTATTTTAGAACTAACATCACTAATATCGATAATAATTTAGCCGAGTTTAAACTTATCTTGTAATATGGAAATGATATTTTACTTACTTACTTACTTATTTACTTACTTAATTAATTACTTACTTACTTACTTACTTACTTACTTACTTACTTACTTACTTACTTACTTACTTACTTACTTACTTACTTGTTTGCAAGTTTGCTTATGCTGCTATCTAAAGCAGCAAATTCAAAATAAAGCTTTTCAAAAATGCACGTAAATCTAATATTTTTTCATGTTTAAAAATAAGAAATAATATTGAAAAATGAAAACCGCAAAAGTGTGAAAAAAATTAACATAATCCCTTCAGCAAAGAGGCAATAACGAAGGCTCATACCAATTTTCATTTTTCTTTTTCATGAACCGAGCCCCAAACCCCGAAAAGACGAAATTGAGATGTAAACTATTAAGGCGCATACCTTATTTACGCAATAAAACAAGAGTTAATAATGCGTTTTTTCCGTACAAATTTTAAAATTGTTTGATTTACAACAAATAAATATTTGTTATTACTTGTGAGTTTATAATAAAATGAAAATAACTATTACATAGTACTTATTACATTTTGTCAACTATAAATAAACATCAAATGTATCACTTAACAAAATATATATAAAAAAAAAAAAGATCCTAACAAATGCCATTGCATTTTGTCATACTATTTTAGAACTAACATCACTAATATCGATAATAATTTAGCCGAGTTTAAACTTATCTTGTAATATGGAAATGATATTTTACTTACTTACTTACTTATTTACTTACTTACTTACTTACTTACTTACTTACTTACTTACTTACTTACTTACTTGTTTGCAAGTTTGCTTATGCTGCTATCTAAAGCAGCAAATTCAAAATAAAGCTTTTCAAAAATGCACGTAAATCTAATATTTTTTCATGTTTAAAAATAAGAAATAATATTGAAAAATGAAAACCGCAAAAGTGTGAAAAAAATTAACATAATCCCTTCAGCAAAGAGGCAATAACGAAGGCTCATACCAATTTTCATTTTTCTTTTTCATGAACCGAGCCCCAAACCCCGAAAAGACGAAATTGAGATGTAAACTATTAAGGCGCATACCTTATTTACGCAATAAAACAAGAGTTAATAATGCGTTTTTTCCGTACAAATTTTAAAATTGTTTGATTTACAACAAATAAATATTTGTTATTACTTGTGAGTTTATAATAAAATGAAAATAACTATTACATAGTACTTATTACATTTTGTCAACTATAAATAAACATCAAATGTATCACTTAACAAAATATATATAAAAAAAAAAAAGATCCTAACAAATGCCATTGCATTTTGTCATACTATTTTAGAACTAACATCACTAATATCGATAATAATTTAGCCGAGTTTAAACTTATCTTGTAATATGGAAATGATATTTTACTTACTTACTTACTTATTTACTTACTTAATTACTTACTTACTTACTTACTTACTTACTTACTTACTTACTTACTTACTTACTTACTTACTTACTTACTTACTTACTTACTTGTTTGCAAGTTTGCTTATGCTGCTATCTAAAGCAGCAAATTCAAAATAAAGCTTTTCAAAAATGCACGTAAATCTAATATTTTTTCATGTTTAAAAATAAGAAATAATATTGAAAAATGAAAACCGCAAAAGTGTGAAAAAAATTAACATAATCCCTTCAGCAAAGAGGCAATAACGAAGGCTCATACCAATTTTCATTTTTCTTTTTCATGAACCGAGCCCCAAACCCCGAAAAGACGAAATTGAGATGTAAACTATTAAGGCGCATACCTTATTTACGCAATAAAACAAGAGTTAATAATGCGTTTTTTCCGTACAAATTTTAAAATTGTTTGATTTACAACAAATAAATATTTGTTATTACTTGTGAGTTTATAATAAAATGAAAATAACTATTACATAGTACTTATTACATTTTGTCAACTATAAATAAACATCAAATGTATCACTTAACAAAATATATATAAAAAAAAAAAA
>NC_061158.1:39601680-39686680 GCF_022113875.1 Hydra vulgaris | reverse complement strand
TATGGAAATGATATTTTACTTACTTACTTACTTATTTACTTACTTAATTACTTACTTACTTACTTACTTACTTACTTACTTACTTACTTACTTACTTACTTACTTACTTACTTACTTACTTACTTACTTACTTACTTACTTACTTACTTACTTACTTGTTTGCAAGTTTGCTTATGCTGCTATCTAAAGCAGCAAATTCAAAATAAAGCTTTTCAAAAATGCACGTAAATCTAATATTTTTTCATGTTTAAAAATAAGAAATAATATTGAAAAATGAAAACCGCAAAAGTGTGAAAAAAATTAACATAATCCCTTCAGCAAAGAGGCAATAACGAAGGCTCATACCAATTTTCATTTTTCTTTTTCATGAACCGAGCCCCAAACCCCGAAAAGACGAAATTGAGATATAAACTATTAAGGCGCATACCTTATTTACGCAATAAAACAAGAGTTAATAATGCGTTTTTTCCGTACAAATTTTAAAATTGTTTGATTTACAACAAATAAATATTTGTTATTACTTGTGAGTTTATAATAAAATGAAAATAACTATTACATAGTACTTATTACATTTTGTCAACTATAAATAAACATCAAATGTATCACTTAACAAAATATATATAAAAAAAAAAAAGATCCTAACAAATGCCATTGCATTTTGTCATACTATTTTAGAACTAACATCACTAATATCGATAATAATTTAGCCGAGTTTAAACTTATCTTGTAATATGGAAATGATATTTTACTTACTTACTTACTTATTTACTTACTTAATTACTTACTTACTTACTTACTTACTTACTTACTTACTTACTTACTTACTTACTTACTTACTTACTTACTTACTTGTTTGCAAGTTTGCTTATGCTGCTATCTAAAGCAGCAAATTCAAAATAAAGCTTTTCAAAAATGCACGTAAATCTAATATTTTTTCATGTTTAAAAATAAGAAATAATATTGAAAAATGAAAACCGCAAAAGTGTGAAAAAAATTAACATAATCCCTTCAGCAAAGAGGCAATAACGAAGGCTCATACCAATTTTCATTTTTCTTTTTCATGAACCGAGCCCCAAACCCCGAAAAGACGAAATTGAGATATAAACTATTAAGGCGCATACCTTATTTACGCAATAAAACAAGAGTTAATAATGCGTTTTTTCCGTACAAATTTTAAAATTGTTTGATTTACAACAAATAAATATTTGTTATTACTTGTGAGTTTATAATAAAATGAAAATAACTATTACATAGTACTTATTACATTTTGTCAACTATAAATAAACATCAAATGTATCACTTAACAAAATATATATAAAAAAAAAAAAGATCCTAACAAATGCCATTGCATTTTGTCATACTATTTTAGAACTAACATCACTAATATCGATAATAATTTAGCCGAGTTTAAACTTATCTTGTAATATGGAAATGATATTTTACTTACTTACTTACTTATTTACTTACTTAATTACTTACTTACTTACTTACTTACTTACTTACTTACTTACTTACTTACTTACTTACTTACTTACTTACTTACTTACTTACTTGTTTGCAAGTTTGCTTATGCTGCTATCTAAAGCAGCAAATTCAAAATAAAGCTTTTCAAAAATGCACGTAAATCTAATATTTTTTCATGTTTAAAAATAAGAAATAATATTGAAAAATGAAAACCGCAAAAGTGTGAAAAAAATTAACATAATCCCTTCAGCAAAGAGGCAATAACGAAGGCTCATACCAATTTTCATTTTTCTTTTTCATGAACCGAGCCCCAAACCCCGAAAAGACGAAATTGAGATGTAAACTATTAAGGCGCATACCTTATTTACGCAATAAAACAAGAGTTAATAATGCGTTTTTTCCGTACAAATTTTAAAATTGTTTGATTTACAACAAATAAATATTTGTTATTACTTGTGAGTTTATAATAAAATGAAAATAACTATTACATAGTACTTATTACATTTTGTCAACTATAAATAAACATCAAATGTATCACTTAACAAAATATATATAAAAAAAAAAAAGATCCTAACAAATGCCATTGCATTTTGTCATACTATTTTAGAACTAACATCACTAATATCGATAATAATTTAGCCGAGTTTAAACTTATCTTGTAATATGGAAATGATATTTTACTTACTTACTTACTTATTTACTTACTTAATTACTTACTTACTTACTTACTTACTTACTTACTTACTTACTTACTTACTTACTTACTTACTTACTTACTTACTTACTTACTTACTTACTTTCTTGTTTGCAAGTTTGCTTATGCTGCTATCTAAAGCAGCAAATTCAAAATAAAGCTTTTCAAAAATGCACGTAAATCTAATATTTTTTCATGTTTAAAAATAAGAAATAATATTGAAAAATGAAAACCGCAAAAGTGTGAAAAAAATTAACATAATCCCTTCAGCAAAGAGGCAATAACGAAGGCTCATACCAATTTTCATTTTTCTTTTTCATGAACCGAGCCCCAAACCCCGAAAAGACGAAATTGAGATGTAAACTATTAAGGCGCATACCTTATTTACGCAATAAAACAAGAGTTAATAATGCGTTTTTTCCGTACAAATTTTAAAATTGTTTGATTTACAACAAATAAATATTTGTTATTACTTGTGAGTTTATAATAAAATGAAAATAACTATTACATAGTACTTATTACATTTTGTCAACTATAAATAAACATCAAATGTATCACTTAACAAAATATATATAAAAAAAAAAAAGATCCTAACAAATGCCATTGCATTTTGTCATACTATTTTAGAACTAACATCACTAATATCGATAATAATTTAGCCGAGTTTAAACTTATCTTGTAATATGGAAATGATATTTTACTTACTTACTTACTTATTTACTTACTTAATTACTTACTTACTTACTTACTTACTTACTTACTTACTTACTTACTTACTTACTTACTTACTTACTTACTTACTTACTTGTTTGCAAGTTTGCTTATGCTGCTATCTAAAGCAGCAAATTCAAAATAAAGCTTTTCAAAAATGCACGTAAATCTAATATTTTTTCATGTTTAAAAATAAGAAATAATATTGAAAAATGAAAACCGCAAAAGTGTAAAAAAAATTAACATAATCCCTTCAGCAAAGAGGCAATAACGAAGGCTCATACCAATTTTCATTTTTCTTTTTCATGAACCGAGCCCCAAACCCCGAAAAGACGAAATTGAGATGTAAACTATTAAGGCGCATACCTTATTTACGCAATAAAACAAGAGTTAATAATGCGTTTTTTCCGTACAAATTTTAAAATTGTTTGATTTACAACAAATAAATATTTGTTATTACTTGTGAGTTTATAATAAAATGAAAATAACTATTACATAGTACTTATTACATTTTGTCAACTATAAATAAACATCAAATGTATCACTTAACAAAATATATATAAAAAAAAAAAAGATCCTAACAAATGCCATTGCATTTTGTCATACTATTTTAGAACTAACATCACTAATATCGATAATAATTTAGCCGAGTTTAAACTTATCTTGTAATATGGAAATAATATTTTACTTACTTACTTACTTATTTACTTACTTAATTACTTACTTACTTACTTACTTACTTACTTACTTACTTACTTACTTACTTACTTACTTACTTACTTACTTACTTACTTGTTTGCAAGTTTGCTTATGCTGCTATCTAAAGCAGCAAATTCAAAATAAAGCTTTTCAAAAATGCACGTAAATCTAATATTTTTTCATGTTTAAAAATAAGAAATAATATTGAAAAATGAAAACCGCAAAAGTGTAAAAAAAATTAACATAATCCCTTCAGCAAAGAGGCAATAACGAAGGCTCATACCAATTTTCATTTTTCTTTTTCATGAACCGAGCCCCAAACCCCGAAAAGACGAAATTGAGATGTAAACTATTATTATTCTATGTCAACGATCTATATAAAGCATCAAATACTATGTCTACTATTATGTTTGCAGACGACACCACTTTATTCTATTCTCACAGTAATATTATCTCTCTATTTCAAGTAGCAAATAATGAACTAGAACAAATATCAAACTGGCTTTTCGCTAACAGCTTATCTTTAAACACTGATAAAACTAAGTTTTCCTTATTCCATTCTAAACGAAAGTTTCAATCTATTCCAAAATCCTTACCAATGCTATATATAAATAACATCAATATTGAGCGCTCATTCACAAATAAATTACTTGGTATTTTAATAGACGAAAACTTATCCTGGAGAGCTCATATAAATCATATTAGCAATAAAATCTCAAGAAGTATTGGCATCTTATATAAAACCAGACGAATCTTAGACAAATCTACACTAACTCAACTATATTTTGCATTCATAAATAGTTATTTATCTTATGGCAATATTGTTTGGGGTAGTACAAATAAATCTAAACTCGACTGTCTCCTTAAACAACAGAATCATGCAGCACGCATTATTCATTTTCAAAATCGCTTCACAAATGCTAAACCTCTTTTAAAAAGCATGAGGGCACTTGATATTTATGAGTTAAATATTTTCAAAATTACACAATTTATGTTTCAACATCAGTCAAAAAAAACGCCGAAGGTTTTCGAAAATATTTTCCATAAAACATTAAACCGATACAACACGCGATCTACCGGAAGATTTAAAAAACCTTTCCGTTCATCAAAACTTACGAGCTTTGCCATTTCCTATCGTGGCCCAATGCTATGGAACCATTTTACAAGTCTGTGTGGTAAACTTAAAGAAGCCAATACCTCTCAAAAATTTAAAAAGAACATAATCGAACTTATTGCCAATCACGATTCTTTACATGATTTTTTCTAACAATACACGATTATTTCCAATTTTTATTATCAAAGGTTACTGATGAAAAGACTTTATCTTCTTCAGGTTCTCCGGTCTTGTAACTATTATAAATAATGAAATGCACTTGTATTTAATATTTCTAAATATTTTACGGAAATTATCTTTAATTGTAAATAGTTGCTTGACAAAAATTGAAAAAAAAAAAAAAAAAAAAAAAAAAAAAAAAAAAAAAAAAACTATTAAGGCGCATACCTTATTTACGCAATAAAACAAGAGTTAATAATGCGTTTTTTCCGTACAAATTTTAAAATTGTTTGATTTACAACAAATAAATATTTGTTATTACTTGTGAGTTTATAATAAAATGAAAATAACTATTACATAGTACTTATTACATTTTGTCAACTATAAATAAACATCAAATGTATCACTTAACAAAATATATATAAAAAAAAAAAAGATCCTAACAAATGCCATTGCATTTTGTCATACTATTTTAGAACTAACATCACTAATATCGATAATAATTTAGCCGAGTTTAAACTTATCTTGTAATATGGAAATGATATTTTACTTACTTACTTACTTATTTACTTACTTAATTACTTACTTACTTACTTACTTACTTACTTACTTACTTACTTACTTACTTACTTACTTACTTACTTACTTACTTACTTACTTACTTGTTTGCAAGTTTGCTTATGCTGCTATCTAAAGCAGCAAATTCAAAATAAAGCTTTTCAAAAATGCACGTAAATCTAATATTTTTTCATGTTTAAAAATAAGAAATAATATTGAAAAATGAAAACCGCAAAAGTGTGAAAAAAATTAACATAATCCCTTCAGCAAAGAGGCAATAACGAAGGCTCATACCAATTTTCATTTTTCTTTTTCATGAACCGAGCCCCAAACCCCGAAAAGACGAAATTGAGATGTAAACTATTAAGGCGCATACCTTATTTACGCAATAAAACAAGAGTTAATAATGCGTTTTTTCCGTACAAATTTTAAAATTGTTTGATTTACAACAAATAAATATTTGTTATTACTTGTGAGTTTATAATAAAATGAAAATAACTATTACATAGTACTTATTACATTTTGTCAACTATAAATAAACATCAAATGTATCACTTAACAAAATATATATAAAAAAAAAAAAGATCCTAACAAATGCCATTGCATTTTGTCATACTATTTTAGAACTAACATCACTAATATCGATAATAATTTAGCCGAGTTTAAACTTATCTTGTAATATGGAAATGATATTTTACTTACTTACTTACTTATTTACTTACTTAATTACTTACTTACTTACTTACTTACTTACTTACTTACTTACTTACTTACTTACTTACTTACTTACTTACTTACTTGTTTGCAAGTTTGCTTATGCTGCTATCTAAAGCAGCAAATTCAAAATAAAGCTTTTCAAAAATGCACGTAAATCTAATATTTTTCATGTTTAAAAATAAGAAATAATATTGAAAAATGAAAACCGCAAAAGTGTGAAAAAAATTAACATAATCCCTTCAGCAAAGAGGCAATAACGAAGGCTCATACCAATTTTCATTTTTCTTTTTCATGAACCGAGCCCCAAACCCCGAAAAGACGAAATTGAGATATAAACTATTAAGGCGCATACCTTATTTACGCAATAAAACAAGAGTTAATAATGCGTTTTTTCCGTACAAATTTTAAAATTGTTTGATTTACAACAAATAAATATTTGTTATTACTTGTGAGTTTATAATAAAATGAAAATAACTATTACATAGTACTTATTACATTTTGTCAACTATAAATAAACATCAAATGTATCACTTAACAAAATATATATAAAAAAAAAAAAGATCCTAACAAATGCCATTGCATTTTGTCATACTATTTTAGAACTAACATCACTAATATCGATAATAATTTAGCCGAGTTTAAACTTATCTTGTAATATGGATATGATCTTTTACTTACTTACTTACTTATTTACTTACTTAATTACTTACTTACTTACTTACTTACTTACTTACTTACTTACTTACTTACTTACTTACTTACTTACTTACTTACTTACTTACTTACTTACTTACTTACTTACTTGTTTGCAAGTTTGCTTATGCTGCTATCTAAAGCAGCAAATTCAAAATAAAGCTTTTCAAAAATGCACGTAAATCTAATATTTTTTCATGTTTAAAAATAAGAAATAATATTGAAAAATGAAAACCGCAAAAGTGTGAAAAAAATTAACATAATCCCTTCAGCAAAGAGGCAATAACGAAGGCTCATACCAATTTTCATTTTTCTTTTTCATGAACCGAGCCCCAAACCCCGAAAAGACGAAATTGAGATGTAAACTATTAAGGCGCATACCTTATTTACGCAATAAAACAAGAGTTAATAATGCGTTTTTTCCGTACAAATTTTAAAATTGTTTGATTTACAACAAATAAATATTTGTTATTACTTGTGAGTTTATAATAAAATGAAAATAACTATTACATAGTACTTATTACATTTTGTCAACTATAAATAAACATCAAATGTATCACTTAACAAAATATATATAAAAAAAAAAAAGATCCTAACAAATGCCATTGCATTTTGTCATACTATTTTAGAACTAACATCACTAATATCGATAATAATTTAGCCGAGTTTAAACTTATCTTGTAATATGGAAATGATATTTTACTTACTTACTTACTTATTTACTTACTTACTTACTTACTTACTTACTTACTTACTTACTTACTTACTTACTTACTTACTTACTTACTTACTTACTTACTTACTTACTTACTTACTTACTTACTTACTTACTTACTTACTTACTTACTTGTTTGCAAGTTTGCTTATGCTGCTATCTAAAGCAGCAAATTCAAAATAAAGCTTTTCAAAAATGCACGTAAATCTAATATTTTTTCATGTTTAAAAATAAGAAATAATATTGAAAAATGAAAACCGCAAAAGTGTGAAAAAAATTAACATAATCCCTTCAGCAAAGAGGCAATAACGAAGGCTCATACCAATTTTCATTTTTCTTTTTCATGAACCGAGCCCCAAACCCCGAAAAGACGAAATTGAGATGTAAACTATTAAGGCGCATACCTTATTTACGCAATAAAACAAGAGTTAATAATGCGTTTTTTCCGTACAAATTTTAAAATTGTTTGATTTACAACAAATAAATATTTGTTATTACTTGTGAGTTTATAATAAAATGAAAATAACTATTACATAGTACTTATTACATTTTGTCAACTATAAATAAACATCAAATGTATCACTTAACAAAATATATATAAAAAAAAAAAAGATCCTAACAAATGCCATTGCATTTTGTCATACTATTTTAGAACTAACATCACTAATATCGATAATAATTTAGCCGAGTTTAAACTTATCTTGTAATATGGAAATGATATTTTACTTACTTACTTACTTATTTACTTACTTAATTACTTACTTACTTACTTACTTACTTACTTACTTACTTACTTACTTACTTACTTACTTACTTACTTACTTACTTACTTACTTACTTACTTACTTACTTACTTACTTGTTTGCAAGTTTGCTTATGCTGCTATCTAAAGCAGCAAATTCAAAATAAAGCTTTTCAAAAATGCACGTAAATCTAATATTTTTTCATGTTTAAAAATAAGAAATAATATTGAAAAATGAAAATCGCAAAAGTGTGAAAAAAATTAACATAATCCCTTCAGCAAAGAGGCAATAACGAAGGCTCATACCAATTTTCATTTTTCTTTTTCATGAACCGAGCCCCAAACCCCGAAAAGACGAAATTGAGATGTAAACTATTAAGGCGCATACCTTATTTACGCAATAAAACAAGAGTTAATAATGCGTTTTTTCCGCACAAATTTTAAAATTGTTTGATTTACAACAAATAAATATTTGTTATTACTTGTGAGTTTATAATAAAATGAAAATAACTATTACATAGTACTTATTACATTTTGTCAACTATAAATAAACATCAAATGTATCACTTAACAAAATATATATAAAAAATAAAAAGATCCTAACAAATGCCATTGCATTTTGTCATACTATTTTAGAACTAACATCACTAATATCGATAATAATTTAGCCGAGTTTAAACTTATCTTGTAATATGGAAATGATATTTTACTTACTTACTTACTTATTTACTTACTTAATTACTTACTTACTTACTTACTTACTTACTTACTTACTTACTTACTTACTTACTTACTTACTTACTTGTTTGCAAGTTTGCTTATGCTGCTATCTAAAGCAGCAAATTCAAAATAAAGCTTTTCAAAAATGCACGTAAATCTAATATTTTTTCATGTTTAAAAATAAGAAATAATATTGAAAAATGAAAACCGCAAAAGTGTGAAAAAAATTAACATAATCCCTTCAGCAAAGAGGCAATAACGAAGGCTCATACCAATTTTCATTTTTCTTTTTCATGAACCGAGCCCCAAACCCCGAAAAGACGAAATTGAGATGTAAACTATTAAGGCGCATACCTTATTTACGCAATAAAACAAGAGTTAATAATGCGTTTTTTCCGTACAAATTTTAAAATTGTTTGATTTACAACAAATAAATATTTGTTATTACTTGTGAGTTTATAATAAAATGAAAATAACTATTACATAGTACTTATTACATTTTGTCAACTATAAATAAACATCAAATGTATCACTTAACAAAATATATATAAAAAAAAAAAAGATCCTAACAAATGCCATTGCATTTTGTCATACTATTTTAGAACTAACATCACTAATATCGATAATAATTTAGCCGAGTTTAAACTTATCTTGTAATATGGAAATGATATTTTACTTACTTACTTACTTATTTACTTACTTAATTACTTACTTACTTACTTACTTACTTACTTACTTACTTACTTACTTACTTACTTACTTACTTACTTACTTACTTACTTGTTTGCAAGTTTGCTTATGCTGCTATCTAAAGCAGCAAATTCAAAATAAAGCTTTTCAAAAATGCACGTAAATCTAATATTTTTTCATGTTTAAAAATAAGAAATAATATTGAAAAATGAAAACCGCAAAAGTGTGAAAAAAATTAACATAATCCCTTCAGCAAAGAGGCAATAACGAAGGCTCATACCAATTTTCATTTTTCTTTTTCATGAACCGAGCCCCAAACCCCGAAAAGACGAAATTGAGATGTAAACTATTAAGGCGCATACCTTATTTACGCAATAAAACAAGAGTTAATAATGCGTTTTTTCCGTACAAACTTTAAAATTGTTTGATTTACAACAAATAAATATTTGTTATTACTTGTGAGTTTATAATAAAATGAAAATAACTATTACATAGTACTTATTACATTTTGTCAACTATAAATAAACATCAAATGTATCACTTAACAAAATATATATAAAAAAAAAAAAGATCCTAACAAATGCCATTGCATTTTGTCATACTATTTTAGAACTAACATCACTAATATCGATAATAATTTAGCCGAGTTTAAACTTATCTTGTAATATGGAAATGATATTTTACTTACTTACTTACTTATTTACTTACTTAATTACTTACTTACTTACTTACTTACTTACTTACTTACTTACTTACTTACTTACTTACTTACTTACTTGTTTGCAAGTTTGCTTATGCTGCTATCTAAAGCAGCAAATTCAAAATAAAGCTTTTCAAAAATGCACGTAAATCTAATATTTTTTCATGTTTAAAAATAAGAAATAATATTGAAAAATGAAAACCGCAAAAGTGTGAAAAAAATTAACATAATCCCTTCAGCAAAGAGGCAATAACGAAGGCTCATACCAATTTTCATTTTTCTTTTTCATGAACCGAGCCCCAAACCCCGAAAAGACGAAATTGAGATGTAAACTATTAAGGCGCATACCTTATTTACGCAATAAAACAAGAGTTAATAATGCGTTTTTTCCGTACAAATTTTAAAATTGTTTGATTTACAACAAATAAATATTTGTTATTACTTGTGAGTTTATAATAAAATGAAAATAACTATTACATAGTACTTATTACATTTTGTCAACTATAAATAAACATCAAATGTATCACTTAACAAAATATATATAAAAAAAAAAAAGATCCTAACAAATGCCATTGCATTTTGTCATACTATTTTAGAACTAACATCACTAATATCGATAATAATTTAGCCGAGTTTAAACTTATCTTGTAATATGGAAATGATATTTTACTTACTTACTTACTTATTTACTTACTTAATTACTTACTTACTTACTTACTTACTTACTTACTTACTTACTTACTTACTTACTTACTTACTTACTTACTTACTTACTTACTTACTTACTTGTTTGCAAGTTTGCTTATGCTGCTATCTAAAGCAGCAAATTCAAAATAAAGCTTTTCAAAAATGCACGTAAATCTAATATTTTTTCATGTTTAAAAATAAGAAATAATATTGAAAAATGAAAACCGCAAAAGTGTGAAAAAAATTAACATAATCCCTTCAGCAAAGAGGCAATAACGAAGGCTCATACCAATTTTCATTTTTCTTTTTCATGAACCGAGCCCCAAACCCCGAAAAGACGAAATTGAGATGTAAACTATTAAGGCGCATACCTTATTTACGCAATAAAACAAGAGTTAATAATGCGTTTTTTCCGTACAAATTTTAAAATTGTTTGATTTACAACAAATAAATATTTGTTATTACTTGTGAGTTTATAATAAAATGAAAATAACTATTACATAGTACTTATTACATTTTGTCAACTATAAATAAACATCAAATGTATCACTTAACAAAATATATATAAAAAAAAAAAAGATCCTAACAAATGCCATTGCATTTTGTCATACTATTTTAGAACTAACATCACTAATATCGATAATAATTTAGCCGAGTTTAAACTTATCTTGTAATATGGAAATGATATTTTACTTACTTACTTACTTATTTACTTACTTAATTACTTACTTACTTACTTACTTACTTACTTACTTACTTACTTACTTACTTACTTACTTACTTACTTACTTACTTACTTACTTACTTGTTTGCAAGTTTGCTTATGCTGCTATCTAAAGCAGCAAATTCAAAATAAAGCTTTTCAAAAATGCACGTAAATCTAATATTTTTTCATGTTTAAAAATAAGAAATAATATTGAAAAATGAAAACCGCAAAAGTGTGAAAAAAATTAACATAATCCCTTCAGCAAAGAGGCAATAACGAAGGCTCATACCAATTTTCATTTTTCTTTTTCATGAACCGAGCCCCATACCCCGAAAAGACGAAATTGAGATGTAAACTATTAAGGCGCATACCTTATTTACGCAATAAAACAAGAGTTAATAATGCGTTTTTTCCGTACAAATTTTAAAATTGTTTGATTTACAACAAATAAATATTTGTTATTACTTGTGAGTTTATAATAAAATGAAAATAACTATTACATAGTACTTATTACATTTTGTCAACTATAAATAAACATCAAATGTATCACTTAACAAAATATATATAAAAAAAAAAAAGATCCTAACAAATGCCATTGCATTTTGTCATACTATTTTAGAACTAACATCACTAATATCGATAATAATTTAGCCGAGTTTAAACTTATCTTGTAATATGGAAATGATATTTTACTTACTTACTTACTTATTTACTTACTTAATTACTTACTTACTTACTTACTTACTTACTTACTTACTTACTTACTTACTTACTTACTTACTTGTTTGCAAGTTTGCTTATGCTGCTATCTAAAGCAGCAAATTCAAAATAAAGCTTTTCAAAAATGCACGTAAATCTAATATTTTTTCATGTTTAAAAATAAGAAATAATATTGAAAAATGAAAACCGCAAAAGTGTGAAAAAAATTAACATAATCCCTTCAGCAAAGAGGCAATAACGAAGGCTCATACCAATTTTCATTTTTCTTTTTCATGAACCGAGCCCCAAACCCCGAAAAGACGAAATTGAGATGTAAACTATTAAGGCGCATACCTTATTTACGCAATAAAACAAGAGTTAATAATGCGTTTTTTCCGTACAAATTTTAAAATTGTTTGATTTACAACAAATAAATATTTGTTATTACTTGTGAGTTTATAATAAAATGAAAATAACTATTACATAGTACTTATTACATTTTGTCAACTATAAATAAACATCAAATGTATCACTTAACAAAATATATATAAAAAAAAAAAAGATCCTAACAAATGCCATTGCATTTTGTCATACTATTTTAGAACTAACATCACTAATATCGATAATAATTTAGCCGAGTTTAAACTTATCTTGTAATATGGAAATGATATTTTACTTACTTACTTACTTATTTACTTACTTAATTACTTACTTACTTACTTACTTACTTACTTACTTACTTACTTACTTACTTACTTACTTACTTACTTACTTACTTGTTTGCAAGTTTGCTTATGCTGCTATCTAAAGCAGCAAATTCAAAATAAAGCTTTTCAAAAATGCACGTAAATCTAATATTTTTTCATGTTTAAAAATAAGAAATAATATTGAAAAATGAAAACCGCAAAAGTGTGAAAAAAATTAACATAATCCCTTCAGCAAAGAGGCAATAACGAAGGCTCATACCAATTTTCATTTTTCTTTTTCATGAACCGAGCCCCAAACCCCGAAAAGACGAAATTGAGATGTAAACTATTAAGGCGCATACCTTATTTACGCAATAAAACAAGAGTTAATAATGCGTTTTTTCCGTACAAATTTTAAAATTGTTTGATTTACAACAAATAAATATTTGTTATTACTTGTGAGTTTATAATAAAATGAAAATAACTATTACATAGTACTTATTACATTTTGTCAACTATAAATAAACATCAAATGTATCACTTAACAAAATATATATAAAAAAAAAAAAGATCCTAACAAATGCCATTGCATTTTGTCATACTATTTTAGAACTAACATCACTAATATCGATAATAATTTAGCCGAGTTTAAACTTATCTTGTAATATGGAAATGATATTTTACTTACTTACTTACTTATTTACTTACTTAATTACTTACTTACTTACTTACTTACTTACTTACTTACTTACTTACTTACTTACTTACTTACTTACTTACTTACTTACTTACTTACTTACTTACTTGTTTGCAAGTTTGCTTATGCTGCTATCTAAAGCAGCAAATTCAAAATAAAGCTTTTCAAAAATGCACGTAAATCTAATATTTTTTCATGTTTAAAAATAAGAAATAATATTGAAAAATGAAAACCGCAAAAGTGTGAAAAAAATTAACATAATCCCTTCAGCAAAGAGGCAATAACGAAGGCTCATACCAATTTTCATTTTTCTTTTTCATGAACCGAGCCCCAAACCCCGAAAAGACGAAATTGAGATGTAAACTATTAAGGCGCATACCTTATTTACGCAATAAAACAAGAGTTAATAATGCGTTTTTTCCGTACAAATTTTAAAATTGTTTGATTTACAACAAATAAATATTTGTTATTACTTGTGAGTTTATAATAAAATGAAAATAACTATTACATAGTACTTATTACATTTTGTCAACTATAAATAAACATCAAATGTATCACTTAACAAAATATATATAAAAAAAAAAAAGATCCTAACAAATGCCATTGCATTTTGTCATACTATTTTAGAACTAACATCACTAATATCGATAATAATTTAGCCGAGTTTAAACTTATCTTGTAATATGGAAATGATATTTTACTTACTTACTTACTTATTTACTTACTTACTTACTTACTTACTTACTTACTTACTTACTTACTTACTTACTTACTTACTTACTTACTTACTTACTTACTTACTTACTTACTTACTTACTTACTTGTTTGCAAGTTTGCTTATGCTGCTATCTAAAGCAGCAAATTCAAAATAAAGCTTTTCAAAAATGCACGTAAATCTAATATTTTTTCATGTTTAAAAATAAGAAATAATATTGAAAAATGAAAACCGCAAAAGTGTGAAAAAAATTAACATAATCCCTTCAGCAAAGAGGCAATAACGAAGGCTCATACCAATTTTCATTTTTCTTTTTCATGAACCGAGCCCCAAACCCCGAAAAGACGAAATTGAGATGTAAACTATTAAGGCGCATACCTTAATTACGCAATAAAACAAGAGTTAATAATGCGTTTTTTCCGTACAAATTTTAAAATTGTTTGATTTACAACAAATAAATATTTGTTATTACTTGTGAGTTTATAATAAAATGAAAATAACTATTACATAGTACTTATTACATTTTGTCAACTATAAATAAACATCAAATGTATCACTTAACAAAATATATATAAAAAAAAAAAAGATCCTAACAAATGCCATTGCATTTTGTCATACTATTTTAGAACTAACATCACTAATATCGATAATAATTTAGCCGAGTTTAAACTTATCTTGTAATATGGAAATGATATTTTACTTACTTACTTACTTATTTACTTACTTAATTACTTACTTACTTACTTACTTACTTACTTACTTACTTACTTACTTACTTACTTACTTACTTACTTACTTACTTACTTACTTACTTACTTACTTGTTTGCAAGTTTGCTTATGCTGCTATCTAAAGCAGCAAATTCAAAATAAAGCTTTTCAAAAATGCACGTAAATCTAATATTTTTTCATGTTTAAAAATAAGAAATAATATTGAAAAATGAAAACCGCAAAAGTGTGAAAAAAATTAACATAATCCCTTCAGCAAAGAGGCAATAACGAAGGCTCATACCAATTTTCATTTTTCTTTTTCATGAACCGAGCCCCAAACCCCGAAAAGACGAAATTGAGATGTAAACTATTAAGGCGCATACCTTATTTACGCAATAAAACAAGAGTTAATAATGCGTTTTTTCCGTACAAATTTTAAAATTGTTTGATTTACAACAAATAAATATTTGTTATTACTTGTGAGTTTATAATAAAATGAAAATAACTATTACATAGTACTTATTACATTTTGTCAACTATAAATAAACATCAAATGTATCACTTAACAAAATATATATAAAAAAAAAAAAGATCCTAACAAATGCCATTGCATTTTGTCATACTATTTTAGAACTAACATCACTAATATCGATAATAATTTAGCCGAGTTTAAACTTATCTTGTAATATGGAAATGATATTTTACTTACTTACTTATTTACTTACTTACTTACTTACTTACTTACTTACTTACTTACTTACTTACTTACTTACTTACTTACTTGTTTGCAAGTTTGCTTATGCTGCTATCTAAAGCAGCAAATTCAAAATAAAGCTTTTCAAAAATGCACGTAAATCTAATATTTTTTCATGTTTAAAAATAAGAAATAATATTGAAAAATGAAAACCGCAAAAGTGTGAAAAAAATTAACATAATCCCTTCAGCAAAGAGGCAATAACGAAGGCTCATACCAATTTTCATTTTTCTTTTTCATGAACCGAGCCCCAAACCCCGAAAAGACGAAATTGAGATGTAAACTATTAAGGCGCATACCTTATTTACGCAATAAAACAAGAGTTAATAATGCGTTTATTCCGTACAAATTTTAAAATTGTTTGATTTACAACAAATAAATATTTGTTATTACTTGTGAGTTTATAATAAAATGAAAATAACTATTACATAGTACTTATTACATTTTGTCAACTATAAATAAACATCAAATGTATCACTTAACAAAATATATATAAAAAAAAAAAAGATCCTAACAAATGCCATTGCATTTTGTCATACTATTTTAGAACTAACATCACTAATATCGATAATAATTTAGCCGAGTTTAAACTTATCTTGTAATATGGAAATGATATTTTACTTACTTACTTATTTACTTACTTACTTACTTACTTACTTACTTACTTACTAACTTACTTACTTACTTACTTACTTACTTACTTACTTACTTACTTGTTTGCAAGTTTGCTTATGCTGCTATCTAAAGCAGCAAATTCAAAATATAGCTTTTCAAAAATGCACGTAAATCTAATATTTTTCATGTTTAAAAATAAGAAATAATACTGAAAAATGAAAACCGCAAAAGTGTGAAAAAAATTAACATAATCCCTTCATCAAAGAGGCAATAACGAAGGCTCATACCAATTTTCATTTTTCTTTTTCATGAACCGAGCCCCAAACCCCGAAAAGACGAAGTTGAGATGTAAACTATTAAGGCGCATACCTTATTTACGCAATAAAACAAGAGTTAATAATGCGTTTTTTCCGTACAAATTTTAAAATTGTTTGATTTACAACAAATAAATATTTGTTATTACTTGTGAGTTTATAATAAAATGAAAATAACTATTACATAGTACTTATTAAATTTTGTCAACTATAAATAAACATCAAATGTATCACTTAACAAAATATATATAAAAAAAAAAAAGATCCTAACAAATGCCATTGCATTTTGTCATACTATTTTAGAACTAACATCACTAATATCGATAATAATTTAGCCGAGTTTAAACTTATCTTTTAATATGGAAATGATATTTTACTTACTTACTTATTTACTTACTTACTTACTTACTTACTTACTTACTTACTTACTTACTTACTTACTTACTTACTTACTTGTTTGCAAGTTTGCTTATGCTGCTATATAAAGCAGCAAATTCAAAATAAAGCTTTTCAAAAATGCACGTAAATCTAATATTTTTTCATGTTTAAAAATAAGAAATAATATTGAAAAATGAAAACCGCAAAAGTGTGAAAAAAATTAACATAATCCCTTCAGCAAAGAGGCAATAACGAAGGCTCATACCAATTTTCATTTTTCTTTTTCATGAACCGAGCCCCAAACCCCGAAAAGACGAAATTGAGATGTAAACTATTAAGGCGCATACCTTATTTACGCAATAAAACAAGAGTTAATAATGCGTTTTTTCCGTACAAATTTTAAAATTGTTTGATTCACAACAAATAAATATTTGTTATTACTTGTGAGTTTATAATAAAATGAAAATAACTATTACATAGTACTTATTATATTTTGTCAACTATAAATAAACATCAAATGTATCACTTAACAAAATATATATAAAAAAAAAAAAGATCCTAACAAATGCCATTGCATTTTGTCATACTATTTTAGAACTAACATCACTAATATCGATAATAATTTAGCCGAGTTTAAACTTATCTTGTAATATGGAAATGATATTTTACTTACTTACTTACTTATTTACTTACTTAATTACTTACTTACTTACTTACTTACTTACTTACTTACTTACTTACTTACTTACTTACTTACTTACTTACTTGTTTGCAAGTTTGCTTATGCTGCTATCTAAAGCAGCAAATTCAAAATAAAGCTTTTCAAAAATGCACGTAAATCTAATATTTTTTCATGTTTAAAAATAAGAAATAATATTGAAAAATGAAAACCGCAAAAGTGTGAAAAAAATTAACATAATCCCTTCAGCAAAGAGGCAATAACAAAGGCTCATACCAATTTTCATTTTTCTTTTTCATGAACCGAGCCCCAAACCCCGAAAAGACGAAATTGAGATGTAAACTATTAAGGCGCATACCTTATTTACGTAATAAAACAAGAGTTAATAATGCGTTTATTCCGTACAAATTTTAAAATTGTTTGATTTACAACAAATAAATATTTGTTATTACTTGTGAGTTTATAATAAAATGAAAATAACTATTACATAGTACTTATTACATTTTGTCAACTATAAATAAACATCAAATGTATCACTTAACAAAATATATATAAAAAAAAAAAAGATCCTAACAAATGCCATTGCATTTTGTCATACTATTTTAGAACTAACATCACTAATATCGATAATAATTTAGCCGAGTTTAAACTTATCTTGTAATATGGAAATGATATTTTACTTACTTACTTATTTACTTACTTACTTACTTACTTACTTACTTACTAACTTACTTACTTACTTACTTACTTACTTACTTACTTACTTACTTACTTACTTACTTACTTACTTGTTTGCAAGTTTGCTTATGCTGCTATCTAAAGCAGCAAATTCAAAATAAAGCTTTTCAAAAATGCACGTAAATCTAATATTTTTTCATGTTTAAAAATAAGAAATAATATTGAAAAATGAAAACCGCAAAAGTGTGAAAAAAATTAACATAATCCCTTCAGCAAAGAGGCAATAACGAAGGCTCATACCAATTTTCATTTTTCTTTTTCATGAACCGAGCCCCAAACCCCGAAAAGACGAAATTGATTGTAAACTATTAAGGCGCATACCTTATTTACGCAATAAAACAAGAGTTAATAATGCGTTTTTTCCGTACAAATTTTAAAATTGTTTGATTAACAACAAATAAATATTTGTTATTACTTGTGAGTTTATAATAAAATGAAAATAACTATTACATAGTACTTATTACATTTTGTCAACTATAAATAAACATCAAATGTATCACTTAACAAAATATATATAAAAAAAAAAAAGATCCTAACAAATGCCATTGCATTTTGTCATACTATTTTAGAACTAACATCACTAATATCGATAATAATTTAGCCGAGTTTAAACTTATCTTGTAATATGGAAATGATATTTTACTTACTTACTTATTTACTTACTTACTTACTTACTTACTTACTTACTTACTTACTTACTTACTTACTTACTTACTTACTTACTTACTTACTTACTTACTTACTTACTTACTTGTTTGCAAGTTTGCTTATGCAGCTATCTAAAGCAGCAAATTCAAAATAAATTCTCAAAAATGCACGTAAATCTAATATTTTTTCATGTTTAAAAATAAGAAATAATATTGAAAAATGAAAACCGCAAAAGTGTGAAAAAAATTAACATAATCCCTTCAGCAAAGAGGCAATAACGAAGGCTCATACCAATTTTGATTTTTCTTTTTCATGAACCGAGCCCCAAACCCCGAAAAGACGAAATTGAGATGTAAACTATTAAGGCGCATACCTTATTTACGCAATAAAACAAGAGTTAATAATGCGTTTTTTCCGTACAAATTTTAAAATTGTTTGATTTACAACAAATAAATATTTGTTATTACTTGTGAGTTTATAATAAAATGAAAATAACTATTACATAGTACTTATTACATTTTGTCAACTATAAATAAACATCAAATGTATCACTTAACAAAATATATATAAAAAAAAAAAAGATCCTAACAAATGCCATTGCATTTTGTCATACTATTTTAGAACTAACATCACTAATATCGATAATAATTTAGCCGAGTTTAAACTTATCTTGTAATATGGAAATGATATTTTACTTACTTACTTACTTATTTACTTACTTACTTACTTACTTACTTACTTACTTACTTACTTACTTACTTACTTACTTACTTACTTACTTGTTTGCAAGTTTGCTTATGCTGCTATCTAAAGCAGCAAATTTAAAATAAAGCTTTTCAAAATTGCACGTAAATCTAATATTTTTTCATGTTTAAAAATAAGAAATAATATTGAAAAATGAAAACCGCAAAAGTGTGAAAAAAATTAACATAATCCCTTCAGCAAAGAGGCAATAACGAAGGCTCATACCAATTTTCATTTTTCTTTTTCATGAACCGAGCCCCAAACCCCGAAAAGACGAAATTGAGATGTAAACTATTAAGGCGCATACCTTATTTACGCAATAAAACAAGAGTTAATAATGCGTTTATTCCGTACAAATTTTAAAATTGTTTGATTTACAACAAATAAATATTTGTTATTACTTGTGAGTTTATAATAAAATGAAAATAACTATTACATAGTACTTATTACATTTTGTCAACTATAAATAAACATCAAATGTATCACTTAACAAAATATATATAAAAAAAAAAAAGATCCTAACAAATGCCATTGCATTTTGTCATACTATTTTAGAACTAACATCACTAATATCGATAATAATTTAGCCGAGTTTAAACTTATCTTGTAATATGGAAATGATATTTTACTTACTTACTTATTTACTTACTTACTTACTTACTTACTTACTTACTAACTTACTTACTTACTTACTTACTTACTTACTTACTTACTTACTTACTTACTTACTTACTTACTTGTTTGCAAGTTTGCTTATGCTGCTATCTAAAGCAGCAAATTCAAAATAAAGCTTTTCAAAAATGCACGTAAATCTAATATTTTTTCATGTTTAAAAATAAGAAATAATATTGAAAAATGAAAACCGCAAAAGTGTGAAAAAAATTAACATAATCCCTTCAGCAAAGAGGCAATAACGAAGGCTCATACCAATTTTCATTTTTCTTTTTCATGAACCGAGCCCCAAACCCCGAAAAGACGAAATTGATTGTAAACTATTAAGGCGCATACCTTATTTACGCAATAAAACAAGAGTTAATAATGCGTTTTTTCCGTACAAATTTTAAAATTGTTTGATTAACAACAAATAAATATTTGTTATTACTTGTGAGTTTATAATAAAATGAAAATAACTATTACATAGTACTTATTACATTTTGTCAACTATAAATAAACATCAAATGTATCACTTAACAAAATATATATAAAAAAAAAAAAGATCCTAACAAATGCCATTGCATTTTGTCATACTATTTTAGAACTAACATCACTAATATCGATAATAATTTAGCCGAGTTTAAACTTATCTTGTAATATGGAAATGATATTTTACTTACTTACTTATTTACTTACTTACTTACTTACTTACTTACTTACTTACTTACTTACTTACTTACTTACTTACTTACTTACTTACTTACTTACTTACTTACTTACTTACTTACTTGTTTGCAAGTTTGCTTATGCAGCTATCTAAAGCAGCAAATTCAAAATAAAGCTTTTCAAAAATGCACGTAAATCTAATATTTTTTCATGTTTAAAAATAAGAAATAATATTGAAAAATGAAAACCGCAAAAGTGTGAAAAAAATTAACATAATCCCTTCAGCAAAGAGGCAATAACGAAGGCTCATACCAATTTTGATTTTTCTTTTTCATGAACCGAGCCCCAAACCCCGAAAAGACGAAATTGAGATGTAAACTATTAAGGCGCATACCTTATTTACGCAATAAAACAAGAGTTAATAATGCGTTTTTTCCGTACAAATTTTAAAATTGTTTGATTTACAAGAAATAAATATTTGTTATTACTTGTGAGTTTATAATAAAATGAAAATAACTATTACATAGTACTTATTACATTTTGTCAACTATAAATAAACATCAAATGTATCACTTAACAAAATATATATAAAAAAAAAAAAGATCCTAACAAATGCCATTGCATTTTGTCATACTATTTTAGAACTAACATCACTAATATCGATAATAATTTAGCCGAGTTTAAACTTATCTTGTAATATGGAAATGATATTTTACTTACTTACTTACTTATTTACTTACTTACTTACTTACTTACTTACTTACTTACTTACTTACTTACTTACTTACTTACTTACTTGTTTGCAAGTTTGCTTATGCTGCTATCTAAAGCAGCAAATTCAAAATAAAGCTTTTCAAAATTGCACGTAAATCTAATATTTTTTCATGTTTAAAAATAAGAAATAATATTGAAAAATGAAAACCGTAAAAGTGTGAAAAAAATTAACATAATCCCTTCAGCAAAGAGGCAATAACGAAGGCTCATACCAATTTTCATTTTTCTTTTTCATGAACCGAGCCCCAAACCCCGAAAAGACGAAATTGAGATGTAAACTATTAAGGCGCATACCTTATTTACGCAATAAAACAAGAGTTAATAATGCGTTTATTCCGTACAAATTTTAAAATTGTTTGATTTACAACAAATAAATATTTGTTATTACTTGTGAGTTTATAATAAAATGAAAATAACTATTACATAGTACTTATTACATTTTGTCAACTATAAATAAACATCAAATGTATCACTTAACAAAATATATATAAAAAAAAAAAAGATCCTAACAAATGCCATTGCATTTTGTCATACTATTTTAGAACTAACATCACTAATATCGATAATAATTTAGCCGAGTTTAAACTTATCTTGTAATATGGAAATGATATTTTACTTACTTACTTATTTACTTACTTACTTACTTACTTACTTACTTACTAACTTACTTACTTACTTACTTACTTACTTACTTACTTACTTACTTACTTACTTACTTACTTACTTACTTACTTACTTACTTACTTGTTTGCAAGTTTGCTTATGCTGCTATCTAAAGCAGCAAATTCAAAATAAAGCTTTTCAAAAATGCACGTAAATCTAATATTTTTTCATGTTTAAAAATAAGAAATAATATTGAAAAATGAAAACCGCAAAAGTGTGAAAAAAATTAACATAATCCCTTCAGCAAAGAGGCAATAACGAAGGCTCATACCAATTTTCATTTTTCTTTTTCATGAACCGAGCCCCAAACCCCGAAAAGACGAAATTGATTGTAAACTATTAAGGCGCATACCTTATTTACGCAATAAAACAAGAGTTAATAATGCGTTTTTTCCGTACAAATTTTAAAATTGTTTGATTAACAACAAATAAATATTTGTTATTACTTGTGAGTTTATAATAAAATGAAAATAACTATTACATAGTACTTATTACATTTTGTCAACTATAAATAAACATCAAATGTATCACTTAACAAAATATATATAAAAAAAAAAAAGATCCTAACAAATGCCATTGCATTTTGTCATACTATTTTAGAACTAACATCACTAATATCGATAATAATTTAGCCGAGTTTAAACTTATCTTGTAATATGGAAATGATATTTTACTTACTTACTTACTTATTTACTTACTTACTTACTTACTTACTTACTTACTTACTTACTTACTTACTTACTTACTTACTTACTTGTTTGCAAGTTTGCTTATGCTGCTATCTAAAGCAGCAAATTCAAAATAAAGCTTTTCAAAATTGCACGTAAATCTAATATTTTTTCATGTTTAAAAATAAGAAATAATATTGAAAAATGAAAACCGTAAAAGTGTGAAAAAAATTAACATAATCCCTTCAGCAAAGAGGCAATAACGAAGGCTCATACCAATTTTCATTTTTCTTTTTCATGAACCGAGCCCCAAACCCCGAAAAGACGAAATTGAGATGTAAACTATTAAGGCGCATACCTTATTTACGCAATAAAACAAGAGTTAATAATGCGTTTATTCCGTACAAATTTTAAAATTGTTTGATTTACAACAAATAAATATTTGTTATTACTTGTGAGTTTATAATAAAATGAAAATAACTATTACATAGTACTTATTACATTTTGTCAACTATAAATAAACATCAAATGTATCACTTAACAAAATATATATAAAAAAAAAAAAGATCCTAACAAATGCCATTGCATTTTGTCATACTATTTTAGAACTAACATCACTAATATCGATAATAATTTAGCCGAGTTTAAACTTATCTTGTAATATGGAAATGATATTTTACTTACTTACTTATTTACTTACTTACTTACTTACTTACTTACTTACTAACTTACTTACTTACTTACTTACTTACTTACTTACTTACTTACTTACTTACTTACTTACTTACTTACTTACTTACTTACTTACTTGTTTGCAAGTTTGCTTATGCTGCTATCTAAAGCAGCAAATTCAAAATAAAGCTTTTCAAAAATGCACGTAAATCTAATATTTTTTCATGTTTAAAAATAAGAAATAATATTGAAAAATGAAAACCGCAAAAGTGTGAAAAAAATTAACATAATCCCTTCAGCAAAGAGGCAATAACGAAGGCTCATACCAATTTTCATTTTTCTTTTTCATGAACCGAGCCCCAAACCCCGAAAAGACGAAATTGATTGTAAACTATTAAGGCGCATACCTTATTTACGCAATAAAACAAGAGTTAATAATGCGTTTTTTCCGTACAAATTTTAAAATTGTTTGATTAACAACAAATAAATATTTGTTATTACTTGTGAGTTTATAATAAAATGAAAATAACTATTACATAGTACTTATTACATTTTGTCAACTATAAATAAACATCAAATGTATCACTTAACAAAATATATATAAAAAAAAAAAAGATCCTAACAAATGCCATTGCATTTTGTCATACTATTTTAGAACTAACATCACTAATATCGATAATAATTTAGCCGAGTTTAAACTTATCTTGTAATATGGAAATGATATTTTACTTACTTATTTACTTACTTACTTACTTACTTACTTACTTACTTACTTACTTACTTACTTACTTACTTACTTACTTACTTACTTACTTACTTACTTACTTACTTACTTACTTACTTACTTACTTACTTACTTACTTACTTACTTACTTACTTACTTACTTACTTACTTACTTACTTACTTACTTGTTTGCAAGTTTGCTTATGCTGCTATCTAAAGCAGCAAATTCAAAATAAAGCTTTTCAAAAATGCACGTAAATCTAATATTTTTTCATGTTTAAAAATAAGAAATAATATTGAAAAATGAAAACCGCAAAAGTGTGAAAAAAATTAACATAATCCCTTCAGCAAAGAGGCAATAACGAAGGCTCATACCAATTTTGATTTTTCTTTTTCATGAACCGAGCCCCAAACCCCGAAAAGACGAAATTGAGATGTAAACTATTAAGGCGCATACCTTATTTTTTTTTTTTTTTTTTTTTTTTTTTTTCCATCAACTAGAGTCACCTAATGCTGATGCCAGGCTTACACAGGGCCCCAGAAGAAGGGTTTGTTTAAGTTTTTTCAAGAAGCCTAAGTTCCTTGTTTAGCCCAATAAAGAGTTTTAATTATAGCTAACAAGCCGAAACTAGTAAGCATTATTTTAAAGAATTGTTTAAAGTTATTTATTCTGTTTTTAGCATAATTTTATAATTTTTATTTGATTTTAATAAGTTTTATATTTTTTTGGATATTTTTTAGTTTTATATTTTTGTTTTATTTTATTAATTTTTGGTTTATTATATAGGTCGAAATTAGTCTAATACCATTCGTCTCGATTATTTGTTATGTTTTTTGGCCTTTCATTTTTATTTGGTCTAGCCTCTTCTATTGTTTTTTGCCTTGCAAGTTTTTCTTCCTCGTATGCTTTTCGTCTTGCTTTTTTTTCTTCTTCATAACCTTGCCGTCTTTCAATTTTTTCTTTTTCGTATTCGGCTCTCCGATACCGAACGTATATTTTTAAGTCCTCTTCGGAGCAATTTTTTTTATTAAAACCGTAAAATAGGTTTAGATTGTAACACCGTATTTCGGTGGAAGTCATATTTTCAAATTCGATTGGGAGTTTAACTCCAGAAACATCAATTTCTTTTCGTTCATGTTCTGATCTTGTGATAGATTTGTTTTCTACGCTACAGTTTTGTGTCATTTGTTCATTTTGTATTACTTTAGCTGGTTTATTTATTATTTGCTCCATTTCTACATTATTGTTAGTTTCTGATGAGGGGAATTCAAACTTGTTTGTTATATTTGTTATGGTTGGCGTTAGTTTTAATTTTTTACTACTGGTTGGTGGAAAATCTTCTTCTGTTTCGTGTAGACTGTCTTCTTTTCTAAAAACGTCTTTCTCACTCTCTTTTTCAATTTCATTACTTTCATCTATATTCTTTACTATAATTACATTCTCATCATCATCGCCTTTACTTACTATATCATCGTTTTCTTCGTTTTCTTTTGGTTTACTTTCGTCACTTGTACTCTTATCGCTATATTCATCACTGCTACTTTCATCATAATTCTCTTTGCTTTCTCCAGCCTCCTTATCCTTAACCTTAGCTTCACTCTCACTATCTTTACTAAAATCTTCGTTATTTACATTATTTTCATTTTCTTTTGTTTTAAAAATTTTTATATGTTCATCTGTCGTTGAACATTTGATTATTTCTGATGTTTCTTCTGAAGACTCATTTACGGTTAATTCATTATGTGTTTGTACTTTATTGTTAGCTTTAATAACTTTTGTTGTTGCATTATTTTGGGCTTTGGAACCTATGTCTTCTTGTCCGGTATAAATCGCTCTCACATCGTATCCTTTTAGGTTAATTAGTCTAGGGACAGGTTTTACTAATCCTTCCATAGTTGTTACTATAATCCCTGAGTAGTATAGTGTTTTCTTCTTAGGTGTTTCTTTAAAAATAGGTCTAGTCGTTAGATGTTTCCCATACCCTAGCTCCTCTAGTATCTTTCCGGCCGGGAAACTACTTTTCTCAATTGGCAAACCTAGTATAGAGATAGTAACTCGTTTACTAATGTTTCTACTTGGAGTGGAGTTATAGAAACGTTGCCTTATACCGTTGATTATTAGGCCTTTGTCAAGAAGCGTTTCTTTGGCTTCTTTTGATTTCATGACAACTTCGATAATAGTGCCATTTCGGATTTGTTGAAATCCGTATAAATATTTGTCATAACCAGCATCTTCAATTGCTGATAGAATTTCAAAATCACTATATTTAGTGGATGGTTTGCATAAGATGGTATTTTTTAGTGAAGTATATTCATTTATCGGGTTTTTAATTTTAGCATCATGTGTGTAGCTATTACTGACAGCATGTGCATAGCTTTTATTAGACGCTTTAATAGCTGTTGTTTCAGTATCTATTTCCATAGTTTGATTGGGTTTATTGCGAAGAGTTATAATACTGAACGTTTATAATAAATCTCTCTACATGCGGTCGCTCTGAGGCCAGTAGACCTCTAAAAGAGGTCTAACCAACCTCTTATTACTCACAGTCACTCTTATTTAACACACTGAGGTCTACGACCTCTATAAACTCTCAGTCACTCGTACACACTAAAAGCCAGTAGACTTTTACACTCTCTCCTTGACAACCCGTGGACGGGGCAAGGTAAGCTCACAGAGTCTCTCAGAAGGCCAGTAGACCTTCTTTTATATACGTTAGGATCTCTAGCTCGTCCAAATGGACTAAAATCAAGAACAGATACTACACTTGATCTTAGCCATTAGGCCGAAAAGCGATAAGGCGCATACCTTATTTACGCAATAAAACAAGAGTTGATAATGCGTTTTTTCCGTACAAATTTTAAAATTGTTTGATTTACAACAAATAAATATTTGTTATTACTTGTGAGTTTATAATAAAATGAAAATAACTATTACATAGTACTTATTACATTTTGTCAACTATAAATAAACATCAAATGTATCACTTAACAAAATATATATAAAAAAAAAAAAGATCCTAACAAATGTCATTGCATTTTGTCATACTATTTTAGAACTAACATCACTAATATCGATAATAATTTAGCCGAGTTTAAACTTATCTTGTAATATGGAAATGATATTTTACTTACTTACTTACTTATTTACTTACTTACTTACTTACTTACTTACTTACTTACTTACTTACTTACTTACTTACTTACTTACTTACTTACTTACTTACTTACTTACTTACTTACTTACTTACTTACTTACTTACTTGTTTGCAAGTTTGCTTATGCTGCTATCTAAAGCAGCAAATTCAAAATAAAGCTTTTCAAAAATGCACGTAAATCTAATATTTTTTCAAGTTTAAAAATAAGAAATAATATTGAAAAATGAAAACCGCAAAAGTGTGAAAAAAATTAACATAATCCCTTCAGCAAAGAGGCAATAACGAAAGCTCATACCAATTTTCATTTTTCTTTTTCATGAACCGAGCCCCAAACCCCGAAAAGACGAAATTGAGATGTAAACTATTAAGGCGCATACCTTATTTACGCAATAAAACAAGAGTTAATAATGCGTTTTTTCCGTACAAATTTTAAAATTGTTTGATTTACAACAAATAAATATTTGTTATTACTTGTGAGTTTTTAATAAAATGAAAATAACTATTACATAGTACTTATTACATTTTGTCAACTATAAATAAACATCAAATGTATCACTTAACAAAATATATATAAAAAAAAAAAAGATCCTAACAAATGCCATTGCATTTTGTCATACTATTTTAGAACTAACATCACTAATATCGATAATAATTTAGCCGAGTTTAAACTTATCTTGTAATATGGAAATGATATTTTACTTACTTACTTACTTACTTACTTACTTACTTACTTACTTACTTACTTACTTACTTACTTGTTTGCAAGTTTGTTTTCTTTAACGTATTTATTTCTAGCTCTCCATAGCTCTGAGGTTATTATGTGGGTTATCGTGGTTATTATTTTTGCGGTTTCGTCGTTTTTGTTAAGATTTTTAATATTTAACGAGAATACTGTGTGGACAATATTAAAGGGCTGATCTGGTATGAGTCTTTCATATAATTTCTTATAAGCAAACCAGACACTTCTTGCTTTTCTGCAATGTATAAATGGGTGTAAAGTGTCTTCTGTTTTGTTGCATGATTTGCAGGATATTTGACCACGTCCACGATTCTTTTTCCATTTTTTAACTTTTTCTGTTGTAGGAAGGCTGTCTTGCAGCAGTCGCCAGATTGTGTTTTGGCTAGGGCCTTGAGCATAAGAATTAAAACTTCTCTTCCATATATCATTCCAAGGTAAGGTTCTTTGTAGTTTTGTTTCCCAATTAATTTGTAATCTATTAATCCATGTATTATTATTGTTATTGTTTTTCAGGTAGAGGTATATGTTTTTTGTTGTTTTATGTTTTAGTAGTAGTAGATTTTCATTTTTTTTTAAAACGTTAATAATGTCATTAAGATAGAAGGGCAGATTATTAATAGTTTTTGGAAATCTATTTTTCGTCAGAAATTTCCAGGGAGCATATTTCTCGGTGGCGATTTTTGTTAAATGGATTGCTATTAAATATTGTAGCAGAAAATTGGCTTCATGAGGTTTTTCTACTTCTTTAAGATTAAAGAGGTGTTTTGTTCTTAAAGAAATACATTGATTTGTTGGTTCCAGTATACCAAGCCCACCTTTGTCAGTCGGGAGATTTAAAATTTCCCTTTTGACAGGTTCGGCATAATCGCTTTGCCAAAGGTAGGCCGATATTCTTTTTTTGATTTTTTTTTCAATTATCTTGTTTATTGGAAAAACGTTTGCTATGTACCACACTTTTGCCAAAGCTAGAGTGTTTATTAGGGTTGCTTTACATTTAAGTGAGATATTTCTATATTTTAGTGTTTTTAATTTATTTTCTAATTTATACAGAGCAATTTGCCAGTTAAAGCTGGCTGTGTATCCTAAATCTGTAAAAAAGGTTACACCTAGGATTTTTAGACCTGTGCTATTTGTCCACGATATTTTGTGGTTTTGGTAAAATCCTTGTTGGACGTATTTTTCATATGCTAAATAGTTAAAGCCACCTAAAGCTAAAGCTTTAGTTTTTTCTTTATTTATGTTTGATCCTGTAGCTTTTTCAAAGTTAGTGAGTATTTCAAAAAGTACGTCAATTGAGGAAGGGTTTCTTACAAAGATCGTTGTATCATCTGCGTACTGCATAACCTCAAGAGGCTTCATAGAGCCAGGTATTGGTACGCCATCAATACCTGTGTTTTTGTTAATTTCTAAGGCCAGCGTTTCGACAGCGATACAATAGAGCATAAGTGAAAAAGGGTCACCTTGTCTTACTCCTCTGCTGACTTTAAAAGGGGTACTCATGAAACCATTATTGAGGATGATGGATTGTGTGTTTTCCATAGTTGTTTTTATTGCTTGGATAAAAGCTTTTCCTAAGTTGTATTTTTGTAGCACTTTAAGTAAGTATTCTCTATCTATCTTATCAAAGGCTTTTTCTTGGTCGATTGATATTAGAATCGCCTCTAGATTTTTAGAGTTGGTATAGTGTATTAGGTCTCTGGCAAGAAAAATGTTGGAGAATATATTTCTGCCAGGTACGGAGCATGTTTGGGTTGGTGTCAAGATTTTATCTAGGACTTTGGCAAGTCTCAATGCCATGGCTTTAGAGATTATTTTGAGGTCGGAACACAGAAGGGAGATTGGTCTCCAATTTTGTAAAAGGGTCTTATCACCATCTTTAGGTATTAAGCTGATTAGTGCGGTTCTTTGACTCCATGATAATTGACCGTTCTCATTAAAGAGATTATTATTTGCGAGGTTGGTTAGCTCATTGCCATATATATGCCAGTATTTTTGGTAAAACTCAACAGGTATGCCGTCTATGCCTGGAGTTTTTCCTTTTTGTAGGGACATAGCTGCTTCGTATAGTTCTTCACTACTTAGTTTTTTATTTAAGTTTTGATTTTCTTCATTATTTAATTTTTTTTTTATGTTGCTTAGTATGTCTTGTTGTTTCACTATATTTACATCGGTTTTGGTGTAGAGCTTCTGGTAGTATTTTCGGATTGTTCTCATAATGTTTTCTGTTTCATGGTGAGTTATGTTACCATCTCTTATAGTTTCTATAGTTTTTTTCTTGCTTCTTGTTTTTTCTAGATTAAACAGGAATTTTGATGGATTTTCTCCTGTTTCTACTAAAGTTTGTTTTGTCCTGATGAAAATTCCAAAGTCATTTTTTTGTAATTTAAGTTCCTTTTTTAAGTTTTTGATTGTTTCCTTATTATAAAGAGTATTTTTTTTTTCAATTGATATTTTCTTTTCCAGCTCTTTTATATATAACATTCTTTGGTGATTGATATCTGTTGATCGTTCAATGGCACAGTTTTTAATTTCGAGTTTAGTTAGGTCCCACCATTGGTTGGGGGTTTCAAATTGATCTTTTGTGTGTTTGCTATATTCAAAACTGTCAATTAAGTTTTTTTTAAAAGTTTCATCACTTAATAAGGATACATTTAGATGCCAGTAACCTGGCCCTCTTTTGTTTGAGTGAAGGTTTTTGGTCTTATATTTGCAATAAAGGGCTTTATGATCACTTAGTTTATGTTCTATAATTTTGCATGTACTAAAGTTTACTTGACTGGTTGGTGTATATATTCGGTCTATTCTACTACGGTACGATCCATCAGGTTTTTCGTAGGTGAAGCTTTTTTTTTGTGGATTTAATTTTCGGTATATGTCTGTTATATCTAGAGTGTCGCATAATCTTTTTAGTTGTTTTTTTCCTAGCATGTTATTTTTATTTAGTTGGTCGCCTCCTTCTCTATCAAGTATTGAGTCTTCCACCATATTAAAATCCCCTAGTATTATTAGGTCGTCGCATGGCCTAATATGCTTCTCAAGTTTTTCAAAGAAGTATTCTTTTTCCATTGGATTGTTAGGGCCGTAGACATTAATTATTCTTAGGGTACAGTTTTCTATAGTAATGTTAGCTGCTAGTAATCTTCCACTTTTATTAAAAGTTATTTGATCTATTTGAATTCTGTCTTTGGTAAGGATCGCAACTCCTCTCTCTTTGTTATTTCCATTGTTCCAAATGGAGAAGCCTTGTGTTTTTTTACTCCATTCTTCTTTCCATTGTGCTTCTTTTTCATTACTGCAGTGTGTTTCCTGTATGCAAGCAATGTCGCAACAGATATTTTTAAGGTACATCATTATGTTATGCCTTTTAATGTCATCATTTAGGCCGTTGACATTTAGGGTTAAAATTTTAATTGCCATTTTTATAAAAAAACAAAAATTTTCTTTTAGTATTTGTTTTATTGTGATTTTTATTTTTGTTTGGTTTTTATTGGAATTTTTATTTTTATTTAGTTTTATGATTTTTTATTTTTATTTAGTTTTGTGATTTTTTTATTTTTATTTAGTTTTATGATTTTTTATTTTTATTTAGTTTTATGATTTTTTATTTTTATTTAGTTTTGTGATTTTTTTATTTTTATTTAGTTTTATGATTTTTTATTTTTATTTAGTTTTATGATTTTTTATTTTTGTTTAGTTTTAGTTTTATATTTCGATGTGGTTAACCATATTATTGTTATTTACTTGATACTGGGTATCGAGATTATTTTCATTATTTTGGTTCGTTTCGGGACATTTCCCATCATATATAATCCCGAAGTCGTTATTAGATCTTTTATAGGTTTGGACTTTTATGTCTTGCGGTGTTATTTTTCTTTTATTTTTCTTTTCTTGGGTGTCTACGCATGATTCTCCTTCCTCCATATCTTGACTTTGGGTTGTTTCTGGAAAGGATGCTTCTACTACATCCATATCTTCATATTTATTACTTTTAAGATTAAAATTTTCTTCTTGAAAGGCATCCTCGTTCTGAGCAAATTTCTTGTGGTTGTTAGGTTTTTCAGTTTTGCAATTTAAATTATTATTTTTAGGATGAATATTTTCGTTAGCCTCCGTTATGTTAGTATTTATTTCCTTTTTTTTTTCTATTGTTTTAATATTCTCGATGGTTTTGTCTAGGGATATTTTAGGTATTATTTTCTCTGCTCCTGTTAGGTCAGACTCTTCTATATTATTGTTACATGTGTTGTTTTCGGTTTTGTTCTTTATGGCTAGGCTATCATCTTGTCCTGTATATATGATTCTCACCTTGTGTCCTTCAATCTCAATAGTTTTGGGTATGGGTGTTTCGATTTTATCCATAACCGCAGTTAAGATACCCGAGTAAATAAACCTTATTTACGCAATAAAACAAGACTTAATAATGCGTTTTTTCCGTACAAATTTTAAAATTGTTTGATTTACAACAAATAAATATTTGTTATTACTTGTGAGTTTATAATAAAATGAAAATAACTATTACATAGTACTTATTACATTTTGTCAACTATAAATAAACATCAAATGTATCACTTAACAAAATATATATAAAAAAAAAAAAGATCCTAACAAATGCCATTGCATTTTGTCATACTATTTTAGAACTAACATCACTAATATCGATAATAATTTAGCCGAGTTTAAACTTATCTTGTAATATGGAAATGATATTTTACTTACTTACTTATTTACTTACTTACTTACTTACTTACTTACTTACTTACTTACTTACTTGTTTGCAAGTTTGCTTATGCTGCTATCAAAAGCAGCAAATTCAAAATAAAGCTTTTCAAAAATGCACGTAAATCTAATATTTTTTCATGTTTAAAAATAAGAAATAATATTGAAAAATGAAAACCGCAAAAGTGTGAAAAAAATTAACATAATCCCTTCAGCAAAGAGGCAATAACGAAGGCTCATACCAATTTTTATTTTTCTTTTTCATGAACCGAGCCCCAAACCCCGAAAAGACGAAATTGAGATGTAAACTATTAAGGCGCATTTTTTTTTTTTTTTTTTTTTATATAAAATATATTTCAAAATAACAATTATTTACAAATTTTATAAAGTTTACATTATGTCAGATACAGAAAGTTAAAGTTTTACAATATATAAGTTTCATATATAAAGTTTATATAAATTTACAATAGAGATGGTTTACAGCTGTTTTTATATATATACATACTTTTTTGTTTTTTTTTTTGTTTTTGTTTTTCGATTTTATTATTTTTTTTTTTTTTTTTTGATTTTATAATTTTTTTTTTTTTTTTTTTCGATTTTATATTATATTGTGCAGAGAGAAATCGGAAGATTTGAGAAAGTTAAAGATGGAGATTTTTTAAAAAGAAATCATGAAATTTTTATATAAGGAATGAAATTATAATAATATAACAGCAAAAATTACAAGACTTTAACACAAACATTACATAACGAACGCTACAGAAAAACATTTAAAAAGAGAGACTTTAACTCATTAAATAAAGGCTGGCAGTGATTTTTTAATCATAAATAATAATATTTTGTTGTAAAAATAATATTTCGCAGAGAAAGGGAAAACATCACTAAACACATAGTACTTTTACTGAGCTAGCGTGTCAGTTTAGCTCGTATGTTTAGTTTCAGTCTTCCGTTCTCTACTTGGCATATTATATTTTTAACACAAAAAAGTTGACAGAAAATGTCCGTAGTATTTCTACGGACATGATAATTATATTTTAAAGTAATGATATTCCTGATTTTCCTGATAATTATCCTGATCACTGCCATTGGGTCAATTTTCATGTTACTAAACATGTGGTGACATCTGCTGTTCCATATCTCACTCATGATGGTTTGGGTGAGTGTCAACAGCAGTTGCGAGGTAGGGTTTTGTTCCGATAAATTCGCGGTTCCGATAGAGAAAATCGAATTTATCGGCGAAAAACCCTTTTGGGACGTCAAGGAGTTATATACATGTTTAAAATATTCCCAAATTTCAACAGAGGGAGGACAGTAGGCAAAGATGTGAATATTGTCCTCAATTTTACCACAAGTTTTACATTTGTTGTTTTGTACTATCTGTTGCCTTGTGCTTTTGGCTAGCAAGGCCGCAGAAGGTAGACTGTTGTGCAAAAATCGAAAGAGGATGTTTTGAGTCGGTCCGCATGCGTGGGAGTCGAAGTTCTTTTTCCAAATTTGGGTCCACGGCATTGTTGTTTTTGTTGAACCGTTCCAGAAAAGTTCTGCTGGTACGACTGTCTTTTTGTTTTTTGCCACTTCTAAGTAAAAGTTTTTTGTTGATTTTAGGGGGATGTTAAAAAGGGACCCGTTTTGGCCTAATATTTCAATAGTTGTTTTGTAGTACTGAGACATTTTGTTGTCCCAGTGTTTTGGAAAATTGTTCTGTTTTAAAAAATTCCAGCATGGGTTTCGGTTTGTAAATTTAATAAGTGAACTTGCTAACCAGTACTTTGAAAAGTAGTAATTATCGTGGGTATTCTCCTCTCCGCATTCTTTCAGTTGAAAGAGTGTTTTGAGGCGGAGCGCAAGGCTTTGCTCCTTCGGTGATAGAATTCCGAGACCCCCGCTTTTGACGGGTAAGAAAAGCGTCTCTCTTTTGACCGGATTAAAATTGGTCTTTTGCCACAGATTTTCGAAAATGACGCTGTGCAAACGTTTTATTACCCATTCGGGAACGGGCAACACGTTTGCCAGAAACCACACTTTTGACAATGCTAACGTATTTATCAACATAGTCTTTCCCCTAAGTGACAAAGTACGTAGTCCCAGAAACTTGAGTTTTTTCTCTATTTTGGTTAGAGTTACTAGCCAGTTGAAATTGGTAGTATTACTCAGCCTGGTGTAAAACGTAACACCTAGAATTTTGAAACCGGTGTTATTAGTCCACTCTATGTTGTCTAATTCCGGGTACATTTTGGGATCAAAGCCCCCAAGAGCAAGACCCTTGGTTTTTGAGGTATTGATCACTGAACCACTTGCTTTTTCAAAAAGTTTTACTGCTTCAAAAAAAAAGCGGACTGATTTTACGTCCCTGGCAAAAAAGTTCGAATCGTCTGCGTACTGCTGTAGTTTAAGCGGTTTCGGTGTTCCTGGTAAAGGGAAACCCTCTATTCTGCTGTCCGCTCTGACCACCAAAGCAAGAGCTTCGGCGACAAAGACGTACAACAAAAGAGAGAGTGGGTCACCTTGTCTAACTCCCCTTTCGGTGGGAAAAGGGGCTGATAAGAAACCACAATTCAGAATCGACGGAACATTGACGAGTGAACCTGGCGAGATTTTAAAATCCCTCGTTTCTTATTACAAAAACATCTACACCAAAACAAATTTATGCAAAGACAGCCAAAACTATGTCTTGTCACACATCACTAAACATTTGAGTGATGATGAAAACAAATTTTTAAACACCCGCCTAACCGGCGCGGAGTTAAAAGAAGCCCTTTTTAAATTTGAAAACGGAAAATCCCCGGGCTATGACGGACTTCCAGCTGAATTTTATAAAACTTTTTGGCACATTTTAGAAAAAGATTTTGAAGAGCTTGCTTACGAAATACTTTTTGTAGAAAAAAATACCAGCCACTCTATGAAAAAATCAATAATTTCACTAATTCCCAAGCAAGGAGATCTCACTGAATGCAAAAATTGGAGGCCCATATCCTTAATCGGCGCTGATTACAAAATAATCACAAAAGCGTTGGCCCTAAGACTTGCAAAAGTAATGGGGAAAATTATAGAACCAAATCAAACTTGCGGAATTCCAGGTAGAACAATATTCTCAAATTTACACCTTGTCCGTGATCTAATAGATTACGCTGAATTTAAAAATCTACCTAGTTTCATTTTATCAATAGACCAAGAAAAGGCGTTTGACAAAGTCGATCGTGCGTTTCTGCTGCAAATTCTCCGAAAATTCAACCTCGGAGAAAATTTCGTATCCTTTATTAACAGACATTTAATATCCTACCGTTATTATCCCTTTTTAGTTCGTTTAAGGAAATGTTGGATTTAGAGAGTATTGCCACCCCGCAACAGTTATGACTTGGACCGGAATTCCAAATGGACTCGCCAGTCCATTCGTCTCCCCACTGTTTAACAGTGGAAGGTCCAGAGTGTGTTTCCTGTAGGAGGATAAGATCAAAAGAGGATTTTTTTAGAAACCCAAAAAAATTGTCGCGTTTTTCTTGGTCGTTAAGACCGTTTATGTTGCACGTTAAAACATTAAGTGTCATGATGGAGAGGATCAGTTTTCCTAATTTGAAAACTCGTGTAACTTAAACATAAATATGATAATTTTACAACCTGATATAAAAAACACGTACATATAAAACTTAAACTTAAAGCACGAGTTTTCGATTTAAATGACGTATTACGAACAGATGGACGCACTGGACCATAACATTTCACACAAAAGCGCGAACTACAACAATACAGATTACGACAGCTTAAGCGCTTATACAAAATTTTCACATGCATTTTTATAGAATAGAACTAAAAAGATCGAAAAAGAAAAATTTAAATAGAACGTAAAAGACTCGAAAAAGTTTTATAGATTTGAGAACAAAAAAAGAAAAGGTTTAGAGTTTAGAAACGAGGAAAGAAATTTGAGAGATAAATAAAAAGATAAAAATAAAAAGGAAATCTTACGACATTTTTTCAGCACAATTTAAAATCTCGTCAACGTCAAAATTGAAATTTAAATCTTGCTCATCTTCTATAACCGGGTCAGTATCCATTTTTTCTTTTTCCGACAGCTTCACGGTATTTATTTCTTCAGTATCTGTTTCGCTTTGCACTTCACTGCTGCTTTTTTTAATTTTAAAAGAATACTCTGATTTGTTCTTTGTTCTCTTCCTACTCGATATATTTGTTTCTTTGGAAGACTCTCTTGTTTTCTTCTCAGTATCATTTATAATTTCGTTACCATCCACGTTATTCTCCACCATTTCGATTTGAGTACTTGGCGACGGTTGTTCTTTGTTTAATGCTGTGTTTGTTTCAGTTGAGCTTTTTACTGAAGCTTTGAAGTTTGACTGTTTGGTTAGAGTTTCAACTTTTGGCGATGTTTGAGGTTGCCCGTTGTGTTTGTATCGCAATGTGTAACCGTCTATGTTTTGGTACCTTGGTAAGGGATTAAGATGGGGATTTTGCCAGTTTCTTATAACAATGATGACATTTCCGGTATATATGGTTTCACCATGTATGTTAACCTTTTGACAACTGAACGAATCAAACTCACCTCTCCCTGCGGCTAGATATTTTCCTAGTGTGGTTAATGGTGTTGAACCTCCGTTGACTAGTAGGCCGATAGGAATCTTTTGCACTAATACATGTACATTTCTAATAAATTTCTGGGTAATTGCTAGAGATACATCCTTTATAACAATTTCTGTTTCAAGAAAAATATTTACTTTGCTTGGGTTATTAACGACAAACTCAAAGAATCGGTTAGCGTAATGTCTAGTAACACCCCAGACGTAACACAAAAGGTTTTTTTTTGCCAGAACTTCTAAGAAATCTTCGACACTACAGTGTAGATCGCCATATCTACAAAGTAAGACAGGATAAGTATCGTTCAATGATGTTGTTTTAAACACGCCAAGATTCACTTTACCAAGATCTGAACTGGATCCAGGCGCCACCACGCTAGCGTAACTTTTTGCCATTACACAAAATATTAAAATTCAAACCACAAGTATTCTTTCCAATAAAAACGCACCTTATTTACGCAATATAACAAGAGTTAATAATGCGTTTTTCCGTACAAATTTTAAAATTGTTTAATTTACAACAAATAAATATTTGTTATTACTTGTGAGTTTATAATAAAATGAAAATAACTATTACATAGTACTTATTACATTTTGTCAACTATAAATAAACATCAAATGTATCACTTAACAAAATATATATAAAAAAAAAAAAGATCCTAACAAATGCCATTGCATTTTGTCATACTATTTTAGAACTAACATCACTAATATCGATAATAATTTAGCCGAGTTATCTTGTAATATGGAAATGATATTTTACTTACTTACTTACTTACTTACTTGTTTGCAAGTTTGCTTACGCTCGCTTCATAAACGAGTGGTTCCGAGTTCGATCTCCACCACGTCCCTGGTAGTACCGCGCTCAACTTGTTTCTCCGCGCAGCGGCCTTGTTTGTCAAGGTTCGTGTTTCGGAGTTATAGAGTTGAGAGAGGGTTATAACCACAAATAAGTAGCCTCCTCGTCTGTAGTGGCCTTCTCGGCCTTGATGAGGTGAATTGAAACAATAAAAAAAAAAAAAAAAAAAAAAAAAAAGTAGTAGAATAGTGAATGTAATCTTATCATATAAATAGTAAATGGTATATGTAAATGGTAAGTTTTTTTTTTTATACGTTTATGTAAACATATAATGTGTTTGGTTCAAAAACTGTTATTTTATATACATTTTTGCTTGCGGGTTTATAAAAACTCAAATAGTGTATACACTTTTTTATACATAAAAAAAAATTATTTTCAAATACAATTCAAAACTCTTTTACTACCCACCAAATCATGACATTGATAGCACTATTACGGAGTCTTTAAAATGATTTGACTTTAAATAAAAAAAAGATTTTTCAAAAAAGAGTTAATTCGAATTTAGTTTAAAATTTGAGAAAAGTTGGACCATAATTATATTCGAGAAACGTAAAGGGGGGTTTTCATAAAGTAAGTTCAGAGTTGTGATTTATACTCTTCCAGCTAATTGCCTAGCGGAGGACCTCATACCATCGCGCGGACCATAGGAGGACCTCATACCATCGCGCGGACCATAGGAGGACCTCATACCATCGCGCGCACGATCGGATGGCATTTAAATTTAGAAAATAAGATGGAATTTAACGCTTTTTTAACTTCATATATGGACCCTAAATGGGCCTCATTTGGGCTAGCCCTTGAATACAAAGTTTTGTATTCAAGGGCTAAAAGAAAATTGTAATGATCTTATAACGAAAACCTTGAAATGTGATTATATACTATGATTATGCCAAATATAAATATATATTAGATTAAATAATAATTAAACAAAACAAGATGAAGCATAATAACTTAAATTGTTAAGTAAAAAAATTGTGTTTTCACTGGAAAAAATAACTTTTTGAATGTATTGTTTGAAAAAAGCGAAGGCCAATCAGATGATACATATAAACAAGTCAGTTCATATTGTAGCTGATGTATATGTAATTTAATTTATAGTCTACTAGAAAAATTCAGAGTAGTTGTTTAAATTCAGTATCAGATTTTTTAACTTTGTTTTTTAAAATAACTAGATTACAATTTTTATTATTTTTAGTAACTAATTTGTTTTATAAATAGGGGCCACGATATGAAATAAAAATTTATTTTATTAACTTTAAAAATTTCAAACTTGCAAATTAATGAAAAGTTCGATATCTAAACCCAAATTAAAAAAAAATCGGTACACAAATTTTATTAAAGCTTGGTTTCCAATAGTTGTAGAAATGTCTTACAACAGTTGTACAACATACCTTTGATTTGTTGTGCGGTAAATTGTTGTGCAAAGTTGTGTTTCCATTATACTGAATTGCCGCTAAATTTTTTATATAATAACAAAAAAAAATAGCCGCCACTAGAAATTATGCTACTCTGAACTATCGACTTTTTGTTATACTTTTAATTTTAAAACGCCGAAAAAGGATAAAAAAAAAAGAAAACATCAGTTTTGGTTGAGAGAACTATTTAAAAAACGTGTTCAGCAAGGTGCATTTAGTTCTTTGGTGAAAGAAATGAAGCTATTTGATAGAGAATTTTTTTTATCGATATTTAAGAATGTCACCTGACAGACTTGAACATCTTTTGTCATTAATTGGATCTTCATTAACGAAAAAGTATTGTCCCACTAGAGATTCTATATGTCGGTTGCAAAGATTAATTATAACAATTCGATACCTTGCTACAGGAGAATCACAACAAACTCAGTCATTTTATTTTCGAGTTGGCAGAGCTACAGTTTGCCATATAATCGAAGAAACTTGTTGTGCAATATGGAAAGTTCTCAAGAAAGTCTTTCTACGAGCCCCAAATGATGTAAAAGAATGGCAAAATATTATTAAAGAGTTTGATAAAAATTGGACTTTTCCACAATGTATAGGAGCTATTGATGGAAAGCATGTACACATTGAAGCACCTGCAAAATCTGGATTTTCTTTTTATAACTACAAAGAGTTTTACAGCATGGTTTTATTAGCAATTTGTGATGCTAAATATTGTTTCACAATGGTTGACATTGGGGCTTATGGAAGGGATAATGATGCTGCCATTTTAAATGCGAGCACGTTTGGGAGGGCATTTAATAAGGGTTATTTTAGTTTACCAAAAATTTCTGAATTTGATCCTAAAGTTCCACTGGTCCTTGTTGGAGATGACATATTTGCACTTAAACCATGGTTAATGAAACCGTACCCAGGTAAAAATCTTACTGTTCAGCAAAGAGTTTTTAATTATCGCTTATCTAGAGCACGTAGAACAATCGAAAATAGTTTTGGAATTTTAGCAGCTAGATGGAGAATATACAGATATCCAATTAAAGCAAAGCCATTTAAAGTGGAACATATAATAAAGGCTACTGTTTGTCTTCACAACTATTCGCGTTTAACAGATGGAGCGCATTATATTCCTACTGGTTTTGTTGATAGTAAAAGTCATTCAGGAATTGTTATTCAAGGAGATTGGAGAAAAGAATTACAAGATCAAGGGTGTTTGCTTGATTTCTCAAAATCAACAAGTAATAGATCTGTTTTTGATGCAATTGCAATAAGAAATACTTATAAAGATTATTTTAATTCATGTGAAGGAAGACTTTCGTGGCAAATGGACCATGTTCAATCGTGTGGCCACAATCAGTTAATAACTAAAATGTATGTAATAAACAAAACTTCCTAATAAAAGAAAATATGTTATATTTAACAAACCAATAATTTACATTTTTTTTTTAATAGTTTAAAGATATACTTCAACAGTTACCTAATAATTAACATTTTATACCTCCATAATTTTCTAAAATAAGTTATAGTTTATCACATCAATAGACTTAACAAAATAGTAAGCCAAATTTAGTCTATTCCAATAATTAATCAAAAGTAACTTCACATCTAATTTTACTTAAAATGTTATGTTTCTTGCATCAATAGGGTAAAAAGAATAGTAGGCCAGAATGTGTCTTTTTAAACAAATTATCAACAGTTACTTCATAGTTTATTTACTTCTAAAGTACAGTTTTTCCACATTGACCAGTTAAGTAGAGTAATAGATTAGATAGTTTCACCTCTGTCTGGAAACTCTAATTTAAGAAGTAATGTTTGTATTTGAACTTTAGCCAAGGCTTTAGAATAGTTGTTTAATTGCTTAAGTTGCGGAACTAATGATTTCATAAATAAATAATCTTCATCCTGCTCTTCAAGAGTCGGATTTTCAATATTGGAGTTAATTTTTTCTAATGTTTTCACTAAGGTTCTATCAAGTAAATCATCAGAATCCAACTTTTTTCTTTTTTTTTTTGTTATTAGCGTGAATTGTTGACTCACTTGACTCTCCTTGCACGCAAGTATTTATACAGCTGTTTTCTGTGGTCACATCTTCAGATATATGATCATTATTAAATGGATGATGAGTATTTTCAACTTGCTCACATACCATGTCAATGTTTTCTTTCAAATTCGATGTTTCTAATCTGGAGTCAGAAGGTAAACAAATACTGGTTGTTGTTTCGCAATGTTCTATAAAAGTATTTAGCCAATCGAGCTGAAGAAACTGAGGTGGAACTGAGTTCCTTCCAGAACCTGACGGAATATTTTTTTTTGATTTCAGCCACCTTCCATAACTACTTCGAATGCTTTTATATTTCTCTTCCGCTGGATTAGGAGATAAGTTTGAAAGACGACCAACTTCTTCCCATGCATTTTTCTTTTTCCATTTATCTTTAAAATCTTTATTAAACTTGTCATACAATACTGGAAATTTTTGAACTTCATTCATAAATGCTGCTTTAGATAGTTTTTCAAGCACACATAACGGAGTTGTCGTCATGTTTTGTAAAAAATGAAGATGTTTTATTAACTTTACAGTTTTTGTGCAGTTTGTGCAGATTAATATTAATCTTTTAATAACTAGTCATTTTAAAAAGTAATTATAATTACTCTAACCCATTGCTTACTACCACCCTCTAATTCATGACGTGTCATGAACACATTGTTGACCACCACCCTCTGATTCATGACGTATTATGAACACATTGCTGACCAACACCCTCTAATAAACATCGACTAATAAGCACCAACTGATCATAGTCGTCGCAACTTTTACCTTAAATTCAAAGAGTTTTAAATGTTCTGAAGTATGATTTTTAGTCTGGTTTAATCAGACTAAAATCATACTTCAGAAAATTGCGCGAAATTTTTTCGGCGTGAATGCATTTTTTTCGCGAAAGTCTCATTACACTACACTTATCAATAGAAGAACCGTAAGAAATATAAAAGTTCTTTTTATAGTATTAAAATAATTAACTAATTTAAAATATTAGATAGGCGTGTTCGAAATCCCTGGAGCGATAGCTTCATTGTCCCATGCCACCGCATGGCTCTGGAAGGGGTATCCAATTTTGAAAAGCAGCGATTGTGTAAATAATTTTATTTTTACAAGGAACTATAGGAGTGCGAAAAATTCAATTAGGTTATAAAAGTTAAATATATTGAAATTTATTAATTAATTAATGTAAGCAATAGTTGATAAATGTTGTTATGAATCATTGTTTTGAAACATTAAAGATTTTTTTTTTCACGCCTTCACAAAATGTGTTTAAATTTAGTTATAACACTTACACAAAAATAAGTTTACGTCACAATTGCAAAATAAAATGCAACCTGTATCAAGAAATCTAAAACAAAATTGGACATCAATTTTTTTGTGTGTGTGTCTTCTCGATATTTTGATATAACAAAACAAACATTGCAAAGTCTATTGCGTCTGTCTTCCTATTGAAATTTATATAAAAAGTTTCGTTTTATTAACAATTCAATAAAAACATTTTTTATTGAACTTTTAATAAAGAGACTTCAAGAGACAACAAGAGAATTTAACTCGAAGACTCAGTAATATCTTTGCAATGCTAACAATAGATCTCCAAGCAGTAAAATAGATTAAAACACAAGTCACATTTTGCAATGTTGCAAAAACTTTAATACTGCAAGCTTTAAAAATCCAATAAAGATTATTTTATATCTTTAAACATAAGTAAATCTTTATGTAATTTAATGAAATGGCTTGTGGAACTTGTGCATAGAAGAATACGTCGAAGCTGGTCAAAATATAAAAAAAACTTGCACACGAAAAAATTATGTATAGAATGAAAAAAAAAAAAAAAATTCTAAAAGTTCAAGAAATTTTTAAGATGTATTCAACTTAAGCAATAGAAGTCGAAAGCATGTTTTTTAACTAACCAGCTGGCATTTAGTTATAAAAAAACGTATTTTGAACGTTCATAAGACGTCTTATTAGAACCAAATACTGGCTGAGTACTTGCTTTTTCCTCAATTTCTTATGGCAAAAAGATCCCATCAAATCTTGTTGAGATCTCCAAGTTTTTGAACGTGACGAAATTGACTTTGTAGCAAAATCATTTCAAATGACCACATTAAGTTAAGACCACATGCAGATTAATGACCACATTAAGTACTTCAGATTCAACGTACTGATAGGTAGAAAGTAGCACAAAAGTTAATAATGCACGCTACTTGTTTGGTAAACGAAGGTTCTGTTGATGAAAAGAATTAAGTTGATTAAGAGCGGATAAGTAACATACGCACAACAACAAAGGTAATAAAATAGAGAAAATTATATTAATTTTTCTTTTTAAGAAATACAAGATTCAATGATGAGAAGCCGGAAGCTTTAAAGTAATGGGAGAAAAGATTGAAAAAAAAGCTAAACAAAATAACACCACCAGCATGAAAGACTTTCTCTCCAAACGACAGGCAAACAACCGCAAACTAAAGATGATCAACCGGGTTAATAAAAATTCTTTTCATTAGATGACCCGCAAAAGAGCAACTTTGCTCTTTGCGGGTCAACACCTAATGAAAAAAGAAGTTACGTGTTAATAAAAACGTTTTTCGTGTTAATAAAAACGACTTTCTTAAATAATAAAAAGTGGGTTTTTTCCAGCTCTGGTCTAGATGATAATATTAACAACGCGTTTAAGTTTATTGGTTGCAGCTAAGATAAAAAGGCCAGTGTACTTTTAAACTTTTTAATTTTTTTAAACTCATGATAGCAAAAAAATTTTATCTATACCTCTAAGCACATTGTTTTAAATTTTCGTTGAAATGAGCTTCTTCAAATGAGCAAGTGTCGTTTTTTAAGTTCGATTTGAACTGACTTCTTCAAATAAGCAAGTGTCGTTTTTTCTGCATATGGAGTATTAAGTAACCACCAGATTACGACAGAATTATTTTTAATAGACCTAAAATTGAATAAATCAGTTTATGATGCAATTTAACTACTTTAATTGCACTAATTTGCACTAATTTCACATATATAGTGAAAAACTCACATATGTAGTAACATATATAGTCATTAGATGTGACGAAACTTTCAGCCTTTTACGCTCTTTATTTTAATAAATTGCTTAATTTAAAATAGCTTCGAGATTTTTCTAAAAATTGTTTATATATAAAAACTAATTGGTGTCATATGATAATGGTCTACATCAGGGCTAGACAAAAAGGATTTTATGGGTGTTTTTAAAAAAACCAATAAATATTTCCCATTTTTTGGGTTTTTTGTTTTTAAAGTTTTTTGAAATGATAAAATTTCCGATTTTCTTTTTATCTTAAAATTTATATTTATATTAAAAAATTTCTTTTAATATTAAGTTTATTTACAAAAAAACATTTTGATTCGCTTTCAAAAAGATTCTTTTTCAGCTGCATTTTAATAATATATCTAACATTTAAAAATAATATATCTAGCATTTAAAAATAATATATCTAACATTTAAAAATAACATATCTAACATTTAAAAATAATATATATATATATATATATATATAACATTTAAAAATAATATATATAACATTTAAAAATAAAACCCAAAAAACCTAAAAAACTCTTCAAAACCCAAAAACCTTATTATTTAAGAAAGTCGGTTTTTGGGTTTTGAAGAGTTTTTTAGGTTTTTTGGGTTTTATTTTTAAATGTTATATATATTATTTTTAAATGTTATATGTATATATATATATATTATTTTTAAAAGTGGGTTTTTTCCAGCTCTGTTCTAGATGATAATATTAAATATCAAACGATTTTTCTTTTGTTGTATTTTTGATTTAATAAATCCTATTGGCATGATTAACCCCCAACCGAATATTTTTTTATAAACTTTTCATAACACGCTCTTATAATGTTACTTTTGTATTTAGTATTTTTTACGCAAATGAACATGGGAAAAAGCGCCTTAAATAGAGTATAAAGTTATGCGTTTTTAGGCGTCATCCTAACATCCTAACTAATTAATATGGAAATCATCTTAACAACGCGGGTTTCACGATTAAATTTAATTAATTAAGCTAAATTAACTAAATTGAAATTTTAGTTCAAGAGACATTAGCTTTTGCTACACCACTGTTTGGTTCAATGAATGTAAGCCAGGGATTCAGTCTTTACAAATTTTGGAAATAGATCTCAATTTTTTAAGTCGATAAATTTCCAAATTCTATTTTCAGTTTCTCCGTTGCAATTTAGAGTTCAGAAATGTATTTATTGAAATTGCGAGATACATTATACTTTTATTGATACGCATTTAAAAGTCTTGTTTCAATAAAATATTCGGAGTGTGATTGCAAATAATTGCAAATGGAATATAAGAATGTTTTGAGGGTAAGACTATCTTTTGATATACTACTTATGCAATAGCTACAACATTTACATCTGTGTGTGTGTGTGTGTGTATATATATATATATATATATATATATATATATATATATATATATATATATATATATATATATATATATATATATATATATATATATATATATATATATATATATATATATATATATATATATATATATATATTATAAAAATCTGAGTTATTTTATTATTCGATAGACAAACAAATTAATGTTTTGAAAAAGACAAACAAATTACTTTTTTCGTTTTATAAATTCCAAATGATAACTTATTAGAAAAATAAACAAAATTAAAAGTTTATTTCACCTATTTCTGAGATATTGTCAACATTTCTAAAAATGTTATAAGGGAACGCCTGGCATACGCACTCTTATTTTTGTAAAATATTTATTGAACACTCCCGTTTTTCTATTATTTTTTGGTAGTAAGACCGTAACTTTTTTAACGCATGATTTATACATGTCTAACAATATATTTTTGAAAAAGCTTTTGAAAAAGAGGAACAGTTTTTAACTTATCGTAATTAATTATCGTTTTAGCAACCATACAAAATACGTTACGTCTGTGATCCAGACTTAAAATGTATTAACTTCTGCAAACTTAAACAAATATTTAAAAAATAATTTACTTCTGTGTATTCATCATATTAGAGAATATTTCTTCTTGATACACTCGTACCTTTATTACTTGAGTAAATCGATGTGTACGCACTCCCCTTATTTGTGATGTATATATATATATATATATATATATATATATATATATATATATATATATATATATATATATATATATATATATATATATATATATATATATATATATATATATATATATATATATATATGACGTTTTAAATGTGGGTGTTTACACGCACGCATAAATTTGGGAATTTTTGTTAAGGGTACTGTAGCTATTTACATTAAAAAAACTGTATTTGTTGTTTATATATACTTTTAAAATATAAATCTTTTTTTTTCCAGGAAATAGCAAACTGTTTCTCCATGTTTAAACTTCATTGTGTCTTTTTATTTATTTTATTCTATAATTTTTTTAACTATATGTTGTTTTTCTTTTTATTTAATGCAAAACTCAGACAATAACTTAACTAATACAGTTAGTAACCAAACTTTTGAAAATTCGATAAGAGATTATTATTAGATATGAGAGTTTTATAATGATGTTTATTTTTGTGTTTTATTTTTAAATATATATTTTATTTATGTTATTAAAAATATTTTTTTTTGGTGGGATGGACATTTGGTTTTTATGTTTGAATTTGCAATTATTAAACGTGCGATTTTGGAGAATGCCAATTGAATTCATTCCAACTTGCATAAAAAGAATTTTTTAAAGTGCATTTGCTAAGTGCATTCACAACGAATGATTGTTTCGATGATTTTATATAGTTCTTTTTATCAAATGATCTTGAATTTGAACTATTTATACTAATACATGCATATAATATTAAAAGGTATCATGCTGAGTTTTTGTCTAAAGGTTGTTTATTTCTTGTGCATTTTTTATTTAAAATGTTTTATCACTATTATAATCTAAGAATATTTTTTGTATTATTGTTTTCTTTATTATTATAATTCTTTTTATTGTTAGTTAATATAAATGAATTTTAAAGTGAAATAAATTGTTCTTATCAGGAATTTTTTTGTGATATTTTTTGCTTGGATTATAATTTTTACTGTTGCTTTATTTATAAAACTTTAAATCTTTTGATAAAAATAATTATTTGATTAAAAACATAAATAAGCAAACGGATAAATATTTATAATTAAAAATTTATAAATATTTTTATTTACAAGCAAATGAATGTTACATTAAAAATTATTTCTGCTCGCTAATGCGACCATGATTTGTATAAGAGGATGGGTGGAAGTTAGTCAACCCGTGCCCAGCAGAAATAACACAATGTTACGTACACTTGTGTACACTTAAAATTTTTTACCGCTTCGAAACACTTTACAATAACCTTTTTTTATTGTCTATTTTATAATAACTATTTTATATAATATATTTTATTATACTATTATTATATTATATATTACCAATTATTCTATTGTAACATTATTTTTAAGCTATCGGAATACGTTGCGCCAAATCTTACGGTTTTATAATATATACATTTTTTTTTTTGAAATATTATTAGAAAAAATTTTTAAAGTATTTTAGTGTACGCTGTCGTTTTTATAAACACTTCAAAATCAACTTCAGTTTTTAAAGCTTGACAAGATTACTATGAACAATTGCGTCAATCACTTTAAAGTTTATAGCTTTTGTGATGCGAAAACTATTATAGGAAAACTGGATAGGTTCATCGAGTGTAAAATAGCTTAAGGGTTTTAATTGCTGAGAGAAAAGCAAAGCTAGATGAATCAGTTTAATTTTCTTAATTTTAATTTTGAGAGCTTCATTGTAGCTGAAACGTCAAATGTTTAGTTTAGTGGCTTGATTATTTCTAAAATAGCTAAGCTGCCTCGTTTTCAAAAGTTTTAATTAACAATAAAGCATAGTAAAAAATAATAAAATATTAAAACATTTATATTCATAAAACTATTATTATTATTATTTTTTGAAAGAAGTATATTTATATATTAGAGAGGTGATTTTTAGAAAAATGACTTTTCATCAGAAAATCTGTTTACAAAATAGAATTTGAATAACTAAGAATGTTTGCATCAAAACAGTTTGCAGTAAAAGTATTTTAATTAGAGAGATTGGGTACGACTGGGGCAATAAAGTGGCTAAGTGTTATGTAACTTTAAAAAAAGTTTATTATTATTAAGATAACTAAATAAACTATTTATAGGATATATTGGATATATACATATATATATATATATATATATATATATATATATATATATATATATATATATATATATATATATATATATATATATATATATATATATATATATATATATATATATATATATATATATATATATATATATATATATATATATATATATATATATATATATATATATATATATATATATATATATATATATAGGAGCAATTTATTTGTGTTAGTATTCAGTAGTATTAGAAGTGGGACATTTTTTTGTTTCATTTTTTAGCTCTTGACATTTTTAATTGAGAATTTTAAGTCTTAATTTAATTTACAATTATATTTTATAATAGATGTTAAATAAATTGTTAATCTGTAAATCATTATTTTAGTTAAAACTTAGTTTTATTATTTATTCATTTTAAGAATTATTATGATTTTAAAATAAGAGTTTTCATTATTTATTTTCTGGTATATCTTATTATATAAAAAGATGATTTTTATAGGGTTTTTTAATGTAAAATTAGCTAGATACAGTTAAGTGTTACATGCGTCCAATATTACAGGTTACAAGAATGCGTTATCTAGGTTGTTTTATCTAGGGTAACAGATAAGTTTTGTTTTTTAGTTAATTAAATTTTGTCTAACAATAATTTTTATTAATATTGAATTAATAAAGGGAAGCTAGTTAAAAGCATATTGATTCCGAAATTGTAACAATGATATTTTTTTTGATTCAAATTTTGACTTTTATTGTTGAATATTTTTCAGACCAACTAAAAAAATGATTAATGCTACAGGCATCTTAGTCAATGACACAGATACCTTAGTCAATGACAGTGCATCAAAAAAAATATCAAGAGAACTGCATTATATTGCACACATAAGTATTTTGTTATTCGCTTTAATTGGTAATATATGGTTAATTCATTCTATAGTAAAGAAGAGAAGAAAGCGGCGAAGAAATAAAGATATTTCAGGAAAATTTATTGCTAACTTGGCAGTATGCAATTTGACATTAGTTTTATCAAGCAGTCCAGTTGATATTGCTGAAATAGAAATGGGATATTTTCCATTTGGAAGCATAGGTTGTCACATTTTGCATCCTTTATCAACAATAGCTGTTATATCAATGTCTTTAGCTTTAATACTTTTGGCACTGGAACGTTTTGTAGCAGTTCTTTATCCGTTTAAATATTTTAAACTTCAAAAATTTCAATTAGGAGTGGTTGTTATATCTCATTTGATTTCCTTTAGCATTGTATTTCCGTACGGTTGGACTTTACATATAGTTATTATAAATGGCCAACCCTATTGTAAAGAATCTTGGTCCGAAAAAAGTAGCTCATTATATTCAATAATTTTGTTTGCTGTTGAATACGGAATACCGCTGCCTATAATTTGCGTTTTATATTTCATGATATGGAAAAAATTGAACAGTAATAACCGCGCTAAAATTAAGCGCTCATTCAATAGTTTTCTATCGTATTCTGAAAACGAAACTGCACAAACTGACGATGGACAAAAGCAAAACTTTTTTAGCGTAAGAAAATTTTCTTGTATTACAGAATGTGAAAAAGTATTCCGAGAGCGAACAAAACACACATTAGCTTTGTTAAGACTTTTTATTGCTATTGTAGTTGTTTTTGCAATATTCATGTTGCCAAACCAAATTACTTGGTTGTATGTTGCTTCAACCGGGATACAAGTAAACAATGAATGGACAACAGTTGCATATTGGTTGACATATACGAGTTCTGTTTTAAACCCAGTTATATACGGAACCAATCAAAAATTTCCTAAACTTATTCACAAACTTCAAAGATCGTTCAGTCGTCACACATTCAGATAAATAGCATTATTTTTAATTGTTATTTTTATATGATGTAAATTTATTATAATCATTATCATTACTGTACGTTTTAATGAAGGCAGTAGGACTTAATAAAATGCATTTAATAAACTAAATAAATATTACGTTTTATTATTGGCATGTCAACTCGATGACTTAAACGCAGCGGAACCATATATATAAGACTACCTGTGTCGTTATTGAAATCTGAGTAAATGAGGCAACACTTTTAGATATTTGAACATTGAATATTGTAATTAAATTCAAATATTTAGACATTGAGTATTGTAATTGTAGGAACTTGATTTTTAAAAACTCTACTGCGTGCATTACAAATATTTTAAATGCCTTATTGAGGTTACAAAATAAAAAACTTCCGATATGCTTAATGCATTAAAAAAAAGATAACACTTAACATTTTAAAAACACTTTTGAAGTAAAAATCTGAACTGAGCTCATGAATGGAACTTTCAAACATAAAATTATTTTTGTAATCTACTTGTTATTAAAGTTCATTCAACAATTTTGTTGCATCAATCAGTCTTTTTTTAAATTCATGACAGCGTGTTTCAGGCCTGCCACTTGAAAAAATTGGTTTTGATAATTGTTAATGATGAGTTATTGACAATTGTAATTGAAAGCCTGTTGAAAACTTAGAGTGACAGATTACCAACAGTAATAACAAAAATCAAAGATAAATTTTGTATTTGTGTTAAATATAAATAATTTGGAACTCCACAATACTATCGTCAAAATTTTTTTTTTGTTTGTTTATAAAATGCAATTAAATAAATTAGCATAAATCAATAATAATGTTATTTTAAATTAATACTAATAGCATTTTTAAAATTTCATAAACAACCAAGCATTTGCTATAGTTATTAAAAGTCTTATTGCCTTTCTTTTTTTTAAAATGTGTACGACTATACACTAATTGACAAAAATATCTAAAAACAAAAACATCCTAAAGGCCAACTTTTTAAATTTAGTTTGAAAAGTAAGGAATATACACTAATGGTGTAATTTTAGAAATTTTTAGAATTGTTAAAATTATATCATTCGTAAATATCCCTTACTTTTCAAACTAAAATTAAAAAGTTGGTTTGTAGAACTTAGATACATAAATTAGAAGACATAAACTTAGGTACATACATTAGAAGACTTAAATTAGTTCCTCAAAATAAAAGTAAAATTTGCAAAAATAGACCTTAGTTTTTCAAAGTTAAACTCAAATAAGGAGGGGATCAATTTATATATTTATTTTATTTATTATTTATTTGTCATTAAAAAAAGAATACAATGCCTTACATGACCGGGGCTAAAAGAAAACAATATTTTCCTTATCACTACACTCTGACGTGCTTTCATCAGCAAGCGTGTATAACCATTAAAATGTTAACATAAAACATAAAATTACTTTGTACCATTCTAAAACTATATACAAATATGTTAAGATCAGTTACTAATATATAATCAAAAGAAATTCGTAAAAAAAAAAAAAGCAATCACACCTAAAAAATAAAGATAAGTTAATAGGATAATTTAAAGAAAATTTAAATTAGTTAGACTAGTTAATAAGATAGTTGTTAAAAAAGAAGATAAAGAATCTTAAAAAGAATTCATTAACATCGTTAAGAAGTTTTTCATATGGTTTTTTCATTATTTTCAATAAATAAAGAACATTTAAAGTGAGGCACAAACCCCCCTTCCTTCAGGGTCAGGCACAAGCCCCCTTTGTATAATATATAACATGGTTATTGAAATGCTTACTTTACAACATAAAACTTATGAAAGTTCAATTTTTTTTATATTGATAATTTATTTTATTTTATTACAATTTTCTAAAATTAAATGAGGTCCTTCTTGTTGTTAAAACGAGGGATTGTCACTCTATTTTCTGTTCTGGCTCATATAAAAGAATTTCTTCCACAGATAAGGTCCAAGGTATGTAATTGGACAGAAAACTATATATAGAAAAAACAAAGTTGATATCTGAAAAAACAAAGTTGTTATCTGAAAACTTTGTTAATTACTTATGATTAGTTTTACTAAAAAAGTTTTAAAGTTTTTTGATCATTGACAATGTGTATAACAAAAATTTTACAAAAAAATTTTGTTTTACACATAAAAAGTAAAACTTAGAATTAATTGAGTTTATACACATTTAATGCACCAAGCACACGTAAAAGTGGTTTGCGAGGAGTATTTGTGTCGGCTCCAAATACTATTCTGCACGCATGTTTTTGTTTGTTGTAGAGTTTCTGTAGTTTTGTATAGCTAATATTAGCCTATACTATATTACAATAAGACCGATAACTGAGAATAAAAGAGAAATATAAATTTTTTAGGGAAGTTATAATTAGAAAAGGTTTAACCTTAAACATCATTGTAATATTTTTAAGACCTTTGTTTCAATGCAATTTATATATAAATACCACTGTAAATTTATTTCAGTTTTACTACAAAATAAGTTTACGTATGTTTCCCTTTTAATATAAGTATTATTAGTTATAAGATTTAGTAATTTAAGAGGAATGTTTTCTAATTTACTTAAAAAAGTAAATTAGAAAATATTCCTCTTAAAAAAAAAAAACAACAACAACTCGGTGTAGTTATAGCACTTTTAAAATATTAGAGCGTCTGTATGAATACGACATTTTCCCGTTAAATGGTCTAGTCTGTAAATTATGAAAAGACGAAAAAACTTAAAATGATAAATTTTGCGGTATCATAAAATATAAATGTTTGAAGCGAAAAAACCCAGACCGATGATTCTTTTTTTTTTTAATCATCTTAAAATCACAATCGCAGTCCAAATTTGAATAAGATTTTATATTAATACGTTTTTTAGGTGAAATGAACATTATAGTTTAACAATATGATCTGTTCTGATCGTTTATTGGCAATTTTCTATAATTATAAGCTCTTTCTTGGTCGGAATTCAAGTATTTTTTGTGAAAATTGATAGAAATATTGTGTTTTGAAAACTATATATAGTTAATATACGTCAGAACCGATTAGAACTAGGTTCAGTAGTAAATTAAGGAACTTTTTCAATAGATTTTAACTAAATTCATATTAATGCCGATGAGCAGAATTGATCTAAAGACTCCAAAATAGTGTTTTTTAAAAACACTATTACGGGTAGTAAAAAGTTTTGAAAATTATATAAAAAAAAGAAAAGTTTCTTTAAATATTATAAAAACCTTAAGCAAAAAAGATTATAGCATTTAAAGACCTATTATATGGACATAATATGCTGATAAAACCATGCTAATTCCAAATAAAAGTATTCGAATATTTTGTAAATCGCCTTAACTACACCGAGATGGTAGAAAAGTTTATACCTTGCTTTATTCATATTTAGTGAAAGTTTGTTGCATACGATTCAATCATTAACTTTACATAACTGTTCATTTACTATTTTAAAAAGTGTTTTAACTTCTCTGCTTTGACAAAAAAGATTGGAATCATCAGCAAACAAAATTCTAAGTCTAAAAGATTTGTTGCTAAGTATAAGTTGTTTATGTACAACAGAAATAAAAGTGGTTTTAAAACAGAGCCCTTAGGAACCTTACAAGTAATGGTATAAAAATTTGATAGAAAAAAACAATTTCTGTTTGTCAGATGAACCAGAGTTTTTTTCAAAGTAAGTTTTCAGTCTAGCATTTATTATTATATTTTCTCTTTATCACCCGATAGTAAATTACAGGTAAAATAATATTTAAATAGTCAAACAATAAATTAAAAATCAGCTAAAACAACACGGCTCTTGTAGTTGTTAGCAATAAATGCTTATAAACAGCCGGTTTGTATTCCACATATTATTGGGACAGAGTTCTAGGAACATTCTCCTCCATCAAGATTTTAAACGCCTCTCTCTTTTCTTTTAAATTCCAAAACTGGAACGTTTCTTTCAATATTAGCATAATATTAGTTTGTAGCTCTACGATGGGTTGCGTCAATTTAATTTTTTTGCCATTTAACATGCACTGTATGAAATTTAAATCAAGTGTGTTGCATGCATCAAATACTTCGTTTGTAAAGGATTTTTTATTCTGTGTTTCCTGTATTTGATTAATTATCAGTGAGTAACAAGTTTGATTTTTTAGCAGCCTGATAAAAAGATTAACTTTGTTCCTAAGGAGAATAGTTGAGATATCTTCTATTTTAAAAAAAGAATGAAGGTAATTTTTACTGTACTTCGAAATACAGAAAAATGATTTTAAGACTGCTCTTCCAACAGCGTCTATTTTGCTGAGAAAATTAGTATCATATTTACATAGTTCAAGACCATATATAAGCTTCGGCACTGTTAATGTATTGTACAGATGAACAATTGTTGATGGCTGGCAGTAACGAATTCCACTGTCAATTAGAGCTTTTGCAACTGATTGAAACTGAGTTATACGCTCATTTAAATTTTTATTTCGAAGTGTTGCAATTTTATTTTTGCTGGTATCGTTATCCCATTGAAAACCCAGATGTTTTAATTTATTTTGAAGATATATAGAGACTCCATTAATTTTAACAACGTTGTTAGGAATATAACTTTTTCCAAAAATCAGAAATTCTGTTTTCTCAGTGTTTAGCTTGATAAAGTTTGCTACTCCATATGTTTGATATCTGTTAATCAGTTCCTGCAGACCAGAGATTGTGGGGCTTTGCAAAATTACATCATCTGCGTATGCAATTACACCAGTATAAATTCCATTTATTGTCGATCCTACTTTACATTCTGAGACAATTTCATTTAGGATGCTTTCAGTATAAATGTTATATAAATGTGGCGATAGAATAGACCCTTGTCGCACCCCTTGTGATAGACTGAATTGATTTGAGGTAACATCTTGATAGGATATGTTTGCAGAACCAGAATGATAAAGGGATGATATTGTGTGTACTACAGACAACGGAAGTTTTTTTTGGAAATACAGCTTCTCAAATAGCAAATCCCAGTTGCAAGTGTCAAAAGCTTTATTAGCATCTAAACTGCACATATATAAAGGCGTGTTATTGTTTTTATAGTGCATAACAGTTTCGCTCAGTAAAAATTCTGCGAGGAGAGTAGAACTGTTTTTTTTAAAACCAAATTGATGGGAATGGCTATCTGTTATACTAGGACATATTTGTAGTATTAGATACTCTAGAAGTTTAGTAAAGATAGGTAAAATACTAATTCCTCGATAATTATCTGGATTATTAAGAGATTTTTTATATGACTTAACAAGTGGAATAATTGTTGAAGTTGATAGATCATTTGGTACTTTTCCATTCGATAGAATACTGTTATAAAATTTAGCGAGCCACAAAAGAAGATTATTATTATGAGAGTTTTTAAGGTGTTCAGCACTTAACCCATAGCTATCTGGGGACTTATTACTATTTAATTGTGAGATGCAATTTATAATATCAGCTGATGTTATGATTAGTGAATTAGGCTCTTTACATAGAGATGGAATTTGAGAAGGATTATGGTTATTATTTAAAATAAGAGGCGTATTGAGAAGAGTTTGAAAATGTTGTCTAATTTCTTGAACGATATCTTTTATATTTTGCGATTTGTTAATTGTAAATAATCGAGTTGTTGCTTTAGTTTTGATTTTACGGATGTTATCCCAGAACCTCTGAGGATTAGTGGTTCGAAGATTTTCAATATTTATAGTTTTTTCGTGGATCTTTTTGTTATGAGCTGCTTTAACTGCTTTACGGAAATTTTTGCGTGAAAAGATGTATCTTTTGTATTCAATGCATTCTTGTGTTTTATTATAATTAGATTTTTGCCATTGTTTATAGTTAAATGAAAGATTTTCTTTGCATTTTTAAAGGTCCGTTGTCCACCATGATTTGGAATACTTACAGATTTGTTGTTTAAAGCACTGCTTAACTGCTAACAAAGCAGCATTTTGGATTTTTTCGCATGTTTGTTTTAATTCTTGTTCGATTTCTTCTTCATTGAAGGTGTAGTAGTTGAAAGCTACGGAGAGGTTATGATTATATATGTTAATGAATTTTTCGTTATTCCATGCATATTTTGAAATATAATTATATTTATGCATTATGCTATTTATTACGGTTGATAGATTAGTATGTGTAACGACGATATTTGTAGCGATTGGTAAGTGATCACTAAAATTAAAAGGAGAAGGAGAAATAACGCTTGTATTTATAAATAATAAAGATGACTCTTTTAGAGCTGCGATGTGATTGATATACGATGAGTTAGATAGAGTTTTATGCTGATAGGTGTATGTTGGACCAGCGCCACTGATTATATCGATAAATGAGAGCTTATTTGATTTAATGAAATTAGTTAGCTGATTAGAGAATTTATTGCGTTTTTTATTATTACGGATCTCAGAATCGTAGAGTGTTTCGGGATAAGACTGAAAATCTCCAGCAATAATACATTCACTTACATCTTCGTAGTTTTTTATAATTGAAGTGATTAGGTTTAACTGTTGTTTGTACTTTGAAAGGGATTCCTCGTTATTTCGACATGATGTGAGATAAATACCAATAAAGACTAGATTGTAACACTTATTTTTACCTTTAATAGCGAGAATATTGTCATCTTCATAGATTATGTGAGGAGACAGTAAAACATCTTTTTTAATAATGAATGCGTTTCCTCCAAATGGTCTTCCAAATGCTTTTTTTTCTGCCGCATGAAAAAATACTTTACGTGTCGGCAATGCCATGTTTTTTAGCACAAAAAGTTCAATATTCAAAAGCCAATGTTCCGATAGAAAAATAATATCAAATGATTTGACCAGTTCGGAAATATAAATTGAGTTCGATTTAAAACTTTGGCAGTTATATGCACAAAAAGAAATATTTTCAAAGGTTTTACTTTCTATGTTTCTATCCATTTTGAATTAGAATTTAGTATTTGAGTTGAGTAAGAATGTTGCTGTGCAAAGGATGGTTGTTCTTTGAATGTAGAAAATATTTGTTGAGTTGGTTGTACAGAGTGTAGCGTATTAACTGCACTCTGCTGTGGTGTTTCGTTTCTTGAGGTAACACGATGAAGCCTGAATGGTTTAACGATAATATTAGTATCCCAAATATCAGGGTTTAGGATTATGTCTTTTTCATAACTTTTTATGATAACTTTGAATAAACGATTGTATTTATTTTCCCGGTTAAGCTCTACCTTAATAAGCTCAAAACCTATTTCATTTTTGATGTGGTTAGATAGATCTTCTTCCGACATTGAGTTACAGACCCCTCCTACAAAGATATAAGATTCTCGCACCGTACGTTCGCCTGCAATAGAGTTTCTGTTAAATGCAACTTTTTTTCCAAAAATAGGCTTCATTATAGACCTTTCTGTTGGGACTTTATTTGTTGCATTGTTTTTTTTGACTACCATATAGGAGTAATCTTTTTTTTTCCAGTCCTCTCTTTTTACAATAATTGGTGGCTGCATTTGAACCTTTTTAGCATAGGTGACTTTATTTTGGTTTCCGTTTTCGTATGTTTTTAAACTGGACTCCATAATGGTAGTCTCATCATGAAGGAAATGTAAAGGTATATCATTTAAAGTATTTTCATTATTTGAGGAATGATTTTCTATTGAATCAGAGACAAAAGATTTTTTAGTATTTAGCGGTTTTTGAAATGATAAATTACTACAGCTGTTTGAAAGCAACGTGTTTTGATTTTTTTCGATTTTTTTGCACGTTTGCTGCAATTCATCATATTTTCCTTGTAATAAATGTAGGTCGTCATTAATTTTCTTGTTTTCTAATTTTATTGTTTTAACGCAATCGACGAGTTCTTTTAAGGTCGACAACAGACTTACATCATGTAATTGTTGACTATTTTGTTTGCAACCAGATACCAATTTACCAAAATCTTTGTGAAGCTGTTTTTCTGTTAATGATATCGACATCAAATATATGTCATCTAGACATGTTGCAATTTTATAACGCTTTCTAAGGTTTTTTCTAACAGGATCTTCAGCGTCAAGAGTAATATTGATAGAAGAGAATTGATCCATATCAAAATTTTCTATAATTTCGGTAAATAGTGTTACTCTAAGATTAAAAATATCAGCTTCTCTAAGTTGCAAAAATCCTTGAATAATAACATCTTTTGGATGAGAGCATATTTCCGCGATATTATTTAAGTAATATACACATATATTATTATTCGAACTCAAAATTGAGAATATCTCATTAATTTCTCTTGGAGCCATCTTTGCAATTTTTTTTTTTTTTTTTTTACTTAGTAAAAAGCACGTCCGTTCACCATAAGAACCATGCAGCAAAAATTTATGCAATTTAACAAATTAATTCTCATGTTTTCATTTAAATTATAAATTTCATTTAAATATTTTAATTTTACACCCCCTCTAATTTAAGGGCTTGTCGATTTCATATGGTTGCCATTTCAAAACAATTTTTAATTTTTGGACGAAACTTGAGTTTTATTAATAAACTTTGCATTTCTTTAGGATGACGTTTTAATCAAAAATCAAAAATCCACCTGTCAAACATGATCCATAATGGTATCTGCACTCCTTTAAAGTTTTTTTTAAATTTTAAAGTAGAGCAGCTACCATTATGTTTGAACAGGTAAAAAAAGATAAAATTTAAAGAAGATAATTACATAACTCTCTATATACTTGAAGGTTTAATAAAATTATAGTTTATATACTAATTTATACAAAAATGAACACTTTGTAAAAAAAACTCTTCAAAAATGATTTGCAGAAGCTAAGATGTGTAAAAATATCACAAACAAACAAAAAAAACTAACAATATAGAAAAATATATTCTTAAAACGATTTTTTTTAAAATAACTTTCACCTCTTTGATTGTATTGTTCTATATCAATAACTTTATTCCGGGCAACTTAACTATTTTCTTAGCTATTAACTATTTTCTATGATTTTTTTCAGTATCAGTTTTTATTTATTGTTATCATTACTTTATATATATATATATATATATATATATATATATATATATATATATATATATATATATATATATATATATATATATATATATATATATATATATATATATATATATATATATATATATATATATATATATATATTTATATATATATATATATATATATATATATATATATATATATATATATATATATATATATATATAAAGAGCCAGCGCGAGTAGGTGTCAGGTGGGGGAGGGGGTGCAATCACAACTTTTGCCGACTAAAAAAAAAAATAAGGTCCTCGTTTTTTGAAATTTGCTGACTGCCTTAACGACATTTGCGACTAACTGTCTAAGTTTACCGACTAACTTGTCGAAAAGGGTCAAATTTGCCGACTAAATGAACAAAATATTCATTGATAGAGAGGGGGTGTCACCCACTCAAAACTATTGCTGTTGTTTTTTTGTAAAAAACGTTTCGTGTAGTGTTTTATCAAATTTTTTTGAAAAACTTTTATCTAACATTTTATTTATTAACTTTAATGTTAAAAAATAAAAATAAATGAAGAAACTAAAGAGAAAATTTAATTGACTTATTGAAATAATAATATTGTAGTATTGTTTTAGTTTTACATAAAGAAGCTTTATGTAAAGATTGTGACATTATCAATTTCTTCCTAAAGACTTGTTGTCTCTTGAAGTTTGTTTTATTAGTGATACAATCTCAATTAAATTTTCTCTTTAGTTTCTTCATTTATTTTTATTTTTTAACATTAAAGTTAATAAATAAAATGTTAGATAAAAGTTTTTCATAAAAATTTGATAAAACACTACACGAAACGTTTTTTACAAAAAAACAACAGCAATAGTTCAAGAGTATATTCAGATGTTAAATAAAAATATTTTTCAGTTTATTTTAACATATGAATAAACGCGTTTTTATATAAAAGTGTAATGTCTTTTATAATTGAGGATTAAATAAAAGAACTGAAAAAACTTTTATGACAATTAAATTTATTAAAAAATGAACATAACTTTTAGTTAAAAACACCATAGTAACACCTTAGTATCCAATCTTCATTCTTACCTATACTTTCATGCTCAAAACAACAAATGAACGTTGCTAAGGAGGAAAACTTTTATACGATTTCCAAAAAAGTAAATTAAGTAAAAAAAAAATTTAAATCAAGACAAACATGTAAAAGTATACATTTTCAAATAATTATTTTTACAAAAACTAAAAAAAAAAACCCGCATTTTAGACGACCCTTGAAACATTAAAAAATGAAATAAAAAATTGACGCAAGCAAATTTAACAATTATTTCGTAGTTAAACCATTGTTACATATTTATAAATTTTAATAATATTACGGTTGTTTTTTTTTTGTTGCTTAATGAATATGAATGACTGGCCGTGGCCACACTCTTTTTATGCTATTATATAAAAACTTGTCCCATCAAGTTTGATGCGGGTATGAAAGTATAATTAAGACGTTTATAATGTAAGATTGGGCATGAAAATCGGATGTTTTAAACTAAAAATTAATTTTTTATAAAAAAAATAATTTGTCAACAAAATCTTTAGCTATTTCTTAATGTGTTTTTTTTTTCGATGTCTTCTTAATAAATGTTTTTGTTTTTTTTAACTTATATATAATAAAGATAGTAGAAAATAATTATAGCTGGTATAAAAAAACTAAAATATATATTCATAGAATATAAAAATTTCAATGTTTTAAAACAACTCATTTCGCTGAACTTTAATACAATAAAAATCATTCGTTGTCAACATTTTCTAAATTATTGTTTACAAGCATATACTGCAACGATTTGAAATTATTTTGATGTTTAGCACTAGAATTAAATTTACTTCTTCCGTACTTACTTGGAATACGTGACACAATTTTTTTTAAAGATTCAATTAATAAATATCACAACTTATAACAAAAAAAGTTGGTCAAACCAAACCGTAGTTACAAACATTAGTATAAAAAATAACCAAAATCTTGAAAGAAACATAAAAATTATCCAAAATATACAAATAAAATTTACCACATAGTAGCTTAAAATCACAGCTATATTTTACATCGCAGAAACTTTCAAAAAATAAACTAAAATGGTAAAAGAAAAAGTGTTCGTTTATACTTATAGTTTCTTCGTTTATATAAGTTCAAGAGAGGAGTAGCTAATATAACTTATCAGTTCTTATCATCGCTGATTTAAAAGACCCATAGTTGCTTTTAACGTCAATATACGAACTGTAAATATCATTGTAACCATCATCTTTGTCAAATTGAAAATTGCTCTGTAAAAAATAAAAATTTTAAATTAAAAAATAAAATCTTAAATGTTCTTTTCAACTTTTTGAGTCATAATTACAATAAGACCTTTATCATATCTCGAAAACCTTTATCATATCTCTATCATATTCTTTTCAGATCATTTCAAGATCTTCATCATATTATTTAGATAAGATTTTAGTAAATTAGCACTTTTATAAAAATTCTTAAAATCAGTTTACTCGGACTTGGAACTTTTTTAAATATAATATAACTACTATAAATTAATTAACATAAAGCTTATTTTCTTATGTTTCTTCTAAATTTAAACTAAACAAGTTGTTTCACTATATGGTTTAAGATTAGCCAACGTTGAAGTGAACCACCGTAGAATTCCTTTAAGAAAGATTCTCAATTAACACATCAAGATAAAAACACTGTAGTTACTCAACTAATGCATCAACATAATAATATAGTTAGAAACATATTTATTTAATCAAGTACATAACTATATAAACAATAGAGCATTATAAGCACATTATTAACAAACGTATTTAAAATTTTCAGTAACAAATAAAAAAATAAGAGTTGGTTAATATAGTAAAATACCGAAATCTAGTTTATTTATAAATCAAAAAATAAATAATAACTTTGTACCTCTGCAACTAATGGCAGATTTAAGTCAAAAAACACACCTGTATATTAGTCACTATAAGTTAGTCTGTCTTTTATCTGCGCGCTTTTGTCTACTAGCAGTTCGATTAGTAGGCATGGTCTAACGTAAAAATTGAACATTAAATTAAATGTATTCAAATACATAAAACAACTGTTCAATACAAAATACTTTTTATTTGTTTCTAATATTTTCAAGATGAAAAAGTTAATTTACAATTTCACAAACTTTATTCAAAACATTTTATGTAAAAAGAAATTATACTTACTTCATAAATTGGTTTCTTAGACTTTCTAACTCTTGGAAGAGTGTTAGAAGAGTAGCTAGTTGTTGAGACTGATGTGTACAAATCATTGCTTATCTGTGGTGCAAGTTGTTCTTCATCATAAGTTTTCTTTTGGATTGACTCATGTGAATAACTCCTAAGTAAAAATATTGCACATAGTTTTCACTTTCTATTTTGTTGGTAAAACAAAAAGTCTATAGTTAATACAACACCTACATTTCAGATTGACTTAGAAGGACGGCTCTTTGAAGATTTTTCTCTTCTTCACGTACATCAACAAGAGGTTCATATTGAGATTGTAACATATCTATGTCATTTTCAGGATTGTAGTTTATGTTAATTGGAGGTTGATAATTGTTATATCGTGATGATTGTTTTCTTTCAGAAGCATCAGTATGATCTGCATCACCAAGCTCTTGCATACTATTATAACGACGAATTGATTCTAAAATTTGGTACTGACCCTGGAAAATTTAAAAAATGATACATCAAACAAAAAAAATTGAAAATTTTACTATATAATATAAATTTACATATATACAATAAACAATATATATATGTATATATATATATATATATATATATATATATATATATATATATATATATATATATATATATATATATATATGTATATATATATATATATATATATATTTATATATATATATATATATAAATATATATATATATATATATATGTGTATGTATATATATATACATATATATATATATATATATATATATATATATATATATATATATATATATATATATATATATATATATATATATATATATATATATATATATATATATATATATATATATATATATATATATATATATATATATATATATATATATATATATATATATATATATATATATATAGCGTCGGGGATAGTGCAAATCCGTGTAACTAGAATTGGCTACTATATTTGGATGTTATTAATATCTATTGTTGACATTACAAAAAACACGAATAATACTCCTTATACTAAAATAAACCCAAAATCTGTTGAAATAAAAAAATATATAAAGTTTTAACCTTCTTCAATAAAAAAACTGTACTGTAGATACACAATTTTATCCAATGCTAGTTACGCGGTTTTGCATTATCCCGGATGATATATATATATCAGTAGCTGATTTTGTATAGGTCGAGGGGGGAATAAAAAAGAACAAATGAATAATCAAGTCGTTAGACAACGTTAACTTAATCAAACACCTGCTGAAAGATTTCAACACTACTTCGAGCAGACAAATGATAATGGTAATTACTAATTACCAAATCATTATAAACTACTAATTCAAAGAATGGTCTGATACAGCAACAGGAGTTTACAAAGTGGAAAAAAGGTACGAAAAAAATTGTTAAACACGAAACTTCTCACCAGCATCAAAATGCAATATGCTAATATTTGCTAAATAAATGTTATATTTCAAATGATAAAACTGCAATATCTGGTTTGATTAGTCATGAGTGTTGCCAAGTAGAAAAGAATAGAGAAGTTTTCATATGAATGATATACATTCTTAGCAAAAGAAGATTTATCATTTAGAAGACAGAGTATATCAACATTGCAAAATGGGTGATAGTAAAGGTACAGCTAATAACGCTGGCAATTTTCTTGCACTGTTAACTCTATTAGCCAAATATGATCTTACTTTGAACAATCATCTTAGGTATGAGAAGAGGAATGAATTGTATTTATGTCATGATCTACAAAATAATTTAATTCAATTGCTTGCTTCTGAAATTTCATCCACAATCAATAATGAAGTTGAATTAGCCCAGTTTATTTCGCTAATTCAACTATTGATATTTCCAGAATTGGTTAGATGTCAGTTTCGTTATGATTGGTTTTAAAATCAGGTGATGTTGTGGAAAGATTCATAGGCTTCTATACTTTAGAAAACAGTAATACTGAAGCATTTGCTGAGTTAATTTTATCTAAGCTTGAACAAAACAAAACATCAATATTGAACTTATTGCAGAGGACAAGCATATGATGGTGATTCTATAATGTCTGGAATTAAAAGTGGTCTTCAAACTCGGTTAATAATGCTTTCACCAAATGCTTCCTATGTTCATGGTTGTGCTCATGTTTTAAATTTGGTGACCATCAAAGCAACTTCTGCAAACAGCGATATCCAGTTGTATTTTGGCATAACTGAAAAATTGTATGCGTACATTATGTCTAATATTACGTCTTCATATTCTGCAAGAGCACCAGAAACGTCTATATGAATCAACAGAAGACACTCTGAAACAGCTTTCTGATACAAGATGGACAAGCAGGAAGCATGCAGTTGATGCTGCTGTTAAATCTTTTTCAGCTATTCTAACCACTCTAAATAATATAAATCTAGGAGAATTCTAAGAACATACAGGAAATGTTAGCGCAGAAGCTATTAGACTATCAGTTTAATAAAAAAAACATTCATTTGTTTTTCTAATGTTATTTTTGCAATAGTTGTTAAATATTTTTTTTGTTTTATTTACAATTTTTTACAAATTTTATAGGGGAAGTGGAGGCATAACCGCCCCCGTAAAGTTTGGAACAATGTTAGATGAAGATAAAAATGAAATGTGTTTTTTTACTAGTTTACTTCAATAACCACATCATTAAGCTTTAAATTGATGCAATTAAGAAAAAAATTTAACGGTTTTTGAAAATTTTATTTTACAAAAAGTACAATTAGTGAAAAAAACGGTTTTGCCTCCATTGTGAGGCACAATCGCACCCTCACAAAAATCGTTTGGGGTACATCGTACATTTTTTTTACAATTTTCACAGCTCAGATTATTTGATGATTTTGTTGCATGTTTGCATAATTTGCGGGCATTCTTTATATTTACATTTTGAGTTCTGCTCCAGAAGAGAGTTCTGCCCCAGAAGAGAGTTTTAAGAAAGAATTCAGATTCATAGCTTGCTTATTAGATTATGCTGATATCAAAAATGGTTTTCACTTGATGAAATAATGCTGATAACACATGTCTTTAACACTAAAATCAAATATTGCTTAATTCTCAAAAAAAAGGTCTGGAAAAATATGATGTAAATATAAAATTTTCATCAAAATAAACATTATTATGCACAATTTCTCAGAAACGTAACAAGCACACTTTTTGACATATGCAAAATAAAGGAAACTGTTTTACTAACGCGTGGTATGTTTTTTGCCATATTAGATAATATTTTTCTAAAGGAAATGTTAAAAAACGGTTGTGCCTCCTTATGCGGTTAAGCCCCCACTTCTCCTACGTATTTTTATAGTTTTATTTACGTATATTTTATTTACTATGAAAAGATAGATGTTTTATTCACAAAATAGTTGATTAATGTTACAAAAAAAAGTTTGTTGATATGAGAAACAATGCAGCTTTTGAAGTTCTACATTCAGCAGTCAAATCATTTATTAGTGAAAAATGTGCCGAACTAGATGTATAAACTGAATTTAAAGAAAGGCAAGTTGCCAAAAAGAAAGGCATGACAGGTATATGATATGATATGATATATATATATATATATATATATATATATATATATATATATATATATATATATATATATATATATATATATATATATATTATTGGTGAATAAGATCAACACAAAGCATCATTGACACTAAGCAAAAATAATAATATCATCTCAGTACTTCTTTATAAAGAATACCTTGCCATTTTATTATATTTCTCCTAATATAACAAAGGTTAGGAGGGATATTATATAAAAAAACTTAAGACCATCTGGTTTCTTTCTTTCCACTTTAAGCACTGTATAAAATTAAAACTTACTGTGATAGCAGTTGGTCATTAAAAACTTACTGTGATAGCTGTCATTAAAAACTTACTGTGATAGCTGTCTGTCATTAAAAACTTACTGTGATAGCTGTCATTAAAAACTTACTGTGATAGCAGTCTTCATTAAAGTGTTAGTAGCTACATTAAAACCTTTTTTACCAACATCAACCAAAGTTGCATAACTACTTTTCTGTGCACGAGCAATGTAATGATCAATTTCCTGAAATATTGATGAAATAAATTTATATCAAAACAAGTATTTTAAATTTTATTATTTAAAATACTTTAAACCATTCAATATTATTTTAAACCATTAAACAACATTATATAAAACTATATACAAATTATGTGTTTATATCTATAAACTTAATTGGATTTAAAAAAAAATTAAAATATGAAAATAAGAAAAAAATAAACCCTAAAACCAGATCTATAAACTAGAGTCAATCCATTAAATCCAATGAAAACCAATAAAAACCTATTCTGACATCTTAAGATTTTTATGAAATAAAAAATAATAAATAGTACATAATGTAAGCTTTAGTCCTCATGTTTAAATTTTACATTTAATAAATATATTTACAAAATTTTTATAAATTTTTTTACAAAAACTTACTTTAAATGTAGAAGCAAATAAAAACTAATGTATAATCTTATATAAATATGCATGAAAATGTGTAATTTGAAAAAGTTTAAACATTTTAACTAAAAAATTTCTTTTAATCATTGCATAAGAAATGTTTAAATTAAAGAATATTAAAAACTTCCTTAGCAACAGCCCTATTTATGATCAGCTAACAATATAGCAACAACCTATTTATGATCAGCTAAGACTATATGTACCATATGTACCTATATCAAACATACAGCGTGTAAAATAACGACCGGTCAATGGTCAATGACCGCCCAAAATGAGTAAAATTGCTATTTTGACCTCCCAAAATCACTGATCTCAAAATATAACTGGATAGCGTATACGGCAAATTTTTTGAAGCCAGTTTTGCCCTCCCAAGATGGCGGCGTATTTGTTTATTACAAATTTAGAAATTTTCGTAACGAACTTTTATATCTTTTTTTATATAAAAATAAATGTACAAGTCTCAAATACAAACATAATTTTTGGTTTTACATAGCAACAGTATTACATATTTACGTAAATTTCTAAAATATTTATAATATTTTGTTTAACAAAATATACTCTAAACAGTAAGTTTGTCAGTAAGTTTATTTTATTTAATTTCTAAACAGTAAGTAATTTCTAAACAGTAAGTTTGTTTGTCATTAAATCTTTTTTTTTTGTAAAAAATTTGATTAAATAGTATAAAAAATTTTAGTTAAATTAATTAGAAACTAGTTTATTTTAACATTAGTAAAGAGCACACAAAAAAATAGTACCTAAAACCTAGTAGATAAACTACTAGGTTACTCTATATAACTAGTGATAACCTATTATTAATAGCTTATTACTAGTTATAACCTATTAGTTATAACTAGTTATAACCTATTAGTGGAATTAAAATAAGACTCTAGTAGTTATTAACAATTTCTAGACAACTAAAATAAATGTTTGAAATGTGAAAGACTGAAATCATTTTAATCATTTTTTATTTTTATATGATATACAGATAAAAAGTTTATTTATGGTAAAACTAAAATGAAAAGTAAATAAATGGTATATTATAACATTTATTTAGTTTTACCATAAATTAATTGTTTAATATTGCTTTTTATACAATTTATGTACCTTTTAGTTCTTAACTACCCAATGCTGTGTGCTAGAAGGTTAATAACATAACTGCATGGTAGGCAGCTGAATATCTTTTTAAAATAAACTTTTAATTAGTTTTTTAAATAGATATTATAAATTTACAAATGCTGCATGAACTATTAGCTGAGCTCTGTGAGTATACACAACTCAGGGGTTCCTTCTAGAATTTTTTTATATGTAATTATTTGTACATTATTTTTTATTTGGTTGTATTCTTCTAAAATCACTACACACACATATGTTTGTATATATATATATATATATATATACATATATATATATATATATATATATATATATATATATATATATATATATATATATATATATATATATATATATATATATATATATATATACATATATACATATTTACATATTATATACATATTGTATAAATATAAATATATACATTTAATGCAGATTATTTATTTTATATCATTTTAGCTGTTTATCCAGCAATCTATGAAATTTTTTGAATTCAAATAGAATGCTGCAATTTGGAATTTCTGCATAATCGTGGTCAATATTACCAAGATTATGTAGATACTTGTGATTATTCCATTTTAATATTGAACGCTCAAGATCATATATATGTGAGATGAAGATATATATGTGGCTGTAATGTATGAAGATATTTCAAAGAGATGTTTTGATTATTTTTATATTAAAGATTTATTTAATACATTTTTTTCAAACAAATGTATTTTTACATACATTTGCATCCTTATTTGTATTGAGTAATTAAGTAAGAAATGATCATTAACTTTTTATTTGTTTTAAAATTTGTTATAAATAACATAATTCAGACCTGTTTTCTTAACAGTACAAGTGACAATTTATGCAATAATAGCATTCAAGTGTAATATAATTCTAGAAGAAACCCTTGAGTTTCTGTGTACTCACAATTCTCAATTAAGAGTTCATGCAGCATTTTTACAAATTGGTATCTTGTTACAAAAAATATAGAATATAAAATTATAGGTAGACATGATTGCTGCTTAACATGCTGTTATGTTATTAACTTTCTAGCATACAGCATTGGGTAGCTAAGAACTAAAAGGTACATAAATTATACATAAAACTAAAATTGTAAATTTTACTAATGCCATTTAATAATAAATTCAATTATAAAAAAAGATAATTCCTTTTTTTTTATTATTAATTATAAAATTCATTATTTTCTTCTGTTTCTTACAAGTTTACAAAAGTTTAATTTTTTTTTTTTTTTTGTATTTTGATAAAGTAAAATATAATATATATCGGTTTTACCGCTAGGTACTAAAATCGCCGCCATCTTGGGAGGCCAATTTTGGCTTCAACTTTTTTCGGAAAAAACAATAGAATCCGCTATCCAGTTATATTTTGAGATCAGTGCCCAAAATGAATTCTTGCCGATCATGGTTGACTGATTAAAAAATAATAAGAGTTTTAAAAAACAAGATTTGAAAAATAATCAGGTTATTATTTAGAAAAAGCATGAACTAAATTATCATATAATCATTAAAATTTTGAAAAAGTGCTCAAATTAGGCTTATTGTTTACAATAAGTTACTTAAAAATTCCTTTCGCTAACGAATATAACATAAGACATGACATCTAATAATTCTTTTCTTCGTTTTATTAAATTACTTTCATTTTATTGGTGGTGAAAACCATTTTTTTATATATGATTGAAGTTCTTATTTTATTATGAACTTAATAAAGTATATAACAGTAACAGTATGTAATATATTATTTTAATAATAATATAATGTATAATAGTTGCATTAATCTCGAAAAAATTTGTCTTCTAACTTTATAATTGTTTACTCAAAGTTAACCATTTATAATGATGCTTTAATATTAAAAACATTTTGTTCACGAAAAAAAGTAAAAATTTCAATTCTTCTGATAATTTAGTATTTGCGAAATTTAAAAATGAATGAACTTGATCTTTTTTATTTGGCGTTAGTAAAGCGAAAACTATTTCAGAAAGTTTTGTTTCTCTTCTTATTCTCTTTTATCTTGACTCGAATAAAAATAACGATGAAAATAAATTAGAAAATTTGTATAAAAAGTTTTAGTTATTTTAAAACTGTAACGTCTTAAATTTTTAAAAAAAATCCATAGTAATTGTAACTTATTTAATCTACAAAATATTTAAATTATAAATTATAATTTTTTTTTAATTCATTTTTTAAAAAAAGGTGTCTTAAAGCAAAGTGGATATTATCAGTAAAACTCTTCATTTAACTTTTAGTAAAAGTTGAATAAACAGAATTGATAATATTTAAATCGAAATTAAAATTAAAATGATAATAATTAAGCTTAAGCGTAGTTACTATCATTAAGAAAAATATATATATATATATATATAATGGTTTAATTAGCGCTTATTTGCTTAAACTATTTTTTTTTTTTTTTAATGTCTTTATATGTTTTAATGTCTTTACATGCTATATATATAATTTAATCTGTTAATTATAATATAATTTATATATATATAATATAATTTAATCTGTTAATTAGTGAAAAACATAATTAGTTTAATAGTGGCGTTGGTAAGTGACGTCACTAATTAAATGAATTGGATATTATCCAATTTATCAAACTTTCTTAAAAAGTTTATCAATTTATCAAATTTCCTTTAAGAAAAAAAATAAAAATCTGCACGCTTGATTTTAAACATTGGCGTGTAATTTTAATGTTACGTGTAATTTTAATGTTACGTGTAATTTTAATGTTACGTGTAATTTTAATGTTACGTGTAATTTTAATGTTAGTTATTTGCAAGTTTAAAAAAGGAATACTAATTCATTATCAAATATTAAATTATTTTTGTATTTATAAAGTTTAGTCATGAAGAACTATTACAAAGATTTAAATGAAAACAAAGATAATAATAAAAATGTTGACCGTCCAAAAAAACAGTTGACCGTCAATTCCAAGGGTTAGTTGAGCAAATTGACCGCTCGCCTTCGATTTCTTATTTTAAACGCTGTAACATATATCAAAAAAACTAATAATACTGATAAAGTAAAAGTATAGCAACTTATTGAATTGAAAAATTAGATGGTATGCTTTTTAACACTTTTAATTTGTTTGATTTCAATTTTTATTTATTTTTATTACTTTTAAATCTGGTTTCACACAACATGATGGAATGAAAATGTGATGGAATGTGGATATGATGGAATGTATAAAAAGATCTGATGTAAATGTTTTTGTTTTTTTTTATTTTTCCTAGGAAATATAAAAAATTTGATGAAATTTGGAAGAGGAAGAGAATTCAGGAAGCTATGGCTTCCTGAATTGTTTAATATGTACCCCTACTGGAAAGGCCCTTAAAAACTTAATATAATTTTAAACAAAGCTTTTAACTACTTATTTCTGATAATGTCAGAGATAAATGAAAATCTAAATAATGATTTTAAATGATTGCTTACATTTTCAGATTTTGCATTTAAACTTCTTAAATAGCAGTGCAATGGTTATCAAAAGATGTTCTAAATTTGAGGACCTATCTTGAACCAAATTCTATCAAATTTCAGATTTGTTTTCCAGACAACCCTAATCACTTACCTTCGCTCCTTAATTTGTGTCTTGTCTCTGACCTTAGCTTGTTTTCAGTTTCTCCTTGTTCTTCCTTTGATGGTTCCAGCCATGCAATGATCTCTATAAATCTTTCTTCTCATACCTTTTCTTCAGACTCATACTATCACCGCATTATATACTACTACACTAAAGCTGACTGATATTCTTTTTTGTGATTTTCTTCATGATGGTCCTTGGGCTGATCTCTTTTCTCTCTCCACTGATAAATGCGCCCCCTACATAATGTTCTGGATCCAGGCAGGTACGGAAGTTTTCATTCCTTCTTGTCGATTCCTCAGTCTACTTAATAGTTTTTACCAATTTGTGCAACTGCTATATCTAATCATAATAATTTTTTTCAACTTTTTCAAAAGAGCAACTCTTTTGAGAACAAATGCCTACTTATTATTGCAAAAATACAACCTAAAAAGGTGCTGTCTGATGCTAAGTTTCATTGTTCCTAGTTTACCAAATCTAGTATCTTATCTCAGAAATCTGGGCTCTAGAAACTTTTGAAAAGTCTTTAACAGTGTCATTAACAAAGGTCTAACATTCCGCAGCATGGAAAATAAGAAATCAAAAGCAAGCGGTCAATTTGACTGGTCAACACAAGGATGTGTTGACTAGTCAAATTGACCGCTCAAATTTGACTGGTCAACACAGGGAACGATCAATGCTTTTTTAAAAAGTGCAAACAAGCAATCGATAATTTGAATTTATTTAAAAATAATTAATTTCATTAGAATAACTTTGCAAATGGTGGAAAAGCCTACTATAAAAATAATTGAAAAGATTGAATAAAAAAAAAAAGTAATGTTGAGATTGCCAGATGTAGGGTTTTTAAAGGGATCCCTAAGTGCTATAAAGATATGATCTCATATGAAAGAGCATTAAAAAAAAAAATGTTTGATGTATATTATTTTTTCTAAAACGTAATAATGAACACACACTAACAAATTTAATTTTCAAAAAAACGCTTTTCTTCGATTAAAAAAAATGCGTCTTGTCCAAAGTTTATTGACTCAACTGCCTCAAAAAACTAACGTTAGTACGTCAAATTAAACAAAGTAGACAAAATGTCATTATTGGAAACTTATTAGTTGGTAATTAAATTTAAAAGTAAAGTCGTTTTTTTCAACTAACACATAATTACTTACAAGAATAAATTTTGTAGCATTTTGTGAAAATATATATTTATATATTAAAATTTTTTTTATAATATCAATTTATATATTTGTGTTATAAGGGCAATTCCACGGCTAAAAATGAATAGAAGTCAAATTTTAAACTCTTTTTAGTCAGTTAAAAACAAATGAATATTGACTTAGACATATGAAAGTTTATTTAAAATATTGCCTTAGTAAAAAAATAAATTTATTTCAATAATTTTTTTTGTTTTCAAAAGTGACGGTTACTCTCATTTTTGCTTGATAAAAAAAATAATGATTGTAAAATGTTTTAGTTAAATTAACATTTATGTTAAATTGCTATATTTTTTTGGTTCAAATTGATAAGGTTGAATAGACATTTTATTAGAAATTAAACTAAGACAGGGCTCGAATTAACGCAAAAAAATCTAAAAAAATTTTTTTTTTCGCTCTCATCCCCCCCCCCCTCTCTCTCTTATAGCTCGCGCCGATGTGCGGTAATGGGGGAAAAAAATTATCGTCAATAAATCAAAAAACATCGTCAAAAACTTAATAAAAAATTAGATACCACGTTTTTTATAATTTATTGTTTCTTGAATAAAGGACTAATAAAAGTTTAAATATAATTAAGTTTTTCATTTAAATGGTTGATGTTTTTATTCAATTTTTCTATTTTAAGTTTTCCAATATAAAAAAGATAAAACAAAAAAATTTGATTTAATAAATCGAATTATACTTCATGTTTAAAATAAGGCTTAAAAACGTTAAAGTAAAAAAAATGCTGGTTTTTATTAGCATTTTTATACTGTTTGAAAAAAAAAACTAATAAAAAAAGAATTAACTAATAATATATTAATAAATAATTATATATTATTTCTTTTTTATTAGTTTTTTTTTTCAAACAGTATAAAAATGCAAATAAAAGTCAGTAATTTTTTTGCTCTAACGTTTTTAAGCCTCATTTTAAACATGAAGTTTTGATAAACAAAGATAAAAACCAACTTTTCAACTTTTCGCTTTAACGACCTTGTCACAATTTTCCACGCAGAGATTTAAAGTAATTCAAAAATGTTTTATGTTAAAAGAAAATCTCCGCGCGAAAGAGCAAATCATCTATTCATCTATCTATACATAATAATAAATTTTTTGTGACGTTCTTTATGATAAAAACATTACTTTTAAGAATTGCTAAAAAAAATGCTAAGCTAGAAAAAAAGTAATTAATCAACCAAAAAAAAACGAGTCGCGAAAAGATTTTTTTTAAGAGAAAACTAATCACAAAAGCGTGTGTTGCAATCGCGATCGCGATACGCTTAATACGAGCCCTGTAAGACTTTTTTATAAGTTCTAAACTATTTAAATCTATTACTTAATAACTTTTTTTTAACGACGTCTTTCAACCAAATGCTGTTATACTGTTTTTGCAAAACTAATTAAAAAAACTTGATCAAAACTTAACTATTTAATCACGACTTTTTTTACTTGAAAATCGAAGTAGATATTCTTAAGTTGTTGTGACGTACTAACGTGATTTTTAACGACTAACAATCGAGTTTCAATGGTGAAAAAATAAAATCAAAATGGAGTTGTTTTTTAGTGATTTCGGCAATTGCTTTTTGTTAGCATGTATTTATTATTACAGTTTAGTGAAAAAGAAAAAAAACTTACATATTTTTTTTTTATGCTCTTTCATATGTGATCATATGTTAGGAGCACTTAGGGATCCCTTTAAGGGGGAAGGCACAGTAAAAAAAATTTATTTTCGCAGGTTTTGCGCTGTGTTCTCCTTTGTAAAAGCTGGGCGTCTGGCAACCTTATGTTGAGATAATGTTCTTAACTACACACAATTACAAATAATAATAAAATAAGAACTTCAATCTCTGAAGTTAAAGATATATTTCTTGCTCATAAAAATCATTTTAAAAATAGTTAATGTTATTTTGTTAAGAATAATGTTTTTAACTCTTGTTTGCAGATTTTAACTGATTTCATACTAAGAAGAATGTTTACAAAACAATTCTGTAAAAATACTGTTAACAAGATTTTTACTAAATTACTTAAAACAAGTTTTTTCTAAATATACATTTAGTTTTAATAATCCTATTATAAAAAATAAAAGTGCAAACGCAAACAATTAGTAATTTTAAATTTATTCATAAACCATTCTTTTATTTATTTGCAATTGCAGCAAAACTTACAAAATAAATAAAAAGATTTGAAGAAAAATAAAACAAATTGACTACATGCAGTTGAAAGAAAAAATGTTCTTAGTTAAATACTGAAATTATTGTATATTATAATAATATCATTAAAATAATATATTAAATATTTTTATTAAAATAATAATAAAATAAAAACTTCAATTATTTATGAAAAGATTTTCACCATTGGTAAAATGAAAGAAATTTAAATAAGTGAAGCGAAAAACTTAATAGATGTAGTTTACACCACGAATAATATATTTGTCAACAAAGCAAATTAATCGGTTCAGGCATTTGCAAAAAATTACTGGTTTCTATTAACTTAAAATAATTTTTAGATAAAAAGTTTAATAATAATAAATTTAGTATATATTCACATATATTTTAAGTAGCGGAATTAATAATATAAAATTTTAAATAAATTATTATTTTTTATTTATTAAAATATTGCCAAAAAATTAAATTAATGCAACGTTTTAAAAACAAAAATAAAAACCAGGAAATAAAAAATAATACTAAATTCAAAAAAAATTTAAATAACAACTATTGACAAAAAAAGGATTTAAAAAAAAATTGATTTAAACTTTTTGCTTTAACGAACCACTAACAATTAAAGTCATAAACAATAATATCATAACTATTTATACGCTTTTTCAAAAATTAAATGATTTTATGAAATTTTAGAATATATATTTTTCCAAATAACATCCTGACTATTAGTAAAACCTTGTTTTGGCAAGAATTTATTTTGGGAGGTCAAAATAGTCATTAAGAGTTTTAGTCATTTCAGGCAGTCATTGACCATTGACCATCCATTATTTTCACGTTGTTCCATCTTTAATTTATGGGAAAGTTATTATTACCTCAACTTTTCTTCTATTGAATCTTGAATCTTATGGCTATACTTTTCCTACCATTCTAGTTAAACAGGTTAGACCATTGTTAGACATTCAAATCACTCCAGCTTCCATTGCCAAAGTCATAACTCAATTAACCTCTTTTACGGCTTATTGTCCAGACAACATTCCTGTCATATTCTTACAAAAGATTATCAAACTATTTCTTTCTAACCCCTTTATTAAAGTCATGCTTGAAGGCCAACACTTTACTTCAATTCCAGTAACCTCTGGAATAACTTCTATCCTTGGTCCTGTTTTGTTTCTTATCAACATTAATGATCTTCCTGACAACTATACATCTAAACTGGCTCTATTTACCGATCACTCAACTTTATACTCCTGTCTTGACAAACAGTCTTTTCTTTCCAATTGCTTAGAACAGACAGCTGATCCTGAATCTGATCTCACTTCTGTAACAGATTAGAGCTTGCAGTGGCTTCTAAATTTTATCTTTATTGATGAATGGCAACCCTCTCATTGAGTCTTCTTCTTTACCTTTCCAACTGCTAAAGTCTCTTCTCTTTATCATGCTTATCATTATCTTACTCCTGATTCCATCCTCTACCTCTAAAAATCTCTTATTCATCCCTGTATGAAACACTGTTATCATATTTGGGCTGGTTTTTTTAATGATGTTCTTTCGATTTTAGACAAAATCCAAAAACGCACTGTTAATGTAGTTGGATCTGCTAGGCTTGAGCTTCTCTCCAATAATTGTAAAGTTGCATCTCTTTTGTTTTTCATTCTCATTTCATTTTTACAAATACTATTATGGTTGCTGCTCATAGGAGCTAGCATCTTTAGTTCCATCGACTAAAACTAATTCTTGTTTGACTTTTTTGGCAAAAGCCACATCTTTTTATTCTCCCTGTCCCTGCATGCTCTAAAAACATTTATTTGTTTTGCTTTTTTACTTGCAACTAACCCAATTAAACTTTCTCTCATCTTTATGTTTTCCTGACTTATACAACCTACAACTTTTTTAACCTTCTGTCAACTGTTTCCTTGCTCTTTTACTATATTCTTTGTTTTCTAGTAACTCTTAACAGTGGTTGCTTAAAGCCTTGTTGTAAGTGAATAAGGTATATAAGGAAAAAAAACAACAGTTGTTATGACAACATAGTAGTGATATTATATGATATAGAAATATATCTTACAATATCAAGGTAACTATTTAGAATTTTTACTTTTTTCAACTGAATATCAACAACAACAACAACAACAACAACAACAACAACAACAACAACAACAACAAAAAAGACTATTTAAAAAAAAAAAGTGTAAACTAATAAATAGTATGATTAAGGTTTAAAAAACTTCATCAATTAATAAAAAAATCAACAATTTCAAAAAACTAGACTACAAAACAAAAATCAATAACTATTTAAAAAACTTTAAACAGACAATTTGTATACCTTTTCATGTTTTTGAAGTCTTGGATGCACAAACTTTCTATATAATATGCTTGACCCCTATTATTGACACATAAAACAATGTAAATGTGCTTATGTGCTCATAAAGACTAGGTTTTAGTTCAAACAAATTAGTAACAATAATAATAGTCAAAGATCTACTTTAGTTGCAGGAGACAGCAGCCAAATAATAAATACAATTTTGACTTCATAATATAAAGGCAACCTAAACAGTAAAATGAAAATTATTTTTGTAATTTATAATATAAAGGCAGCCTATACAATATAAAAATAAATATATACAATTGAAAGTATATTAAAAAATTACCATGATATAAAAACATCTGCAAATGTTTCAGCAGTTATAAAAAAAGCAAAAATTATCCAGTACATCATCCATTTAACCTTAAGAAAAAACAAAATATGCAATAAAAAAAGTAAAATTTATATTATTCTCAAATTTACAACACTTACATATTCTCTGACATCTTTATTTTTAACTGCTTTATATGAACGATACGCTGGGTATAAAGTTCCAAAAACCATCCTAAGAATAATTTTAAAATAAATCTCTTAAAAATGACAAAAAATAAAAACTGACCCCCAAAAATTTATCACAGTTATTTTTTTTTCTATTTATTATTAAAGTTTGAGAAGCAAAGTTGCTCGTCAAAACAAAAAAATTGCTCGTCAAAACAAAAAAATTGCTCCTTTGGTAATAGAAAATTGCTCCTCAAACTTTAATAATAATTAATTGAAAAATATTTGAAATAAAGAAAGTTAAAAATATAAAATTAACAACAAAATTATAATTTAAATATAATTCATTTTAATTTAGTCACAAACAATTTTTTTAAATTCTAAATAAAATAATAAAAAAAATAAATGACAATTTTCATTTTAATTTTAAATAAAGTAAAAACAAAAAAACAAATGTTTTATCTATTTTCTAAATAAAATAATTAAAGTAAAAAAGGCAAAAACAAAATTCATTTATATTTTATTTTTAACGAACATCTTTTAATATAATATTTTTTAAAAAAGGCAAAGTTTTATTTTAATTCTAATTAAAATAGTTTATTTACATTCTAAATAAAATAATTAAAATAAATACAGCAAAACTAATGTTAATTTAAATTCTAAACAAAATAATTCAAATAATAAAATTCTTTATTTATACTCAAGATAAAACATTTTAAAAGAAATACTTCAAAAAGGTTTATTTAAATTTTAAAAAAACAAATTAAAAAAAAAAAAAAAAACGGGCAAAACAAACAATTAATTAACTTATTTTAATTTGAAAATTTATTTAAAACAAATTAAGTTAAAACGGCAACAGCAATTTTATTATGTAAGGTAAAAAAAAAAAAAATGCATTTTAAAATTTAGTATAGTTAAATAAAAAATTGATAGTCTAAAAAATGATTTGATAGTATGGTTTTTAACTTTTTTATTTCAGCCAATCAATGTTGATCAGCAACCATTAAATAATAATTTCAAGCGCTGATATATAATACATAATATATATATATATATATATATATATATATATATATATATATATATATATATATATATATATAAATATATATATATGTATATGTATATATATATATATATATATATATATATATATATATATACATACATATATATATATATATATATATATATATATATATATATATATATATATATATATATATATATATATAAGATAATGACTATTTTTTTATGTGATTTTTGATCTATTAAGATAATGACTATTTTTTTATGTGATTTGGTTCAACACCACTTCACTCTATCCTCTTTCTTTTTGTTCTATATCACTCTCCTTCATCTCAAGACTGTACTCTTTTTGATGTTATTTCTGATCAAATTAACCAGTATATTTCTTACTGATGACTTTAATGCTTATCACACTGACTAACTCTGCAGACATTAAAGCCCACAATTTTTGCCTTTCTCAATCTCTAACACAAATTTTCAACTTTCAAACTCACTTTCTAGACAATCCTAATCACTTACCTTCTCTACTCGACTTGTCTTGTTTCTGATTTTAGTCAGTGCTCCTCCACACTCATCTTTAGGTGCTTCTGATCACAATTTGATCTCTTTAAAACTATTATCTCATTCTTCTTCATCATCAAAATCCTCCTATTATCCTACCTCTTACAATAACCATAAAACTGACTAAGACTCTTTCCATTATTTTCTTTGTGATGCTGCTTGGGTAGAAATCTTTCAACTTTTGCTGACAGATAAGTACATCTTTGTAACTTATGTAACTTTTTGGATATAGGCTATCATGGAATCTTTTATTCCCTTTCGATGAGTCCAAGTCAAGCCTCACTCTTTCACATGGTTTTCTTCTCATTGTGCTGCTGCAACTTCCAATCATAACCATAACCTCCATATCTATCATTATAACAATTCTCCAAAAAAAAACATCTGTTTACTATTGCTAGAAACCATTGTAAAAATGTTTTGCCTAACACCAAAGCCTGCTACTCTCAGGTCACAGAATCTTGTATTTCAAAATTAAGCTCCCAAGACTTCTGGAGAATCTTAACAGTGTCCATAATAAGGGAAAATCTGTTATTCCACCTCTCTTTAGATTTTGTTACCTCACCTGAGAGTTTTATGACATCAAAATCATGACATGACATGCTAATCTGCTATTGTATGTACTAATGACATGTTAATGTGCTGAGTTGTTTTTTATTTAAAACAATATGTGTATAAATAAAACCAAGCATTAACTTTAATTTTAATAAACTTAAATATATTTTTTAAATCAAAATTAAATTACATATTTTTTAAATCGAAATTAAAATTACATATTTTTTCATCAGAATAAAATTATATATTTTTATTAAATAGTTTTAAATTAAATCATATAATTTTTCATCAGAATTAAATTATATTATTATGATCTTTGCTTCAAGCTTAAAGTATAAGTGTTTTTCAAGCAAAAAAATCAATCATTACAATAAAATTGAAACACTACATTTTTAATTTGATCTGAATTTTTTTAATTAGTAAATAGCGCTTATATCTAATATTTAATACTTTTACATAAATGTCATTGAAAAGTTAATGTGATTTCTTTCTGCTTTTTCATCTTTCTGCTTATTAAATAAATTAAAAGTTAAAAAATGATAAAAAGTCAATTAACTAAAATCGCCTACTGTTTACACAAAATCGCATAAGGCAAACGTAATATATATATGTGTATATATATATATATATATATATATATATATATATATTATATATATATATATATATATATATATATATATATATATATATATATATATATATATATATATATACTTACTAAAGCGTGTTTTGATAAGCATTTGCTCACTTTTTCTGCTTACCTTAAGCTATACCATTTTTTTCGAAAAAGAAGAAGAAAAAACGAAGAATGATGAATGAAATGATTGCTTCCCCATCCCAAAACCACAGTCAATGTAGCAGCACCCCACTGCGAGTCAGGCTATTTGTCAGTTGATGTATGTACTGAAGCCCCCAGCAGCAGGCTATTTCAGTATGACGTCAGATTGCTTACCTTAGTACGCAATACTATTTGTATATATATATATATATATATATATATATATATATATATATATATATATATATATATATATATATATATATATATATATATATATATATATATATATATATATATATATATATATATATATATATATATGAGGAGCACTGACTAAAATCAGAAACAAGACATAAGTTGAGTAAAAAAGGTGAATGATTAGGATTGTCTAGAAAGCGAGTTTCAAAATTGACAACTTGTGTTAGAGATTGAAAAGGCCAAAATTGTGTGTGTGTGTGTATATATATATATATATATATATATATATATATATATATATATATATATATATATATATATATATATATATATATATATATATATATATATATATATATATGTATATATATATATATATGTATATATATATATATATATATATATATATATATATATATATATATATATATATATATATATACCTATAGTTTAACGCCTAAATTTAAATTGTGGTATAAATATTTTTCAACTATTTTTATAAATTTTTTTGAATTTTTCTTTCTGAATAATTTAGTAACCAATTTTACAACTGTAAGTTGTTTTTGGTTATCAAAAAGTAGCAACATTTTTTCTGATTGAAATAAAATTTAAACCTTATAAATGATAAGTTTTTATTTTTTAGTATATTTACAATAAAATTAGTCAATTCTAAAAGGCAATGTCAATAAGACAGGAAACACGCATTAAGCTAATTGGACAGTTTAGTAATAATGTACAAACTAACCTTCAATGTGAAACAGAAACTTTGACTTATCTCATTTATAATATAAGAGATAAAAAATTATTAATTAGAGACACAACAATAGCAACAGGTACAGGAATTGTAAATATATTGGGAAAAAAAACATATCTTTCACATGTAGAAATCCCATGTAATCAACAAAAATAAAGGATTGTATACTGAACACTACAATTTATCAAGAAGCAAATCAAAAACTTAAGAAACTGATGAAATGATTGGAATCAGATAATTAATCTCATGTTTGACATTGCACTAGAGGAGGCGTTGAGCTTAATCAAAATTTAAGAAGATAAAAATTTCTTAATTGCACAACAGCAGAAGGATAGACAAGCTAAAATAGGTAAAGTTGATCTCGCTTTAAAAAAAGAAAGATCGGATCAAAAAACTGAGATTGAAATAGTTTGAAAAAGAGAAAAAGAATAAATAATCATTTATTCCAATAAACAGTGCTTTTAGCAATGAAGGAAGCATGGGATCTGACACATGGAAAGTGAAACATCTATGAGAAAATAAACCAGAAAAACTTATTTAGAAAATTAAGTAACTTTAGCAGGCCTTGTTTTAATGCGTCGAGCGATTTTTGCATGCCTTAGGCGATTTTACATAAGCAGTAGGCAATTTTGGTTAAGGAATTTTTTATCATTTTTTAACTTTTAAATAAGTCAATAAGCAATAAGATAAAAGAAGTAATTAAATTTATAAAAAGCCACTTTAACTTTTAAATGACGATTATATAAAAATATTTGTTACAAAAGTTTCGAAGACAATTATGTTCAATATAAGTGCTATTTATTAATTAAAAAAATTCAGATAAAATTAAAAATTTGTTTTTATTGTATTTTTATTTTATTGTAGTAATTAGTTTTTTCACTTGGAAAACACTAATACTTAAAGCTTGAAGCAAAGATCATAATAATATAACTTAACTCTAATAAAAAAATATATGATTTAATTTAAAACTATTTAATAAAAATATATAATTTAATTGTGATTTTAAAAATATATATGTATATATATATATATATATATATATATATATATATATATATATATATATATATATATATATATATATATATATATATATATACATATATATATATAGCAGCCGTGGCGCAGTGGTAGCGCACTTGCCTCAGAAACGTAAGATCCGTGGTTCAAACCCACCTCTGGGCAAGTTTTGCGACATCGGTTAGGAAGGAGGCGTGAACTTCCTATTTAATGCTCTTCCGCGGTGCTCTGTGATAAGACCGTAAGGACTTCTTGGGGCACCTAAATCAACATTAAAAAAAAAAAAAAAAAAAAATATATATATATATCATTTAATTTTGATTTAAAAAATATATATAAGTTTATTAAAATTAAAGTTAATGCTTGGATTTAACTTAACTGTCAAATTTATTTAAAAATATTACTAAATATTATTTTATTTGTTCTTAAAAAATATATATTCATTTTTATTGCAATTGTTTTTTCTGATTTCTTTACTAAACATTTTTTTATTACTTAAAATTAAATTTTAAATAAATGAATCAAAAATTTGCACAAAATGTAAGTTAAACTTTTTTTTTTACAACGCAAGTCAACGCACAGCGATTATCATAAATAGTATATACAGCAATATAATTTTAATAAATGATGTTTGGAAAAATATTCTTTGCTTCCGCAACAAAATTATTCATAAAATAATAAACTTTTTATAAATAATGTAAAAATATGTAATTTTTTTATTTGTTATTCATTAATTTTTTTTAAATAAAAAATCATTTGTAGTTGCAAAGCTGCAATTAAAAATTTAAGAATTCATTTAAAATTTTTAATCATTTAAAAATTTAAATTAATCATTTAAATAGTTTAAAAATTCAACATATTTTAATTCGTTTATACAAATGTTGAGAAAAGAAATAAATTTGTTAATATCAAACATTTTTAAAAATGTGATATTAAATTTAATTATTTATAATTAAAAAAAGTAAAAGAAAATAAACATTTCTTACTAGTAATAATAAAAAAGAAGTTAAATAAAACTCAACTTCTTTTGCGGTAATTATTATTATTGCAGTAATTTAAAAAAGTTAATGTCTTTAAAAAATAAAAAAATAGAGAATTTTAAAAATGTAAAATTCACATTAGGCTATTGCGTTAAGCATT
>NC_061158.1:39569180-39599180 GCF_022113875.1 Hydra vulgaris | reverse complement strand
AACAAAAGCCTTTAATGTTAAAATACTACCAGCCTAAACCCAAACCCTCTATCAAAGAACTGAAGCACTAAATCTCTTTGTACTTATATGTAAATATATTTTTTATTTTCGGTTTTTCTTCTTTTATTATATTTATATTAAAAATTAGAAAAACACTAAAATTTGCATAAAGCAATCCAAAAATATTTTTTGATACCAAACCTGAACTTTGTTAAAACACAAAACTTGACACAAATAGAGAATAAGAATAAGAAGAATAAAAGAAACTTTATAATGTAGCTAAAATAAAGAAACCTTATAAAGTAGTTATAATAAAATGTTGAATATCAAAGTTTTAAATGTAAATCAGAAAAATTCATTTTTACATAAAACTTACAAATTTTTTTTAATTATACGTTATATTTATAACATAGCATCTATGTTGGGTGTATACACTTTTACCCAACATAGATGCTATTATATAACATATAGAATAATATAACCTCATTATCTTATATGCTAGTTTAAAACTTTAATATAACTAATTAAGGAATGTAAGTAATTAGTATAGTTCACATAGAATCTTGTATTTTACAAAAATGAAAATGAAAATTATTAATCAAGTGTTTTTTTTTTAATACTTATAACAAGTGAAAATAAAAAGCAATAAAAGAGAGAAAGATAACAAAAAAGATATAATTAATATATAATAAAGGTAAATAAACTTACATAATAACTTTAGATAACAAAGCAGAAACCATTGTCTCTATGCTATTATGTGAAAGATATGTATATATAAAATAGATAAACATTAAAGAAATAAAAACTGCTGTTTTAATCTTTAATTTCAAAATATGACAAGTACAAATTATATTAAAATTAATAAAATTTAAATCATACAAAAAGTAAACAAAACAATAATCAAAACTTGAAAATTAAAAAGCGCTTTAAAATAAAATCACTCTCCGTCGTAAGATTAAAAATCATTTAACTAAAATGAGTCAATAGTTATTATGTTCAGGAAATTGAGAATGTTATTAGTATTGAATAACATCGTTAAAGATGTATGAAGAGCTCTTATGAAAAAGACAGTGACTCACCGAGTTCTTTATACGACCCCAATAAAAATTCATTAGATTGCTTGGCTTTTAAATAAATAAAAATTAACTTGCTATTTTCTATTAGTTTCCGATAAACGGATCTCAATATTTTTTTGCGTAAAAAACATCGCTTTTATTTTTTTTGCGTAAAAAATAAAAGCAACGTTTCCAAGTAAAGCTGTATTAAAATTAAAAAAGTTTTAAAACAAAATAATTTGTACTTACATTCGTAACAACTTACACTAAGGAGCAATCAAAACTTGCAGTAGAACAATTCATAAAAGACAAAAATATCACTCAGTCAAGCTTCAGAGGCACACAACATACCAAAGACAACTCTTTGAAAGCGTGTGAAAAACAAAGTCCAATAACATGGTAGAGGTAAAATTACCGTGCTAAGTACAGCGTATGAATTTGTTCTTGTTTCAGTACATATTAGTTTAGCTGATTGAGGAATCAACAGAACGTTTGCAGATGTCTTCGCAATAGTTGGGGATAATTTGGTATCAACAAATCAAAGTTATCGGTTTCCACCAAACGGTATACCTGGACGAGAATGGTATCAAGAGTTCACCAAAAAATTCCCTTTAACATTTTTAAGTTTTGTTACGTAACGAAACCAGGTTATAATACGTGCAAAATGTCCGTTAATAATACGTGTCAAGACGTAATATTTTTACGTAAGACGTAATGGTTACTTAACCTTGCGATACATAAAATGTTAACGTGTGGTACCTTAATATTTTATAATTTTTTTGTTTTTTATATCTATAAGTATCCTCCTATATAAGTATATGAAAATATATATAAGTATATGTAAACACATATAAGCATATTTTAATATAAATATACATTTGAAGTGGAGTGTAATGGTAAATAAATATAACAACAATAAAAAAATATATATATTAACGCTTTAACCGCGGCAATCCACGATCGTGGCTTTTAAAACTGATCTTTAAAATTACGACCTTTATTGCAAAAAATTATTGCTTTTCTAAATATCATTCTTTATTTATACAATGAGGGCTTAAATTTTTTTTTTTTTTATATTATTTAAAATATAACGATATTTAATTTCCGATATTATTAAGTTTCGGAATATGAATTAAGTACCGGTTTACTTAAATTTTTCCCCCTATTTATAATTTTTATTTAATTTTTTAATAGAAAGGCTAAATTTTTGATAACACTTTTGACTGTAATGTAATTCTTGAACGTTAGCCTTGCAATTTTTTTAAATAACAGGAATCATTCTCTTTGAACTCTGCGAATAATTCCACGCAAACTTCTAAACTGAATAAAGCCTAAAAAAAACAGGTTGTCCAAAGGGTTGAGCAAACGAAGAAATGTTGCAGACCAGAAATATTGCTGTTTGTAGTTACTGAGACTAAACTAAACAAAAAAAGAAATAGAACTAGATTTACTAAATTAAACAACAAAGCTATAACAAGTGAAAAAAATATTTGTCAAGAATTTAACAAATATTTTGTTAATGTGGGCGCCTCTCTTGCATCTAACATTGTTCAGTTAACTAAAGTGTTTGATGAATACTTGGGAGAGAAAACTGCGACTAGCATATCTAATGAAAAAATAAAAATAAATACGAATTTAACAATGCGCTATTTGAACTAAAGCTTAACAAGTCATGTGGATATGACGACATTACCAGTAATGTAGCTATCTATGTCATGGATAGAGTAAGTAAACCATTATTTTATTTAATAGTATTTTCATTTGAGAATATTATATTTCCTGATAAATTAAAATCAGCCAAAACTCATCCAGTTTTTAAAAATGGTGATTGTTCTTTTGTTTGCAACTACCGTCCTATATCACTACTCCCTGTATTTTCAAAAATATTTAAAAAGGGTAATTTTTAATAGAATTTATGATTATATGACATTAAATACACTTTTATACAAAAATCAATTTGGATTTCAGAGATATTGCTCAACTGAACATGCTATTATTGAACTTTCCAATAAAATATCAATGTCCTTTGATAAAGGGGAACAAGTACAGGGAGTATTTATCGATCTCTCTAAGGCATTTGATACTGTTGATCATGGAATTTTACTTTCAAAGCTAAAGCATTACGGCATTAAAGGCCTAACATATAAGTGGGTTAAGAGTTATCTTTTTAATAGAAAACAGTTTGTTGTCCTGGAGAAGTCAGGAACTCTTGATATTGTTTGCGGAGTCCCACAGGGATCAATTTTAGGACCTTTATTATTTTTAATATATATCAATATATATTAAAAATATATGTGTTTAAAATAGTGTTTAAAAATATATGTGTTTAAAAATATATGTGATTAAAATAGTGTTTTCTGATATTTTTAAATCAGCATTTTCACAAAAATACAATCTTCGTTCAAATAACAACCATATATGGTTGTTATTATGCTCAAGTGATAGTTATGCATAACTATCACTTGAGCATAATAAAATCGCAAGTGTCGAAATTCTCAATTATAAGCGAAGGTCCGTCATTATAGAATCAATTAAAAAATAACAATATAAAAAATTTGAAAAGCACTATCTCTTTTAAACGACAAATGAAACTGCATCTCCTAAATTTCTGACATATATGTAAGAATGTTTGTATATGTGTGTGTTTTTATGGGTATATGTATATATGTGTATATATGTATATAAGTTTTTCTGTACTCTTCACGTAGTATTTAACAGATAAAATATTTGTTGTAAATTTTCTAAAGCTAAGAGGGCTTTAAATGATATTGTAAAGGAGCTCTATGAAAAGATTGTGGTGACATCAGTCATCCTTATCTTCTTTGAGCCCCTGTCTGCTTTATATATATTCTTTGTGTAATGTAAAAGTTTCATTGTAATTTTATTATTTTATTTTTATATAAACAGCAAAAGATATAAAAAAAAAAAAAAAAAAAAAAAGAAAAAAAAATTATTTATTGTGATTCATTCTGTAAAAAAGTGCACACGTACTTCATGTAAGCCCCCCAAAAAAAAGTTTTTTTACGTTGGGGGGCTTCAATGAAAAAAATTTGAGACAATTTAAATACTTCACAATTACACGTAACATTATGTTCCAATTAATTTTTTTAAAGTTTAAAAAATGTACTCTTGAGTCCTTAATACAAGATGGGGGGGGGTAAGGAGTTTATTAATTTTTGGAAAATTTAAGCTTCACCCACCTTAAGCTTCTTAAGAACCCCCCCCCCCCTCCTTCTTACACGCACACACGCACGTTTATTAATTTTTACTTGCTATCAACAGAAAAATTAAATTTCAAGACTAAAAAAGAAATTTCTGTATATCTCGATCTTAAAAAATTAGAAAATCATTATTTTAGTCACCAAAAAAATTTCAGTGTAAACAGGCTTATCGACATAGTAATTTTCTCACCAAAGTATAAAACTTATATCAGCGTAATAAATCCTTGAAATTATGAAAAGACAGCTGTTAGAAAATGCGCATTTGACCACAAGCAAAGCTAGATTTAAATAATTTTAAAACTTTTTTTTATATTTAAATAATTTGTTTATTTAAATTGATTTATATTTGTTATTTTGATTAAAATAATTTTAAAACATTCAAATATTAGTCCGATCTATAAAAAAAAGGGAGACAAACTACTTCCTGAAAACAATCGCCCTATTTCACTTACCTCTGTTGCGTGCAAAATATTTGAAAAAGTTGTAAAGAATAAAATTTTGAAGCATATCAATGATAACAATCTGCTCTCTACAAATCAACATAGCTTTCTTCATCATAAGTCTTTTATAACCAATCTAATAGAGACTTTTGATATTATTTCGTCTTCCCTAGCATCGCATCAGTTTATAGATGTAATCTACCTCGACTTTGCTAAAGCTTTTGATTCCGTACCTCACACCAGACTCATGTTAAAATTAAAATCATTTGGAATAAACGGCAAACTACTACAATGGATTAATTCCTTCTTAATAGGCAGAAAGCAACGCGTTACAATTAACAATACTAGCTCTGACTGGGTTGATGTTCTTAGTGGTGTTCCTCAAGGTTCTGTTCTCGGCCCGCTCCTCTTTATTCTTTTTACAAACGATCTTGCCCAACTTACAGAAACTTCTGAAGTATTTGCAGGCGATACTAAACTTTTTTCCAAAACTTCATCGCAGACTAATTTCGTTGATCTGCAGGACCGTCTACGCTTAATATACGAGTGGTCAAACACTTGGTTACTTAAATTAAACATTTCAAAATGCTGTGTTATTCATTATGGTAAAACCAATCCTATGTATAGCTACTTTTTGCAAAATAACCAAGGTATAAATGAAAGCCTAAGAAGCTCTATTAAAGAGCGCGATTTAGGAGTCATTTTTACATCTAACCTCAAGTGGAATACACATATTCAATCAGTTGTCTCCAAATTTTTACAAATTCTTGGTATGCTAAAAAGTACATTCACCATCATTGATGAAAAAATGGCTCTCAAATTGTATAAAGTGTTTATAAGACTACACCTTGAATAGCAGTGTCTGTTTGGGCCCCGTATTTAAAAACTGACGTAGCTTTGGTTGAATCTGTTCAACGTAAAGCAATAAAATGGGCTTTAAACTTGAGAAATCTTCAATACTATAAAAGACTTAAAAGAATAAATTTACCATCACTCGAGTTTCGGCGCCTACGATGCGATCTAATACAAATTTTTAAACTAAGATATCGATTTGAATTGATAAATTATAAAATATCGATAAAGAATTGTTACCTTATATTGTCTGTGATATAACTAATAAAGACTGTATGATGAGGAAATGTGAAAAATGCCTGCATTGGTTGAAAAAAATTTATGATATACTTGGAGAATTTGAAGATGATGATGAGATTGAATTTGATCAATGGACATCAACAGATAGGTCAAACTTGACACATAATAAAGAGCCAGTGTTTCAATACATTGAACTAGTTTGTAGAAAACTGGAAAAACTTGCACCACATTCGTATTTAGCAAAGTGTCAAGCATTATACCTGAGATCAAAAAAGGAAGATATGAATGAGGTAACAGCATTATTTCTGGGTGATTTTTCAGAAAACTATAAATTTGTAGTTCAGGATGAAGTGCAAAGCTTTCATTGGACAAATTTACTATGTACACTTCATCCAGTGATTATTTATTTCAAAAATAAAAAGGCATTCTCAAGCACAGTTCCTATTGTATTATTTCGGATGATATGATCCATAATGTGAACATGGTTTATAAAATTATTGAGGTTGTTTGCAATGATATAAAAACAAATTTGCCTCAAATAAAAAATATTGAATACTTTTCAGATGGGTGTGCAGGTCAATATAAGAATTGCAAAGGTATGTTAAATCTTTGTTTCCATTGTGAAGATTTTGGTTTTACTGCTTTTAATGGAACTTTTTTGCAACTAGTCACGGTAAGCAACCTTGTGATGGGATAAGTGGTAGAGTCAAACGTCTGGCAACACTAGCAAGTTTGCAAAGAGATATGGATAATCATATTTTATCTCCACAAACAATGTATAAATATTGCAATGAAAACATTAAAGGCATAAATTTCATATATACTTCATCAGAAGATTTAACTTTGGTGAGAACCGCTCTTAAAGAACGATTGGATACTGCTAATACAATACCTGGAACACGTAGTTATCATCAGTTTGTACCACCATCATAAGGTAAATTATTATTTTTTAATTATAGCTTTTACCATATTTTAAAATACACGCATAACTTTTGTTGATAAGCTCAAATAGATAATAGATTTTTGCAGAATCATTATCAAAAATAATTTTATTTTATTTCCTCTGCATTTGCTATCTATGCATTTAATAAAACATGTTTGATAAGTAAAACGGAATAATTGCATATGTTACTATTTTGTTTAGGTAGGCACTAAGTTATGCAGTGTTGATGAAGAATTTGCTTTAATTCGTGACTTTGGAAATATCCAGATAACAACTGTAAACCTTGTACCAGGTGATTATGCCTTTGTTTCCTATGAGCAAAAGTGGTGGATAGGAGTCATTGAAGATATTAATTTAGAAGAAAAAGATGTGCTTGTAAAATTTATGTGTCTTAACGGTAATTTAAATGGCCACCAAAGGAAAGCCAATGCTGGATTCCTGATGTCCACATTATTTGCAAAGTTGAGGTACCGATAACAAAAACAGGACTTTGTTACTATTTAGCCAAAGAGGACTTAAAAAAAATTATTTTCCTAAGGAAGTAGAGATTTTTATATTTATGAGTCTATTATGTCTTATCCATTTTTTTTTTTTAATATTATGTTTTGTGAACCAACTTGTAAATAATGTGAATGTAAAGCATATATAAAATTACTAAAGTTTAGTTTTTAAAAAAAAAAAATTATATACGTTTAAATTTTGTTGTAAACATCATATGAAAATGAAAAAGATAATAAAGTCACTAAATATTTAGTTTCTAATTTGATTGATTGCTAAAAGGTGGGGTTATATTAAGTGTCTAATTTTAAAAATATTAAAAAATTTTGTGTCTATATCAAACATCAATAATTCCTCAAGTAAATATAAGGCCAAAACAAAATTGGTTCGAAAAGTAGGTGTTGATCTTATTTTCAAGAAAATCGAAATTAATTTTTTTTTATATTAGTGAGATTTTTTTTATAGCTATAATTGTCAATGCCCTTTTTTCTCGGCGTTATAAAGTGTATTTTATGTATCTTAAAATAAGCTACATTCCCTTGTTTTGACATATAAAAAACTATATTTTTCGGATTTAACAGGTTTTAAACTCTTTTGGTACAAAGTTTCAGAATTATGGCATCACTACAAGCACCATATTAAGGTGAAAGTAAACGGAATGATTTTCGGCACTTTTTCCCCCTCAGTTTTTAGTCAAAATCAAGGAAACTTCAAATTGCTGTAAATTATAAACGGTAAGGAATTTTATGAAAAAAAATTACAATCTTTCCTAACATATGTCTATAAACATTTGTGCCAAATTTCAAAAATTTTGGTGATATAGAGTGCAGATTTGTGTTTTTTTGTGTTTTTTGAGAAATTTTTACCCTACAATGCTTTCCGCAAAAAAAAAAAAAAAAAATTAATACGTTATTTTTTCAATTTTATTAACTCAAACCATTGAACGATAAAAAGTCAAATTTTTTAAATTTAATTTACAGAAAAATATTTAGTATTGTTAAAATAATACAATTTTTTACTATGTTTTGTTTTTATTCAAAAAACAATTAAAAACCACTGCTATTTTATGACTTTAAACTAAGTAATTTTAATGAAAAACACTGGGTAATTTGAGCATGCTCATATTTCACAAAAATGGCATCTTTAAATAAAGTCAAAAATAAATGTTTCTATGCATTATTTTTCAAACAAAAATGATTTTCTTTATTTTAGCATCAAAATATCGTGCCACAGAATTATTCACGCGTGATGATTATATTTTAACAAAGCAAAAAATTTAAAAGCGTTTTAATTAGATGATGTACGCTAATTACTGCATATAAGTTTACGCTAATTGTACTGATTTCATTTATCACCACATAAAGTCGATTCGAAAAATACAAAGCAACTTTAACTTCACTGCTTACCTCTAATAAATTTTTAAGTATGCTCATATTGCCAAGGTGCTCATATTACCCTAATCTACCCTATGTATATTTTACGGCTACAACTATATTAATAATAATAAATAATAATAATATTAAATATTAGTTTGGATTTGTAAATTAACCCCATCCCCACCTATTTTATTAACCCCAGTTAATTATATCTGAACTAAAAATCTCACCCATCCTTTCATTCCCACCCCCTTGTGTTGCGGACTCGAAAGTAAACAATTGAGACGCAACGTAAATACAACCAATTGAAACGTAACCTGACGTAAAAAAGTTCTGCATTTAAGATGTATTTTAATTGAAAATTTAAAATTTTTAAATTCTCAAAACTCAAAAATGTGGAGATGAAACAAGATAATTCTAACGTCGCGCAGTGTCTATGTAAATCTGAGGTGCTCAAGAAACCAAAGCAATAACATTATTCCAAAAAGACAAAGCAATTAAAGAAACGCAAGATTGACTTCAGTTAAAAATCCATGAAATATTTTTTCTTTAAAAAAATAAAAAAACTTGAAGCTAAACTGTTTACTCTTACCCCAGTTTACTCTTGTTTTATATACGTGTTATTTTAAACCAAATTATAATTTAGTTTATCAAAATATTATTTGGTTTAATACTTTGTGCGAGATTAACTATGTGAGTAAAATCCTAATCCATAATTCTTGTAAAAACTTTTAAATAGTACAAAGCGTGTCTTAAAAATAAAACTCTTGTCTTAAAAACTTGCAACTGACAAAACAAATTCAAGCAAGATTGCAATTTGAAAAGATTTTTTGGAAGTGCTACCACTTGCAGTACTTTTTTAAAATCACATTAGTAATAATGTTAAATGTTTTAGATTAGTAGCCTGCAAACAGATTTAAGTTAGATTGCAGTTTTGGATATTGACAAAACATATCAATAGAAAGTACTTGTTAAAAAAGCATTTGAAAAGTTTAACATCTGAAAAGTTATTTAGAAAAAATTTTTGTCCTCTAGATTAGCAGAATAATTAACAAGTAAAGAAGTTGTCTTGTTTGAGCTTTTGAATAATAATCCTTTTAATTGATTCGTAGGAAATAAATTTTTTTAACAAACATTTTCTTGTTGTATTGGTTCTATAAAAGGTGTCTTTGATTGTTATTTTTGAGTTGCTTTGTTTCTGCTTTTATTGCAACAGTGCAGTATTTTTGAGGATATAAGAATTCATTTTACAACATTTATGGAGAATGTTTTGAAATATATTTTTCCCAGTGGGCACCGGGGTAAAAAAAAGACGTCTTTTGAACGTTCAAAAGACGTCCAAAACATTCAAAAGACGTTCAAAAGACGTCAAAAACGTGTATAAAACGTTTAAAAAACTTCTTATTCACGTTTGTGCCCACTGGGTTAGTTTATAGTTTTTTAACATATAAGAACAAAATTACCTTTTAGGTTTAAGTTTCCTTTCATTCAGTTTAAATAGATTTATCAATAAAAATTTTTATCGGTTGCTTAATAAGAAAATGATTTTGAGTGGTGTAATCCAATCAATGAATATACATACATATAATATATATATATATATATATATATATATATATATATATATATATATATATATATATATATATATATATATATATATATATATATATATATATATATATATATATATATACATACATATATATATATATATATATATATATATATATATATATATATATATATATATATATATATATATATATATATATATATATATGTATGTATATACGTTTATGTATGTATATATACGTTTATGTTATTTTTTATGTTATGCTTCTTCCTAATAACACAACTAATTATATTGAAAAATATAATAAGTAATGAATGAAACAGTTATGAGTATCCCATGAAATTATTAAAAAAAAAAAGGTTTCTTGATGACAAGACTTCACACAGTTTTCTGCGAGTTTCCCTTGACTACATACCTAAAAGTTTATTTTTTCCTTTTTTAAGACTTATTTTGTCTTTTCAAAATATAAACTGTAAAACTATTTTAGTCTACTTTATTACATTGTACATCAAATACATCTTATATTATTTCAGTTATTTTTGAAGCATTTTGATTGTATTTGCAATAAAAGTATATATTGTTAAAACTATTTGTAATAAAAGTATGTATGTTAAAACTATTTAGTTGTAAAAAATACGTGGAAAAAAAATAATATCAATTTAAGTCTTGACGGGTGTATGGAAATCACACAATTTTAACTAAAAAACGTAAACGGAAAAAAAACTCAACATAAAATTTTTTAAATTAATAATTAGCATTAATTGATCAATTGAATCTAATTAAAAAAATGGTTATGGCAGTAGTTTAATGCTTCATCGCGTTATGAGACGTTTATTAGATGAAAATATGGTTCAAGGTTAAAAATATTTCAAAATTAAAACTAATTCAACGTTAAAAATATTTCAAATAAGTCAAAAGTCGAAATAGAGTTTGGGGGGAAATTCTAACGACGAAAAAGCTAAAAAAAATATGTATTAAGTATTCAAAGTATCTAATATCCAAAGGTAGCTTAGCAACAAATTATGCATTTTCTTAACAATTTTTAATGCTATCCTCAAACCTACAACATTATTAAAGAATTTTGATTAAACTCTAAAAAATTGTTTATACATTATTTAACTCTCAATGGCCGTGGAAGTTTCTTCAGTGGATGAGTTATTTCTTATTAACATTGTTATTTTTTAATTTTTACTTTCATTGCTGTTTTGAATCTCTTATAACTCCAAAGCTCATAAACACAAATCTTGACGGCCGTTACTGCTAGATATGATCTCGGTACTTCTCGCTTACAATCTCGGTAGTTCTTGCTTGCAAAGCCAGCTTTATACTGTACCATTACATTAATTCATGACTCGTGTATCCAAAACTCTAATTTCTCAAATTATTTTTTTTTATTGTTTTAATTTTTTTGATATATAATTATTTTATAAACGTTATGAAATTTCCGTAAAATTTCCGGAACTTTGTTGCAAATCACAAAATAATAGAAGAAATATCATAAAATATTTTAGATCAAAAAGTATTATTGACAAAAGTGTAATCTGAAAAAAACATCTTAATTAGAAATTAAAATTAAAAAAATTATTATTCAATTTTACAATGAAAACTTTTAATAATTCAAATTTACTTAATTTACTTTGTATTTCTTCTTTATTGATTTTTGTCTTAATTAGACAAATATTAGCGCAACGCACAAATTGAAAAGCTTTAACAAACAAAAACATGCAAATCGAATCATATCCCACGTAGGCCGTTTTACCACTACCAGGCTGTTTTACACTATTACACAACTGCTATTTTAAATATATTTTTATGTTAATTTATATTAACTAAATATTTATCATCTACTAATTTTTATGTTTAAAGTCAAATTAAAATTTGACATTCTTAACTTTTTTCTTTAATCCTCTTGATTATAAAATTTATTAAACACATTTTCGTTCAAATTTTTTTTTACAATTTAAAAATAATTTTGATAAAATTTAACTACCGTTGTTTTGTTGTTTTAAAAGTTTTACATTATATAAACAAATATTTTTTCTAACTCCCGGTAATAAAATTTCAGTTTGTTTGTTTTTTATGTTAATTATAGTTTATAAGTTAAAAATAATATGCTGTTATTATATAAACAAATATTTTTTTTAACATCCGGTAATGAAATTATTGATAAAAATAGTATGTTTTTATCGTATAAACAAATACTTTTTTCAACACCCGGTATAAACAGTTAACGGAGAAATCCTCTCGCTTTTTAATATTAATTTCGAAAATGAAAAAATTTGTCAGACAAATACAATATCTTTAGAAAATAAAAAAAAAACCTTTAATAAAAGATAAAATGATCTGTTGTTATGATAACCATAAAAAAAAAAAAATACTAACAAAAAGAGTTTTCACGCCGTCTAATATTGTAGGCGAAAATAAATCGGGTTGAAATTTTTATATAGCGTTTATAAAGAGTAGAAGAATGACTTAAATTTCTTAAATAAATATCATATCAAGTTTTCTAAGATCAAAGTCTAATGTTTAATAATTTAGAATTAAAACAGCAATAACAGCGGGGAAAAAACAAACGAAAAAAGCTATTCCACTTGAACGCTCGAAGCCATTTAATAAACATCTTCTTTCATTAGAAGTCATTTAATAAACATCTTGTTTCAGAAACGGTTCTTGAACATTATGCGATTAATGTTAGCACCTCAATTATATATAAAATGTCTAAAAAAAAAATTCTTCTGCAAATTGGAAAGATGTGTTAAAATCATAAAAATATCTTTAAGAAGATTCGAAATATTTGAAAACGATAACAAATTTTGAAAATTATTACTCAAATCTTGTCAGCCAATTTCAAACTCAAAACCCACTTAGAAAGTAATAAAAGAATTAACAGAAAAACAAAAATTTGTTTAAACTTCCTGCCAAATACTATTAAATTCAAAAATAAAATTATTTATGATTCTAGCAAAATTGCAAAAGGAATTCAATAAATTTTTTACAGAAATCAAACTTTTTTACAGAAATCAAACAGAATTCCAACTACTGGTACCTCATTAAAGATTTTTTAATCTCTATAGATGATTTCATTACTAAAATTAAATTATCAATCGAATCAACTCCCGAGTAGTTTGCTTTTGAATCTCTTTAAAAAATAAAGCTTCGACGAAATAAACAGTAACATAGGTTGGTACCGTCGACCATGAAAATTTACTGCAAAAGCTATGCTATGGCATAAATAACAATCTTTTAATTTAATATAAAAGTTATTTAACAATTAGAAAGCAATTTTTCCCCGATAAAGAACTTAAGCATATCTCTAACTGGTTTAAATAAAAATATGCAATAAGCTTGTTAATTTATTGCATTTAAATCAATAAATTAAATGTAAATAAAAAATCATTTAAATAAAAAAAAAAATGCTTAGGAAGTGCAAGTAAATTACGACTTTTTTTATTGATATCGATGCGTTTAGTATATTTAGAAAATCGTATTTCACATTCAAATCTGTTATTTAAAGATATGAATGTCATTAATCTAAATCAACTTAATGTTTATAAAGTTTTTTGTTCTCAACACAATCTAATTTTACAGATTTTTTTTACAAAAAAAATTAAACAAACATATTTTGCGGAATGATAATGTTTTCAATGAACCATTTTGTTATACAAAGTTTAATTTTGTATTCGATTTTGTATTTTTTATTCAAATTCAATTTTGTATTCGATATCGTGCACCTTATCTCTGCAATCTGTCAATTTCTTTAAACTTTTTAAAAATAAATTAAAAAAACATAGATTGTACCCGCACACATATGTTAGTAAAATGTTAGAACAACGTTGCGAGTTATTTTGACACAACAATGGTCGCCAACGTTGTTTTTATATCATTTTTATATTAGCATTGTATTTTACGTTTCGTTTAATAGTTATCGGAATTAAATTTTGTCATTATCTTTTAAAATGTTACAATGTTATATATATATATATATATATATATATATATATATATATATATATATATATATATATATATATATATATATATATATATATATATATATATATATATATATATATATATATATGTATATATATATATATATATATATATATATATATATATATATATATATATATATATAGGATAGAGTGGGACACCCTGATATATCTTTTTTATTTAATGATAGCATGTTTTAAAGTATGTATTTTCTTTTGGTTTTAGAGGAGTACTGCTATGGGGTCAAAGCGGGACAAGTGTGGATAAAGTGAGACAAGTGAGTGGGAGAAACGGGACATTCAAGGAAGAAGCGGGACTACATAAAAACTACTCTAAAACTAGTTAAACATTTATTTGAGTAAAGTTTGATTTCAAAGTTGAGATTAATTAAAAAAAAAAAAATAGTCAGTGCATCAATTATTTTTTCATCAAATTAAGATTACATATTAGGAACTAAACTTTCTTTGTGAAAAAAAGAAAATATTTATTTGACATTTAGTGTGTCAAAGTGAACTTTGACACATTAAATGTCAAATAAATTTAAAAAAAAATAAAAATGATGAAACTTAGATTTAAATTAGGTTTTCTTATTCTGGTATTTTTGGGAAGGTGACCTCATCGTCAAAACCTTTGTTTATTTCTTTCTGCACTATGCCTACTTAACAAGAATGGTGTTTTTACTACACGAAGAATATAACCACTGACACTAACATTTTAAATAACGCTAAAAGAAACGGTTTTCAATTCTTTTTCAAACTCTAGTGAGCAACAGTTAGCAGAAACATCGTTTGTTATTTTATTACATCTACATCAAGGTCGCTGCTTGATTGACGTAATATGCTTGTTCTTCACTTTCTTTGATTTTGGAAGCTTTTTTATCTTTTATTTACTTTTTTATCTTGTTTGTTTAATACTTCATCTTTTAATCTTAAAATTAATGCTTACACTTTAACTCATACACTTTTTACGTCCACGTCTAACAATCTTACGAGCAGGTGCCTGCAAAATATAAAACAATGTAACACAAGAAATTTATTTACTTAAATTTCATTATTTTATAAAGTTTATGTGTTAATTATAGAATTTAAAGAAAAACCTGAACTAAGAATATTTAGTTTAAATTAACTTTAGATAACCTCGTACAATCTCAAAAAAATACAGTGAAGTTTTCTTTTACTGCTTTATGTTGTACACCCAACCCTGAGATATCTGAAAGAATAACACTTGTATTTGATTTCTTGCATGAGCTTTTATTGCATGGCTTTTGAGACACATCTCCATCCGTAACAACTCATAGTAAAAAAATATTATTACCATATACATGTCTATCAATAAGCCATACCCTGCCACGCGAAATTCTGACATAATATTTGTTGGTTTGGAAGATTTTTCTCATGCTTACCAAATGAGACTGGCTATCTCATAAATTGTAATGGCTTGTCCTGGATTGCTAAGCATCCAGCTATTGGCAGTTGCATTAATATATTTTTGTTTGGGACAAAAACAGATCTATCTAAAGGTTGTGTCTCATGTGAAGTAAGTGGTGGCAAAGTCATCATACAAACATGGTTGTTTTTTGCATATTTAAATTATTGTAGCGAGTAATTGTAAGGTGTCTTTCATGATTATCTCTATAATCTATAATAATAAAAAAACTTTGTAATCGGCTGTTGGGCAGGCAAACTCAAAAAAATGTTTTAGGACATCTATAAATATTTCAGCATTCATCCATCCGGATTAATTAGTTAATCCAATAGAACAATATTATTTTTTTAAAATTTGTAAAGTGCGGTAGTGGTGTAGTGGAAGAGCGCTCGCTTCATAAACGAGTGGTTCCGAGTTCGATCCCCACCACGTCCCTGGTAGTACCGCGCTCAACTCGTTTCTCCGCGCAGCGGCCTTGTTCTTCAAGGTTCGTGTTTCGGAGTTATAGAGTTGAGAGAGGGTTGTAGCCACAAATAAGTAGCCTCCTCGTCTGTAGTGGCCTTCTCGGCCTTGAGGAGGTGAATTATAATGAAAAAAAAAAAAAATCAATATAATAACTTTGAAATTATGAACTAAAATACATATTGAAAAAATAAAATAAAAACGCGTAGCATCAAATTATAAGATATTAAATAACTAAGGTTAAATAAAGGCTTTAAAAGTAAGTTAGTAATTAATTATAATCAAAATTGAGTATGTGTTGTTTTGTGTAGTTTTGAAGTGGATTAGAAGAGACGTTTATGAAATGGATAGTCATTATATTACTTATTAGAATCGAGTTCCACAATCGTGGCCCTCGGCAATTCTCACAATCGTGACCCTCGGCAATCCTCACAATCGTGGCCCTCGGTAATTCTCACAATCGTGGTCCTCGGCAATTCTCACAATCGTGGCCCTCGGCAAGATATTGAGAAGTCAGCTTATTTTAAGAAAGTTTTAGGTATGAGAAAGTTGTTAATTGAGTAGTTAGTTGGTATTTGTTGTTTATAGAAATAAATTAATATTGGAAAGTGTAGGGTAGTAGTAGAGTCTTTAACTTAAACATAAAAAGTAGTATGTCAAGAATAGTTACTTCCAAGGCATTAAGATCTCCAAGTTCTCTTAGTAAAGGTTTGGCACTGGTATACCTGATTGCGTTTAATATTAAGCGACATGCAGTTTTTTGATTTTTGTAAATTGCATTTAATTTTGTTGGATAAATACTCCCCAGACTATGTTACAGTAATTGGTGCAGCTGTGAATAAAAGAGAAATAAATGTTTTTTAAACAAGTTGTATTAAGAAGATGCTTTGATTTATATATAATTCCAATATTTTTAGATATTTTCTTTTCCACATTTTTGATATGATTACTTCAGCTAACACCTTCATAACCTAAAAAGTTGATTGAGTATTCTCTCTTAAGTTTAATTTTGTCGATAAGCAGTTCAGTAAGTTTTAAACAGAAATTTCAAAACAGTTTTCTTGGAAAAGCAATAACAGGAGGTATTGCTACACCCGCTGCAAAAACAATTGAACACACTGTTACTAGTTCACCTCTTTAGATGTTATTTGCCCGACTTGATTTGTTTCCTTTGATGTAATGACACAAGGAGGTTTTTGCACAATAGTAAAACTTGTCTCAACAAGATTAAAAATTTTAATGATGTTGTTTTAGACTCTGAGATGATACTATTGATATCTTCTTTAACAAATTACCTTTTTGTAATTGTTTAAAGAAACTATCAATAGTATAACGATTGAATGCAAATGCTCTGGCAAGTGAATTTGCTTCTGGTTTTATATTACTTTATATATGTATATTATATAATGTAATAATATAATTAAGTTATTTAATTGTAAACGCTCATATAAGCTTGATATGGTCTAAATCAGTTGTAAAACATGTTGAATTTGTACTCAAGTACAAATAAATTTTTATCTAAGTACTTATTTAATGATTGTTAAATAAATAATGACTTTGTAAGTTCAAAAAAGTGTTATGTTACACAATAATTAGAAAATTTAAGTAACAGAAAGTCCGTCTAAACCTATACATTTATACTTTTAATTAAAAAATTTGAAAAAAAAGAAAAAGGTCTGGTAAACTTCCGTGTTCGTTATTGCGTGAACGTTCATGAACTATCAAAATAATGTATTTTTGTTCACACTTGCATTCGATTAGGTATACTCCGGGATAGCTATTTGATGGTAGCTTTGCTTTGTTGCGTGAAGTTAGCAAATATTTAAAATTTGCACTAGATTTAAAGACTGCCTTTTAACCTGTTTTCCTAAAGATTTTTTGAAGTTTTGGGTGATAATATTGGTATCCACGGTTGTGATATAGTTGTCATAAATATGGCATGGTTGCTTCGTTGTTAGATAAAACTATTTGATTATTTGAGTGTCGTTTTTTTTATAACAATATTTGCAAGGTTTTGTAATTTTTTTTTTCGTATCCATTTTTAGCAAACACGTTTATCAGGAAATAGATTTCTTTATCTAATTGAAAAAGCTCTATGAATAACTTCTTTAAATATTCCTTCTAAGATTTTTAGATCGTGGTTTGAATTGGGCTTAACCTGAATATTTATTATTGTTTTTTTTCGATGTATGTTTAAATCATAATTACCTTTTCGATTATTGGTTATTTGAATGTCTAAAAAATTTAATCTTTTGTTTTCATCTTCCAATTCAACTGTGTATTTGATGGCATAATGTTGACTGTTGAACTGATGGCATTATCTTTATTTGTAAATCTTGTGTAGCTATCATCTACGTACCTCAAAAACGATTTTATTTCTAACGGTGGATTAGAATAAAGCGCAATGTCGATTGCTTTATTTTCAAAAAATTGCAGGAAACCTTCCGCAAGTATTATCCTGAGTGAAAGTCTTATTGGACCTGAATCTACAAGCTCGTGAATTTCTTAATTCCATAAAAAATAATATTTATATTAAAACAATTCTATTAGTGATTTTATTTCTAAAACTCTTAGTTTTGTTAGTTTATTTAAAAAATTACAAAAAAAGCAAAAACAAATACGGCAAAATCGAAGAATCAATATATCTTTCTTCAAAAATGTATAAAACATAAATTAATACTAAAATCACATAACTAAAAGAACCAAGTAACCAAGTAAACGTAATTGATTGAACCAAGTAAGTATTACTGAGGGTATGCCACATTGAACTTTACCCTAAGAACTTTATACCAGCCCACAGTGGTTTAAAAAACTTGATTTTTATTAATTTTCACTATTATTATTTATTTTAAACACTACATTATCCAGGCTATACAAAAAGATATAGTTTTCATATTTTTTCTTGAAAGAAAAGTCAATAACCGTATCCAAGAGCGATTAAAAATCGATTCCAAAAATAAAACATTTATTCATTTGTGTATAAATTTAAAACTATATGTTTTGCCTCCATTGTGAGGCAGAACTGCACCCTCCCAAAAATTGTTGGGGGTACACTTTTCTCGATACATTTTTTTTACAATTGTCACTGCTCAGATTATTTGCTAATTTTGTTGCACGTTTGCTTACTGTGTAGGCATTCTTTGTACTTACAGTTTGAGTTTTCTTATTCGATACACTCTTAGCTTTATACTTTATTCAAAAACTCATTTATAAAAAATAAAAATAAAAATATGAAATCCAGTTTCTAACATCTCAAAACAAAACTATTTCTATTTAAGTGTGAAGATTGTAATTATTGTTATTCGTAGTTAACTAACTTTGATAAATATCAAAAGTATGCGGTTGTGCCTCCTGTGCGACTATACGGTTCTGCCCCAGAGGACATTTATAGAAAGAATACAGTTTCATAGCTTACTTATTAGTAAGGCTGTACCGGATTTAATTTTTCCAAATCTGGCCGGATTTGCCGGACTTGCCGGATTTCTGTTTACAGATCCGGCCGGAATCGGAGCCGGAGCTGGATTTCGAAGCAAAACTACAGGAGCCAAAATCCTGTACATCCTTACTTGGTGCTGAAAATGTTCAACAATGTTGACTATTCAGAATACCAATTAACAGTTGTTTTCTGTTAAACTTCATTTCTGTTGTTTAAAAGTTTTATAGCAATTTCTATAGAAATTAATAGACATTTTATATAAATTCTATAGAGTTTCTATTGGCCATATGTTTCAAAAAATTAAAAAAATTCTATAGAACTTTTTTTCGGAGATGTTGTTACTCCGCCACTGTAGTGAATCAGAGTGTCTATATATTTCTGATTCTTCCAGATATTGGCTTAGCTGAGTATCAATGCCTATTGGTAATTGTTGTTTATGTGCTGTGCCACAAGCGGGCGTAGACTGAGTAATTTCATCTATATATATTACCATTGTAATAATGATAATGTAAAAGAATTATCCAGCCGGGCTTGTTTTGCTGGATTTTCTTTAGTTTGGTCAATCTGCTGCTCAGCATGATCAGATTGACTTCAATCTTGCTTTTCCACCTGTCAGTGTTGCCTGTAATGAGAAGAGTTTAGTTTGAAGTTATGGATCAACCAGTGTCACCACTATATAAAAAAGTTTCTCCTCAGTGCCTTTGAAACGCTCATCCAATGACTTAATTAGGATTGCCTTCATAGTCTTTACACCTACATTATAGCAGAATATCGTGAATTTTTGTTGCGTTGTTGTTTGAAATTAGGCTTAGCTAATTAAATTGTAAAGAAATGTAAATACAGATACCAAAACAAACATGCAGTTCATAGACTATAAAGTTACTAAAAAATTGATTTGTAAAAATAAAATATTAAGTATATATGTTATCACGGGCAAGAAAGATGTAATAAATATCTGACCAAAATTCAGAAATCCGGCCAAAATTATGCCGGATTTGCTAACATTTTCCCAGAGCCGGATTTAGGCCGGATTTGTAAAAATGGCCGGATTTCGGCTGAAGCAGGAGCCGGAGCCGAAATTAGGTACAGCCCTACATATTAGGTTATGTTGGTATCAAAAATGGTTTTCAATTGATGAAATAATGCTGATAACTCATATCTTTAACTCTAAAATCAAACATTGCTTAACCCTCAAAAAAAAGGTCTGTAAAAATATGATGTAAATATAATATTTTTATCAAAATAAACATTATTATGCACAACTCCTCAGAAACATAACAGGCACTCTTTTTGACAGATGCAAAATGAAGAAAACTGTTTTACTAACGCGTGTTATATTTTTTGCCATATTTTTTTTTTAGTTGATTAAGGTGCCCCAAGAAGTCCTTACGGTCTTATCACAGAGCACCGCAGAAGAGCATTTAATAGGAAGTTTACGCCTCCTTCCCAACCGATGTTGCAAAACTTGCCTAGAGGTGGGGTTTGAACCACGGATCTTACGTTTCTGAGACAAGTGCGCTACCACTGCGCCACTGCTGCTTTAGATATTAGATATCATTTTTCAAAGGGAAATGTTAAAAAATGATTGTGCCTCCATTTGCGGTTATGCCCTTACTTCCCCTACTTATTTTATGTTATGAAAAATACTAGCGTCTATATTTTTGTTTTATTTTTATAAATATATGTTCAAAAATATTTTATTTTTTCTTTATACAATCGTACTTGCTACCTAAATTGTTAAAAAAGTTTATATATTCATTATTTTTATAAAATGTTCCATATATTTAACTAGATAAAAATACTTGGAAAAAATGCATATTTTAGTAAATTTAAAATCCATGTAAAATGCAAAGCCCGCTATTAAAACATTATATTTATTGTATATTTTGAACATCTATTATCACTTAATAGTTCCTAAAAATATCAGGTGCTGATAATTAAAATAAAGGAACTTATATTGGTTGCAAACTTTACCGTGACGCTATATTTGTGTTGCTTTTATACCACATTTTTAATCCATACCATCGTTATTCCGTATTATACGTATACTTTTTATATGATGATTTTTAATTTAATGTATATCTTTAGACTTTAATTTAATGTATATCTTTAGATTTTAATTTGATGTATATCTTTAGACTTGTATATCTTTAGATTGATTATTAAATTGAAAATTAGAATAGTAGCTTTTCATAAAAAAACAAATACAATTTAATTTTAGGAATTTTTGCTTCTGATTTTTATTATTTTTTATTCAAAAATATTGATGAAAAACTTGTGAGAAATAAAGGAAAATCATCATCTACAATTTTTAAGTAAAATATTTAGTTTTGACTAGATATGAAAATTTTTTTGTGAGGGAGAGTGGGAGCATTGCCCTTGGTCCCCCCTCCTTCGCTGCAACCCATAAATATATATATATATATATATATATATATATATATATATATATATATATATATATATATATATATATATATATATATATGTATATATATATATATATATATATATATATATATATATATATATATATATATATATATATATTATATATATATATATATATATATATATATATATATATATATAAATTTATATTAGGTTTATTCAAAAATAGGTCATATCAAAATTTTGATGAGAGCCTTAGCTTATGATCTGTCGTGACCCCAAAGTAGTACTTAAAATTTTTTACAAGTTTTTTTTGAGCATCGGAAAGGTCCCCACATAGGGAAAAGGGTCAATTTTTGCCCCTTTTTTAGGAGAATTTTTCCCCGCTTGTGGGACCCTTCAATCTCAATCAATTTAAAAAATAAATTATCCATTAACATGGTCATAAGTTCTAATACTTAAGTTTAAAGACCTCTTTTTTTTAATTCATATTTAGGTATTTGTTTATTTTCAACAAAAAGCGGGTTTTAATTATCAAAATATCTTATATTTTAGGGTTTTTTTAAATAATTTTATATTCAAAAAGATAATTTTTTTTGACAAAGTTTGTTTTATGTAAAAATACAAAAGATTTTAAATAAAGTAGAGAGAGAAAAATTGTTTTAAAATTTAAGTTTATGATTCATTTATCTAACATACAAATATTTAAAAATTTAATTTTAGATCAACATAAAATAATAATAATTTATAAGATGCCGCCCAAAAAGAAAATTAAAATAGTTGATGAAACTTTCCTTGTGGGAAAAATAAGTTATACTATTCCCAACAACAAGTTTGATACTACACATGAAAGGAAAGGAAAGGAAAGCAAGGTAGGGGGTTTAGATAAAAGATTTTAGTACTCAATAAAAAGAAAACATAAATCTAAATGTAATTATAGTAAGTTAGACAATGTATCTGATGCAGATTCTGAAACTTCATCAAATTCTCTTAATACCAATAAAAGTATTTCAAGTGATAGTGATTTTGAAATTGAGACACATATTGATTCTAGTTCTGTCAACCTACCTAAGGATATTTTGCATAGTACTGCTCACTCAGCAGTTGGAGAGGTATTAACTCCACATCAACACACAGCAATTCTTAGCAGTATTATAGACAATTCTGGACGATGCACATCTGATTTTGTATGCTTAAACTCATCTTCATACGGAGCAGCAGAGAACGCTGTGTTTATGTATGTAAATGAAATCAGAGATCATTTAAAAAGAATTTCTAAGAAATGCAACAGCGCCCTATGTTATTAACTGCATGTCGACGTCATATTTGTGAGCGTCATGTTTTTTTTTTTTTTTTTTTTAACATCTTCACTTCCAACAAAGCTGCAAGCAACCACTATAAGAGTTGGAAGTTACTGGAAGAGAAAAGACTAAATCTGTAGAGCAAGATAACGATTGACTGATGACTTAAAAGATTGCAAATTATATGAATCAGGAAAGCAAGATGAAGGAAGCGAATTCCAAAGAACTGATGTTCGAGGAAAAAAACTAGAAGAATAAGAGTTTTTGAAGCACTTAGGAACAGTCACAGAAAAAGGATGAGACTTAATTGAATGGCGAGTAACACGAGAATGAATTTTAGTAGATGGCACAAGGGACGCTAGCTCTTTAGAGCAGTGCCTATTATAGTATTTGTAGAAAAGAGAAAGAGAAGCAACATTACGACGATGTGATAAAGGTTGGAGATTGGCTGCCAGAGCAGGTCCAACTATGTTTACAATTCGTTTTTGCACCTTGTCTAAAAGAGAAAGAGCATCATTGGAAGATCCGCCCCAGATGTGGCAACAGTATTCCATACAGGGACGGATTTGAGATTTATAGAGATAGAGAATAGAATCTGGAGTAAGAAAGTGTCGAGCTCGATAAAGAGATGCAACCTTAGCAGATGCTAATTTTGCAATGGATTTGATATACGGTTTAAAAGAAAGATCAGAAGTAAGAGTTAATCCTAGAAGATGAATGGTAGATGACTCATCTAGTACATTACCATTCATAAATATAGGAAGATCTAAATTATTACGATAACGATTGGCCGAATAAAATTGAGTTTTATCTGAATTAAAGTTCACCAGCCACTGTGAGCCCCATGCTGTAGCAGAAGTGAGATCCTTTTCAAGCTCAGATACCCCCTCCAAGCAATCAGAGAGTGTAGGCTTCTTATCATGACAAGAGTAAATGGTAGTGTCGTCGGCGAATAATGCCACCTTAGATGTGAGAATATCTGGAAGATCGTTAATGTAAATTAAAAAGAGTATAGGGCCAAGGATTGAACCTTGAGGAACCCCTGAAGTTACAGGATGTGAAGAAGAGTGTTGTCCATCGAGGACAACTTTTATACTACGATTGGAAAGAAAGGACTCAATAATCTTAAAGACGTTACCAGCTACACCATAAGAAGAAAGCTTATGGAGAAGACCAGCATGCCAAACTTTATCAAAAGCTTTAGAAATGTCAAGTGCGATAGCCTTAACCTCTCCACCTCTATCTAATGCACGGTAAAACCTATCGGTTATTACTGTTAGCACATCAGCTGTAGAACGAGAAGACTGAAATCCATATTGATGATCAGAAAGTAAGTTATTTGATTCAAGATGAGAGATTAAGTGTTTGTTGATTAAAGATTCAAAAACCTTGCTTATGACAGGAAGAAGACTAATGGGACGGTAGTTAGATGAATCAGATCGCTCTCCGGAATTTTTGAAAATAGGGATAACAGATGCTGCTTTCCAGCATGATGGAAAACAAGACTCTGATAAGCACTTGTTAAATAGTTTAGAGAGTATGGATGAAAGCTCAGGAGAACACCTCTGCAAGACTACAACAGGAATGTTGTCAGGACCACAAGCTGTTGAAGAGTCTAAGCAGGAAATTACTTTAGATACAGAAGCTGAAGTGATGCGAATGTCAAGCAAGGGATCAACCTGTTTGACGGCTATGTCAGGTAAAACGCAACTAGTGGAATCAAGAGATGATATTGATGAAAAGTTCTTAGCAAACAATTCAGCTTTGTCTTTAGGTGAGGTGACAAAGTCTGAACCATACAAGAGAGAAGGAATAACAGATTTGCCCTTATTATTGATACTGTTAAAGATTCTCCAGAAGTCTCGAGAGCCTAATTTTTGTGATGAGATACGAGATTTAATGACCTGGGAATAGCGAGCTTTGGCGTCAGACAAAACCTTTTTACAATGGTTTCTGGCAATAGTGAACAGATGTCTGTTTTCTGGAGAATTGTTTTGCTGATAGATATGGAAGTAACGGTTTCGATTAGAAATTGCTGCAGCGCAATGTGAGGAAAACCAAGGAGAAGAGTGAGGCTTGACCTGGAATCGTCGAGAGGGAATAAAAGATTCCATGCCAGCCTGAATCCACGAAGTTATGTAAGAAGCACATTTGTCAGCAGGAAGACGAAAGATTTCTACCCAAGGGCCATCACGAAGAAAATCACGGAAAGAGTCCCAGTCAGCTTTAAGGTAGTTGTATGTGGTACAATGATAGGGGGATTCTGATGAAGTAGAAGAATTTGATAATAGTTTTAGAGAGATCAAACCGTGATCAGAAGTACCTAAGGGTGAATGTGGAGAAATTGAGCACTGACTAGGATCCAAAACAAGACATAAGTCGAGTAGAGAAGGTAAATGATTAGGGTTGTCTGGAAAACGAGTTGGAAAGTTGACTATTTGAGTTAGAGATTGAGAAAGGCAAAAGTTGAGGGCCTTAACGCCAGCAGAGTCACTGACACTAGAGCCAAGCCAATCGGTGTGATGGGCATTAAAGTCACCAACAACGACGATATTGGCCGATGGATAAAGAGAGAGGGCTTGGTCAATTTGATCAGAAATAACATCAAGAATAGTGCAATCTTGGGATGAAGGAGAGCGATATAGAACAAAGAGAAAGGCGATAGAGTGAAGTTGTGCTAAACGAAAGCAAATAAATGAATAGTCTGTAGATTCAAACCTAGTTTCACGACAAATGGGTGAGTTCTTACGAATGTAGATGCCCAGACCAAGCATGTGATTATTGGAGTCTTTACGAATTAAAGGAAGATAACCATCAACACTAAGATCACAAGATGGGACAGCCGAACTCAAATTAGTCTCACAAAGAGCAAGTAGGTCTGGTGAACTTTGCAAGAGATAAGACTCAACAGAAGAAAAGTTACTTCGAAGACCACGAATATTAGTAAATCATAGGTTTAGAGAACTTGGTGATGACGATGGTTTTTTGTGTTTTTTAGTTTTAGGTACTTTAGTCATTTTAAATTTATAAAGAACTTGACTCAAGTATAGATAGTACTCAGTACACTATTTAACAACTAAGCAATAGCCTCATTACTATTAATAAACCCTAAGCCGTAACAAAGGGCTCCAAATGTGGCCTCTGCAATGCACACCAAAAGTACAAACAGGGACACCATCCATGCGCAACATGGCACTGTTAGTACTCTGATATTTTTCGGCTGTTGATGGAATCAGCCTATCTGAGAGCTACCACAGAGTTCGGGAAACCTGACTACCAGCCGGCCTCAGAACCATAAAACTGAGTTTTAGAGCTGTACCCTCATAAGGAGATAATAGAATGAGTTGCCCAGTCATAAAAATAGAGACACAAGCAATACCCACGCATTGAGTCAAGAAGATCCAGCGTTCAACATCCTAAACTGGAAACAATGTATTAAAAATACATCTGCGCCAGCCTAATAGATGAGGAAGGGGTGCGAGGCTGGTCAACAGATAGAATCTGTTTACCCCTTAAGTCTTTGCCTAGGAGGCCTTCTACAAGACAGCAGCTGGATGCATGTAACATCTGCCCAAGATGAGTATTTTTATCGAGACACCATCTCTATGTTAACCATTTTTGGGAGCTTTATCCAAGCAGTCAAACTTTAAGGCCAGAAAATAAATTATTCAAATTTCTTAAAAACAATTGAAATGATCTAGATACTGAAAAACAAGATTTGAAAAGATTATCAACTGCGATTAGTTCCTGGATTAATGAACAAAAGCTGAATGCAATTTAATTTTGCAGATATATAATTAGCACTAAAGTTTTTAAAAAGTTGAGAGTAATAAATAGTTTTATTAAAACCTTTATAAATAATTCAATTAAATCTAATTATTTCAATTAGATTAAAATACAATTTCAAAAAAAATAATAGAGTAAAATAGTACTTCATTTATAATTTTCCAGTTTTATCTGAACTTTAATTTTGTGTTAAGTTATTTAAGTTATCATTAATTGTTAATAAATATTGTTTAGGATGGAAAGTATTATAAAGATTATCAAGAATTGGCTGAACTTATTTTGATGTTACTATCACCCACCGACAGATTCAGACTTCACAATCATGGAGCTGTTCATCATGCCAGATTTATGGGTAAAAGTTTATTTTAGTTAAAACTATTTCTACTCATGGAAAGAATTCCTGAAATCAATGAAGAGAGCAGGGATGAAATCACAGAAATGACAAAGTTTCTTTCTATTTTTTACACTGAGTGGTTTCTCAGAGCCGAGTTAAGTTCAGCTGTTCTGACACAGGTGTACTATCTGAATAGTAGCTTGTAAATAAATATATAATTTTGAATAAATGCATAAAATAGGTACATTATTTTCATAAGTTTTTATAAATCTAAGCTTTAACTATTAGGACATGAAAGTCCTATGGCAGATGAAAAGATTCAACAAATGGAATAAAGCTGGCGCTCAAGCTGTTTCTAAATCCATACAACAATATACTTGGTAATTTGATCCATATTTAGTTATTTTAGCAATTGCAGATAAGAAAAGTCAAAAAAGTGGCGACATGGCTAAGAGACTTATTAGTCTAAAACGAGGTCCCATATAAGATTATTCCTTAGAAAGACAGGTGTTGGATAAAGACACTCTAATGAGTCTAAATTTTTCACAGGATGAGCATCCCAGTTTAGTTCAACTAATTACAGAAAAGTCATAGCTTGTGTTTGACATGCTTGGTCATGGAAAAACTGAGACTCAATGGATGAATCTCCAGAGTATTGGATTTTAAATGTGTTTTATCAAGTTTTATCAATGATTGTTCAGAGAGAACAGTCAAGTTAGTTCAACAACTTGTTAACAAAGTACATTCCGAAAAGAAAAGACATTTCTTTTAACTCATGTAAACAAGAGAAATCGAAATGGAAGAAAAAAATTGGATCATGCCGAAGCCGCACTAAATAGTATTATTTAATATCGACGATTTGATTCAATTTGTTTTGAAACAATGGTAAATTTTTTACTTTTGTTTTGAACTGGTACTATTACTTTTTATCGTTTATAAAAAAAAAAACGTAGCGTTTATTGTTTTTAAACAAATATTGCATAATTTTGGTGATTTTCAAAGTTTTTTTAATCTTAAAATTACCTAAATAAGTAATTATGAAAAGAGCCCCTTAAAGTTAAGTAGAAGGACTCATGTTATTAGATAGATCAATTTTTAAATTAGTTGAGATTTAAGGGTCCCACAAGCGGGGCAAAGTTTTCCTAAAAAAGGGGCAAAAATCGACTTTTTTGCTCTCTGTGGGGACCTTTCCGATACTCAAAAAAAATTTTGTAAAAAATTTTAAGTACTAATTTGGGGTCAGGGCAGATCATAAGTTAGGGCTCTTATCAAAATTTTGACATGACCTATTTTTGAATAACCCTAATATATATATATATATATATATATATATATATATATATATATATATATATATATATATATACAACATATTATGAAACCACAAGCAAAAAAATGAATACTTTTGGTGAAATTCTTGACTGGACCGTTTATGCGATATCTGAACAACAAAACATTTAAATCAAATATTGTTTTTAGTTTTGGATTCATCATTATCGATTTAGTATAAAAACATCAAAATTTTAATTTTGGCCTAAAATCAAGTTTTTCAGACCACTGTGCAGCTAATAAAATGTCATTTTTCACGGAACCGTCTTCGTAACAATATAATATTCAATAAGCTACCACGTAGTTATCTTCTTTTTTTGATTAATGTTTATTCCTCTTCCCAAGGCTAAAAAGGCCACTACAGGTAAGGAGGTTAGTTTTTAATTGCACTTACAACCCTTTCTCACATCTATAACTCCGAAACACAAACGTTGACGAACAAGGCCGTTGTTCGGAAAAACAAGTTAAGGGCGGTTGTACTAGCTACGCGGTGGAGATCAAAGACGTTTCAAATCGTCATAAGCAAATCAAAGCATTGTAAATAGAAGATAAAAGTTCAGAAAATTTTGTAAACTACATTTACTGATTTAGAGTTAGTTTACAATTTTGTTTAATTGAGTTGTATTTTTTGAAACGGTTATTAATAAATGTAAAGATAAGAATTGCATATAGATTAGAATGTGTAGTATTTTTGCCGGATTTACAAAAAGGTAAATATTTCTATGTTTAAAAACAGCTATTTGTACCCGGCAAAAATAACAAAAAGATAAAATCCTGGTGGTAGTTAACAAATTCCTTGACCCCCAAAAATTGTTCTTTAAAAACCTAACGGATCTATACTTAAACAGGGAAGCAAAATGTTCAAAGTAAGAAGTAGTAGAGATTTTTTAAAACTTTATTATCAACCTATAATCCTACTATCAGGTACATTTTGGATGCAAAGGCGCCATTTTGACTACTAGAATAATTTTACTTCAAAGACTGTAAAGCCGAATATTTCTCGCATTAGTACAAAATTCCGCGACAAAAAAAAAAGGACTATAGTACCTTAAAAACAAATTCAATTTTTATAAAATTTCACAAATGCGCTATAAATAGGTTTAAGGAAAAACAGTTTTCATTCAATACAAATAAAATAATTTTAAAAAATTTCTTGTATGTATTAATTCGATTGGACAAAGTTCAATAAATAACTTAGTGAATATATAATATATAAAAAATAAAAATCACAATTTGTATTAAAAAGTCAGAACTAAAAAGTTGAGCAAGATGATATAAAATTTTTGGCAAAATTTATTCAGATGCGCATAAATTGTCTAATGATTCAAATATTATAATTATA